>CM072151.1:13352848-13890709 GCA_036850595.1 Rhyacichthys aspro
TCTGTGGGATTTGTGTTTTGCTGCGTTGAGAAGGCGATTAACCTTGAACCATGGGAGGATTGTGTTTGTTGTAAAAACAACTCCTGTGCCTGTATGATGTTATACAATTGTTCACAGGCATGTGGTGCTTCCAAAGCAGCTGGCTAAACTGGTGCCCACGTCCCATCTGATGACAGAAGAGGAGTGGAGGGGACTCGGGGTACAACAGAGCCAGGGCTGGATTCACTACATGATCCATAAACCAGGTCAGAGCCAGAGCTCCTCCTGCTGTCACTGCACCAGAACATAAAATAGGCTTACAACAATAAAATGTGGCAGCCACCCAGAGGATTATGGAAACTACCTGTTTATTCGCTATCCACAACATCCACTTGTTTCAGAGTTTGTTTAATACTTTGATGTTGTTACAAATGCAGTGTATTTTGGAGTAGATTTTCTAGTAAAAGTTCTAGATACATCGTGGAACAGCTATACATTTTGTACCAGCGCATTAGCATTATTTATACACTTTACTTAATACCCCCCAAATAACTACATACCTTAATCTGTGAATAGTTAAAATACTATTGTAACTTAATGATGTGACACAGCAAATGGGCACCACTTTGGACTGTAATATTGTTTATGTATTATGGAACAGTGGGAGAAATAAACCTACACTACTCTTTTCTTTTCTTGTATTTGAGGAAAACTGTCTACTGCACCAATGTCATATTGTAACAGGAATCATCTATTTAAAAAAATGAAAATTTAGTTTTGGTCAGTCATATTGCTCGCCTAGAATCCATGTTGCTATTCAAGCACTGTTTACACAGCAAAATAAAAGCAGAAAAGCTTGCTATGTTAAAATATAGTCTTGCTACGTCCAACTCATCATCATCATACACTCTATTAGAAAAAATAACACATAAGGGTTAATTTATCACACAAACTATATTATGTCACTGTACATTAGAAGGTTGTCAAGAAAGTATAGGTACCTGTTGTCAAGATGGCCGCTTTAACAGTAACTGGATTACTGCTTAACTGCTTAATGCCATCCCCTCTCTTTCCCATACTTTACATCTACATGCTGTGATTATCTTGCAATTTAACGCAGATTCTTATGAGCCCTTCCTTTTTTGCTCTCTTTTTCAGAGCCACACATACTGCTGTTCAGAAGAGCACTCCCAAAGGATTTAAAGGAGTGAAGCACCTTTAATATAACTTTGATCATTTTGATGGTTATTGTTTTTGGACAGTATACACTACAGTACATCTCACTATGTTCTAATTTATAGTGTAGCAATCCTATAGGTTTTTTTCCAATTTCCTCAATTTTTATGAGGCAGTGAGGAGCATATGGCACTATTCCACTGTGAAACAACATGCTCCTGTCAACAGTGCATTTTAATGCATTTTTAAAATGTCTGTTATCATTTTGTTAGAGATTTATTTTTTATTAACAGAATGGTTTTTAAAGGCATTCTTTCATTTTCCTTAAACCCACATTTTTCCAAGTATGATTTTTGTGTTTAATGTTGATTTATGTACATATATACATATAGATATTATCATTTTTTTGTATTGAGTCATGGTTTATTCAGTTGTTTATTGAAAAAATAAATGTACTTTGTACATTTAAATGACTCTTGTCTCTTTATGTAATGTTTTGATCAGGTATATGGATGACGAGTGGTGTGACAAATTCAGAGTGTCTGATGCCTAAGGAGTACGCTGGGGCCCGGGCCTTGTGGACTGTCACTGCCTCAGGGTTGTACGTCCCAGGACCAGGTTTCTTGGTGTTATCTTTTGGCAACCTGTGGCGTCCCAGTATTGAAAAAGCTGGCTGTCGAGGCAGATAAACGTTTGGGTCTGTGCTGTTGTACCTACAGGGCCCTGGTGTTTTGGCCAAGTCCACAGATGGGCCACCTGTGGAGTAAAAACCAGACATGGTGTAGCTTGCGCTGGCTGGCTTGTTTGGGACTTGAGGGCCCATGAGTGGAGGGAGGCAGTACTTATTAGGGGCAGGTACAGCATCAACACTGCGGTACAGTGTACGAGAACCCATGGTGTAACGTGGAGGTCTGCGCTGGAGGTTGCATGGTGGAGATTTTTCAGGGCTGTATGTACCTGGTCCAGGTGTCTGCAGTAGTTCCTCTATGAGACAGACACAACAGTGGAACAATCAGCTACATTATACCACTCCATTCAGTGAGGTTTGAGTTGGAGCAGCTCCTTGGAGACGGACTATAAAAATATGTCACTTACTTTGTGCTTTCACTCTGCCCAACATTGAATAAGCAGGTGTGCCATCCTTTCCAAAACGAGTCATTCTGGCATCAATGTGATAAAGAGGCCCAGGGCTGGAGTCCACAGAGTACACTAGAGAAACACTGGTTTACTGTATACAATATGTGTGCCAACCACCGATATGACAGTGCTAAGCAGTGGTTCAAGTTTATGCCTATGGCAGTATCTCCTCCTGCTGTTTATAAAGTGATATTACACTAGTACTAATACATTCTTTGGTACTGATTGCATAAAATCATAAACACATAAGAATTTTAATATCAGATTACTGTAAGTGGTTTATTAACTTACTATTGTCACTCATCCGACCATGGAAAGAATAAGCTGGGCTTGTGGGCTTTGTAAAATCATGGCTAATAAATCCAATGGTGGGAGGAAGCCCATAACGCCCAGGTCCAGGTCCTATAAATGTTATATAATTTCACAATATATAAATACATAAAGCTGTATTATATCACAAGTAAAAAAAACTTGGAAAAAATGCTTACCCCTTTCTCTTCCTGCAATTGCTGGATATTTCTTCTCCATTTGCCTTTTCTTTTAAAATAATGCTATTTATTCTCCAACACCTGAATGGTACCTTAGCAGTGATAGTTCCCAAGCACAAAAAAAGAACGCAGCAGACTCTTCGCACTTCTTAATCCATTTGCAGCAGTGTTTTTTTCCTGGACATCACACTTGTTTCTGAGGAATCCTGAAGTGTCTGGCACTGACACTGACGCTTGACGATCAACGAATCAATCCCTAATTTCATCTAAAACCCATCAAAGTGACAGCAACCAGCTTTACACTCACAAGGTTTTATCTATCTGCTGTTAGTCTTTGTCTAAATGCTCCATTTACTGTCATTGACGAGTGAATGACCCTTCCAGCTCAGAGCTTCATGTATAGGTGCACTCAGCTGCTTCTAAAGAACAATGTCATCACTCCGATTCACTCTCATGTAACGCTAGCTCCCCACAGCCAAGCATGAAACCAAGATCCCCCTCTGCCTCCTTTCTCTTTTCACTCTTTCTGCTCATTGCAGTGTGGAGACGCAATATCACTCTTCAACCATGCACGAAGTTACCACGGAGACTGCTGTGAACAGTTTGAGGCAGCCACATCTCCTGTATTTCCTGCCTGTTGCTGCTAAAAGGACCAATAAAGTAAATCTATTTTGCTCACTTTGGAGCTGCAGATAAAGTTTTTTCTAAATGGAAAGTGGAGAGTAATGTTTATTTTTCATCTGTGATTCATTGCATACTATTAATATCACATTGACACAGGGTCAGATGCAGTTCAGCACATGTGGAGCAGTTTCAGAATGTACTTTTATCTCATCCTGTTGATGTGTTCATGAATTACAGCTGGAATATACTTCTGGAAATGAAAGCAACACATACCAGTTACTCAGATGTTGTTACACTTAAAGCCTCTTTGATCTCCTCTAATCCAAATGATGATTTGTACTGGCAATTTAAGGGCTTGAACTGCCAGAGGCCACAGTTACTGAGATGGATGACAAGTGACATGTGCAGAAAACAAACATTAAACTTTAACAGAGTCCAACTCACTCACAGCTGCTGCTCTGGTAACCTGAATCTGTTGTTAGCAGAAACACAAACACAAAACTGTGCACATCCAAACTTTGAGATGAATATGTTCTCCATGATACAGTGCACAGGCTTTTTGTCTCTTACAAAAACGCAGCAGGGGTCAGAGAATCATTTATCAAAGCAGAGGGCCCTCTGAATGTGGTTATTATACAGCTTGCTCCTGACAGGAAATTATCTCCAGACTTAACTAGCCTTTCAAAGGGAACGGAGCAATGCACTGTTCATAAACAACAGCACTGCAGCTCTTTTGAGTCTGGCACTTACAGTCAATAAGGTAGTACAAAAGTACTAGTGGAGACGGTTAAACACAAGTCTAATAATAAATGTGAAGTGTAGACATTTTATTATTTGATTAAAAGGCACATTATTTGATATGAAAAGGGATCTATATTTAATTCAATTTGGAACATTTACAGAGATTAAAAACTTCATTCTTGATTAAAAATGGCTGCTTCACAAATCAATCTTTAGCAAAAAAAAACAATAGCTTATAATCTGTACAAACAAAATCTGAAGTAGGTCCGGTGAAAAGGTGTCATGGTGTAAGAAACACCATATCTCTCCTTACATTGCCTGTCAATCTCCACTGAGCTAAAAGAATCTGGCTGCACAATATGGCAAATATATTGTCTTTGCAAGGTCAGCAGTGTGACAAAAGTGTTAGTCAAGAGAACTGTACTTCTTTTATATTTTTCTTTTCAAAAACCTCTTCTGTGCTTAATGGGAAATTAAAAAATAGCATGTCATATCAACAAAGATCTCTGAAGTTACACGTTTATCTACTATTGTGCAGCCCTACTGCTCTCCATTATCCACTCAAAACACTTCAGCTTATGTTTCTGTAAAGCATATGGTTAGCATATGTCTACTTCCAGCAGAATACCAGCACAAAAATTGTATCAAACATTTCAACTGGGTTAAAGCTTGCTATGAAAGAAAAAATACCTTCTTTGACACAAATAGGAGAGATAAAACAACCACAAGGTAGCAGGGCAAAAACAGAATAGATCGGCACTGACAAATAACAAGGATATGACCTCTAGCTACAAATAAATACCACTGAAAATATTACAAAATATTTTTGCTCAAAGTCAAGTGTAATTACAAATATAAATACTTGATTATTTCCTCTTGTGATTATAAGGCAGGACAGTGAATAATAACAAAGATGCTATGTTGTCTATTGGTGACTATGAGTCTGGAGGAGTGTACTTATATAACAATCATACAAATAGGCATGTAAACTAATACACACGTGTCCAGCATGAAACTCAAATACACACACTTTCACACCAGTTAACCCTCTCCAGACTCTGGCATCTCTCTCTTTTAAACTGAGCCTCGCTGAGTCTCTGGTCTTTTGTCCATTCGCAAGCATATTCACAAATAATGTACAATTTGGAGGAGAGCTTGGATTCATTTATTCAATGTCTCTGTGGAAAGAAGAACATAAAACATTTATTTTTAACAATATGCTCACATGCTGTATTGATAAGAAAAAAAATCCTTGTACCATCGCTCGTGACTGTTCTTTGTGTCTGGTGTTGGTAGCTGAGTATCTACAGGAACTTTGGACTCAACAACCTCCCCTCCAAGAGGAAGGTAAAAACGGCCCCCTGTCTCTGCATCAGCGAGGAAAGGCTCTGAGTCAGGGTCGTACTCATAGGAATAGTAGGAGACCTCCGCCATGGACACCTGCTCGTCTTCCCCTGGACACATTAGACAGGTCATTACTGCAGCAGTACCCAAAAGATGACAGCAGGGGTCCCCCTGTACCTAAACTTATGAACTGGTTTTCAGTTTAGGCTTTATTAGGCATTAGGTTAATTACAGTTTTGGGATTTCTTTACTTAAAATTGAATACTTTTACTCACCTGATCAGTACAGTGTGTTTCCAGCAAAATGTATGAAAGAAGTAGCTGAAACTCTACATCTACTGTGTTGTCCTCCTTTACAAGTTCACTAATAGACAAGTCTGCACAGGAAAACTAATTCCTGTGCTTTAGTCTCCACCACTGCTCTTGTGAAGAGTGGCAGTTTTTTGGCAGATCCTGTGTTCAGCTATTACACTCTCTGTGCACTTTATCAGGCTCGCTGTCAACATTCTACTCTAATGGTTTACAATGAACTTTACTGAATGTATTCACCTCTTATCGACTGACGGTCATCGTACTGTAGCTGATGTGTGAGCGAGAGTAACCAGTGTAAGCATGCGCTGTGAGCAGGTGTGTGTGCATACATTTGTAAATGTAAATGTAAAAGTGAATGTGTGTGTATTACAGCATTCCTGTGGTGAGTGTGAAGCATTAGCTTTTGTACTAAGGAGACCTTTGACTGAGAACAGCTTTGTGAGGCGCAGCTCCCATGAGCTGCAGGCAGGAGACAGTTGCAAGTCAGTGCATGTCGTACCACATTACACAGACACATGCATTCATTTATGTAGACATTAATTGGTCACAGTTTACCTTGTGCTATGTTCATATCTACAACAAGCACACAGTCACAAAATTGTGAATGGGAGCAGTAGCTTTTACTGTTTGTTAAATATAACGAAGCTACATCCTCTGCACACCCAGCCTTGTAGCTCTCTGGCTCCAAGTCTGGAAATGGCAGCTGATGATTTGGCCAAGCAACAGTCAAACCTGTAGTGTAAGAGTATCATCCTGTTTAATCCAGAGACATGATGTGGTGGCAGCGGAATGTGCTGCCTTTCGTCTACTTTTTCCATCTTTTCCTCTCTCCATTCTCTACACCTTATGTCATCCTCCCTCCACCTGTCTTCGGTGTATTCCTCTTTGACCTTCACCTTTTAAACGCCCTCTCTTTCATGTTTCAGTGTTTTCTTGTTGTCTCAGTGATCTAAACCTTACCACAAAAACAAACATGAATGCGCAAACCACACATTCAGACTGTTATATGTATACGCAGAGCCAACAATTTGTTGCACATTTAAAGATAACCTGGACAAATGACACACACGTTTGTTTGTCTCTCTCTCTCTCTCTCTCTCTCTCTATATATATATATATATATATATATATAAATAAATAAAAGATGTATATAAATTAGTAGTTTATAGGCTTAATGGATAATAAAAAATACTTTAGTTACTACATAGTGACCCTAGCACAGCTGACACATGTGTTTGCAGAAAACTGATGAAAAAGCGAGTGTGTGTTATGTGAGTGTTACCTGTTTGTACAGATACTGAGGGTTGCTCAGTTTCCTGATTTGCCACTGGTTGCCTGTTGTCCACTGTGGTCGCCGCTGGAAACAAAAACACATACAGACACATAAGTAAGAGACATGCATTCATCTTTCCTCTTCTCCTGAAAACAGTGTCTTTTCATTTATAAATCAGAGAAGTAGGCATTAATTTCTCTCCACACAATTATTTACAAACAAACAAGATCAGGGAGCTCCAAACTAGAAAAAAATCTCTTGATCTCTCCCTCTTGATAATCTACAGCACTTGGCACAAATACAGGTCTATTCCCACCAAAGTTTTGTCTATGTCTTTTCCCAATCTGCTCCACAACATGAAGGCTCCTTTGTTGTTGGGCTGTGCGTCGGAAAGGAATGTGACAAAGATTTCAAAGGACTGGACAAAAGCACTCTGTCATTTGGAGAGCCCTGTAATACAGCAGAGAGTGAGTGAGGGTGCATGGGGCGCGGTGGGCGGGCTGGCTTTTCAAAAAAAAAAAAAAAAAACGAAGAAAAAAAAAAGTCGTCCACTAATTAGCACCACACCTGAACAGCTGTTCTCGTGGCTTACCACACAGATGAGCTTAGGCTATATCTTTGGATAAGACTTGTTTCCTTTAAAGGCACAAAAGCTACTCACATACATCCATCTTTATCATTTTAGCACTTACTGTGAGGACACTGTGATAGCGGGACCTGCTTGATGCGAGTACCATTTCGACAGGCAAACACATCCATTTGGCACTGGTTCTGGTAGAGCTGGCCGTCTGAGCCACACACTGGTTCCCCATCATAGCCGCAGTCTCTGTAGCAAGTGCAGCGTTCAAACTGTTCCTCCTCCAGACAGCCAAACACATTGTTGCACTGGTTTCCCTGCACAAAGCCTACAACACAAATGGCTTCTATTATTAACAAATGGGTCATATGGACACAAATGAATAGATAAGTGTGGGTAGAATCTGACCTATCCAGTGGTTAGTTGAACTCTCCACCTCATTACAGGTTGGGCCATCACACAGCTCTCGCGCCAGGGGGCTGCTCTCGCTCACGTTGTAAAACCGTGTAGCCTCAAACGCTGCACAACAACCACAAAGACACACAACAAAGCAATGATGATGCTCACAAAAACTAGGGCATACGCATAAAGTCCCCCAATTTCCATGAAAGAGAAGTCACTCCATAAATCACAGAAAGACCTTTTCCTGCTCTGTAACTCCAAAAAGAGAATATTCATCAGAGGCACACCTGGTTCGTAGTAGTCATAGATCTTGACCGGAACAGGTGCTGTCTTGCCCACAATGTATTCTCTGACAGCTTGAAAGGCCACACACGTCATACACTGACTAGGGATCTAAAAGACACATGACACATTTAAAAGAATACATGTAATAAAGTTGTGTATATACACAACCTATAGGGAACTCACCTCATCAAAGTAAAACAACACTTTTCTCCCATCAAGCTCATAGCGTTTCAGCCCCACTCTTTTGTCCATCAGCAGCTGGAAGGGTACAAGCATAAACAACAAACTTAGTAGAGTACAAATGGACTGAGAATAAAAGATATACATATACATACATACAGAATGACAGAGTACACCATCACAAAATATATATAAACAAATGAATCAGTCAAGGACTGCCTGAACACTTTTATGTAGATACTAATCACACAGATAAATATCAGATTAAAAATCCTGAATTGTTTTGGTTGCCTATCATTCATTCATTTATATAGACCTTTGGCATCCTATACAGTTCACCTCTGTACATTATCTCTGTACATATATTAAAGGCATTATTCTGCCTGATGCCCATACATCCAACTGTCAGAGAACACACAGTTCTCATATTAATGCACCCCACTGGCCACAGTTGGAATAAAAAACATATGCTTTTTTCCATAACACAAGGGTTAGGTGGAATAAATACACACTAACCATGAAGGTTGCCTATAATGAAATCAACAGGAGATCATGCTGTTCCTCTGGAATCACCTGGTAAGAGTTTGTGCACTTTGTATGTGCCTTCCATGAATGAGTAATGTCAACATTGTTGACACAAATTTGAGTGTGAGGATAGCAGGCCAGTGAAGTTAATTCCTCCCACAGGGGGATTTTTCAATCTGTCAAAGGTGGCAGCCTTTGGACAGCAGGGGTTTATGTGGTGCTCAGCCTGAGCTGGCGCCACAGAGGCACACACACACTCACCTACACTATACAACTGGACTCTCTGTTTACAAAGGCATTATTTGCTTATGTAGCAACTAAAAAGTGCCTCCTTTAGCTCAAAATGTTGCACCACAGTTTGTTGTGGGTCATTCAACAAAACTCATTATATTGGATGATAAGAGGCAGAGTCTATAGTACCTTCCAGTCAGTCACCAAACTAATCATTCATAACTACATCATCCAAGAAAGCTACTAGACATGACTGCAGAAGGCAAGCTTGCCACCATAAATTGAGGAATGTAAGTGGCAGTCCGGCAGGCAGCAGTAAAACTCCGAGGCCAGCAGGGGTGTAAACTGAGCTTGTTAGCCACAAGAACTCAGGTCAGCTTCAACTGACACGCTCCCAGCAGTATGTGTGTTAAGGTTTAACATCTCCCCAGGTAGCCCTGGATTTTTTAGAGGGGCAAGCCTGTTGACTGATGTCCCATAAGTGTCCAGTAATGAGGGGCATTTGTCTGATGGGTGTCTTGGGAGCTGACCTGGATCTCGCTTGAAAAATGTGCCTTCATTTCTACTTCTATTCACCATCTAGACCGATTTCACAACATCTCTGTCCTCTGTTTTCTATACCTACACCAATAATAAGTGACAAATGTGAATGGTGTAGTTTTCTAGGCCCAGAAAGGCTAAATCACCCTGGCCCTGACATTATAACTTTACGCAGTCCATTGTAATCAAAACTAAAAACATCACAAAAACATATATTTGTTAAGCCTTCTTATGATTATGACAAACACTAAAGCACACAGGCAAACACACAACATTCATGTCATGTTAAAACAGTTTGTTTTAAGGATTACATACCCTCTCCAGACTTTCCACATCTGCTCTGAAACCTGACAGCATTGGAACCTCGATGACAGCCATGTTAGATGAACCTGAATGGAGCCACCTAAAAGCAAAACATTCTGCTATCATGTGAGGGCTCTTTGTCTACACAGTTTAACAGAGTGTAGAGACGCTACCTGGCACAGACTTCCAAAGAGATGTGAAAGTCCATTTTGTCCTGGTGTGCGGATGGGTCATCGTCGTCAACAGGTGCCCGGCGTTTTCGGTTGAGCTCAGAGCGATTGTCAGCACGACTCCTTGCACGTGAGTTGGGGTTACGGGAGGACGCTGAGGGGTGCTGAAGATGTCTCTCCTGAGGCTCCTTCAGGTCCACCTTGAGAGAGAAGGCTGGCTTTGACATCGGGTCAGGGACATTGTATGAAACATCTATCTGTGGAACAAACAGAGCACAAAAAGATAGACAAATATTTATTTGAGGTAATAATGTATAAATATTTGCTAAAACAATTGATTAAACTTATTTTTCAGATCATAGAAAATTAGATTTCTAATGTGTTTTTTTTTACAAGGAGTTGATGGCGGTCATTGTACCAGACATTATTATTGTCATCTCAACAAGTTAATAGCTTACATTGTGTGTCAGTTGTGTATGTAATTAAAGACTGTAGCTGCATCTACTTCTATGTTTACCAGTTCAAGAAGTTTTGAGATAGCCTTAAGACGTGTTAAAAAGTTCCCATACCTTTAAATTATATAACAATATATGGAAAATGGAAAATGTATCCTTGGGACCTACTGGCTTGAAGAAACATGAAAGAAAGAGAATATGCTCCCTGCAGACTACTGTTACAGCCTTAGGACTGTTAGCTCATCACTTTGACACTCTTTAATTTCAGAGGTGATTATTCCCATCAATGGACACATTCTAAATAAATCACAGTCTGTTGTGAGGCTTTTGGGCTTTTTGGACCAAAAGTTAAAAATCCTGTGGCACAGGACACATAGATCCCCAGTACAGTGTGTGTGTATCAGTACACACAGGCAGTTCTTTCTGATTTCTGTGCTCTTGTATTTCATTAGAGGCCAGGTGCTGCTGGCCTGAGGGGCCGTGAGAGGGGTGTGAACCACACCGAGTGTGGATGAAGGAGAGGAGGGGAGAGAGAAATTAGAGTTGATATGAGATGAGAAAAATATGTTTTTGAAGATCAGGTTTTGTTTTTTTTTTTAGTTATGGGCCCATGTGATTAGGATATTAGAAATTAGGTGCTGTGTATATTTTCTGTATGCATTTATCTTTAGAAATATCTGAATATTTTCTTTTTATTGTGTTTAAACATGATCCTTCCTATGAATTTGCACCATAGCAGTCCATGCTTACACTTCTTCATCATCTGTGATGAGGTATGGATCCACATTATTACTAAAATTTTGTCTGCAGTTTACAATTTTCTGTTTTGCATACAAATGAAAATGTATTTCATGTTTGTGTTAGAACAGGCATCTTTAAGTTTGAGATAATATTATATATATTAAACGTATATAACAATATAATTTGTTTTTGATATTATTATAACAAACAAGTATTATATTCATTTTTATGTAGGTACTACTACAATACCTGCATAAGACAGCAGCCTTCTCCTTTGGCGCTCACAAAAAGGCCTGTGGGGATGCTGGGGATCTAGAAGAAAGAGGAAAACAAAGAGAGTAAGAGGGGGCAGGGAAAGGTGAATGAGTAAATTATCAAGTGAATGAGTGCTGTAGACTGCTACAGTGTCACATGTGGTTCCCTGGCTAAAAACCAGCAGGCCCTAATCACCCCCAATTAAGCTGACACCACTAATCACAGAGGAGGAAAATGCCTGCTAGAGAGAATGTATTACACTCTCACCTGAGCCCACTGGCTAATGGAGCTCTTATACACACATAGTACTGTTGATTTGATGCTACATTTGGCCAAGGTAGTTTGTACCCACCATGCCAACTTTGAAAGGTGCGGGCAAATTGGGCCGTTAAGCAAGAGTTATTAAATCAACACAGCAACCAGGTGCTTTTGGGAGTGCCAGCACAGTTAAACTTGGTTTAGTTTGGCGGAATTATAAGCCTTTGGCTAAAATATGGGTGGATGAAAAGCACAGAAACCCATGCTCATTACCAGAGAGATGCTTGTAACATAAATATTTAAGTAAAGAAATGTTTAAAGGTAAGTTAAGTTCATTCATTTGATCAGCCAGAAATAAAAGAATATTGAATATTTACCAAATATTCATGAATATCTTTAAAATATTCAATCTTAAAAAAAAAGAAAGACCTTATTGTGTTTTATTACAACCAATCTGTTAAGATCACTTTGTTCCACCAGATCAACTGCGTGCTACTGTTGTTCTTAATGTGACACAAAAGATTTCTCTTTTTACATTTAAGAATTTGAGCTCGAAGGAAATTGAGGGATGTTTTACTTCATGTTTTATGGTCCTCTTGAGCTAATGCTTTCAGTGGTGCTTTCTTTACACCCCAAGTCAAATCAATGAATGAATTCGATTTGTTCCATCCACAAAATACAAAAGAAGACCACATTGTTTACATAGATGAGAGTACCTTGGCACTTTGAAGAAGTTTCTTGTTGTCCCTGTTTAGTTCAAACGCTTCTTGGAAATCGAGGTTGGTAGAGGCTAAAGAGATGGTCAGATTGACCCCTCCTACGTAAGACAAGATGGCATACTCTGACAGAGCTTGCAGAGCCACACATGTGTCCTACCAAAGAGTTCAGGAAAATAAATGTTTTATAAAATAAAACTGCCATTTTGAATGTGACAGATATTTCATTGTAAAACCAATATTTGTTACCTGTGTGGAGGAAAAGCCACCCAAGGCATTTCTCTGCTTGGAAAGCCATTTGACCACAGGAAGTGCAGAGGCCACGTCACCAAGGAGTGTGTAGGTAAGAAGCCCATAGGCTGTCATCTCCACCTCTGCTGACACCACTGGGAAAAAGGAGTGCACAAATTTATTACTAAGCTTGTTACGTTTAGTCAGTACTAAATTAACTTTTACTCTATACCTGACTGAGAAAGGCCATCATTAAAGCCCATAAACGTGTCCTCATCTGTCATTGTGCTGCCAGTCAAACTCCAGTGAGTGAGTCCATCTGAAATTACAGGAAGATAGAAGAGCCATACCAATACTTACAAAGGCATACTTTTTTTTGCAACTAAGCTAAGCAGTGTTGGTCAACTTGAGTACCAAGTGTACATACATTTTTATTCTTATTTTTGATGACTAGGTCCAGACAGATTGTATTCAAAAAGATAGAAAGCTATTAAGCACTGATACTGAGAACAAATATAGTAAATGACCATGGTCTTAATCCTATTGTGAACAATAAAATCATCTACATTTGGTCAAATGTATTTGTGAAAATGAACACACCTACAGTTGCAATCTCTTGCCTCGATATTGTGGGGACTGTAGAAAACTAATGACATCTGTATTTATTGTGCACAGGTCCAGTCTTGTAGTGATCATCTATCATTGGATATACGGCTAAAAGTGTCAGTACCTTGAGTGATGGCCATGTGATTGAGGCGACGCAGAGCCAGTGGGGCATAAGGACTGCGTAAGAGAGCCAAGGCATACGCGGACAATGCTGTAGTATAAGGGTCATCAGCAGAGTAAGTGTTACTCTCCAGGAAATCTTTGGCTTTAGTCACTGCCACCTTTTCCTCCTGAAAAAAGCAGGACAAAATGAGTCTACTATGGTATATATGCAAATACCTATGGGTGTGTATAGGTGCATGGCATTTTGATGTAATATATACTTGATGGATGCCTAGTCTAGACTCACTGCCTACATGCAGTTATGGAATAAACATTCATTGTGGCCATTAAGCATTCTTTCATCTCAAACAGATGTAACGTCCCACTCATCTGTTAGATCACGGGCCTCAGAAGTCACTCACTATATAAGCTGGAGATTAAGCTTTGATGGGGTGTATACCTGTTGCTGTAATAACAGAAGTCAAAGGAAGTCACATGCATGGAGAGCAGAGTTAGAGAGGAAAAGGTAAACTATGTAGAAACCAACAGATTTAAAAAGTATTTATACACAAAGATAAATGCTATGGGCAATCAGACCAAATAAGTGAGTCACCAACACAAGTCAAACTATCTAAATACAAGGCAAACATATGGATGAGAGTTGTTCTTATTTCAACATGGACAGCTCTTTGTAGCAGCACAGTACATATAAATCATATCAAGCTAGATCAAAGCAGAGGAACGTAAAAGACTGAAGCTTTTAAATGTTCCTTGACTGCTTATCAGTTCTGTATAGGGTACATGTCTAATGCACACTCACCTCTGTAGTTATTCCTGTCTCCAAAAGAGCTGCCACCACATACGCTGTGAGGGAAATCTTCCCGTGGATTCCACCCTATGGGAAATAATCTCAGTTTAGTTTTAAACAAGAACTAAAACTATGTTTTCTTGCTTTGTAAACATAAGAACATGAAGACATGCCTGCAGGTCTTTGTTGAGAATGCGACCCATGGCAGGGAAGGATCCATCTTCTCGCTGGTGCTTGATGAGCCAAGACTTGGCCGCACGTAGCTCTTCAGGGTCAATGAAGATGAAACGCCGAGACTGAGCAAATGACTTCAAAACAAACGCTGTTAACCTGAAGAAGGGACAGACTGTTTATCATTTGGTCACAGTAATGTTATCTGTAAGTTTATTCCTTTCAAAGATGATGTAAGCCATTTATAGGATCTGTTTTTTGTGGGCCACAGCGGAAGAGAATTACGAAAACTGCAGTGTAATTTCAGAGTTGTTTCTTGGGGGCACAGCTGAGTTAATAAACACTCATCTATAAATAGCAGATCTTGTCACTGGCCAAAAAATGAGGTATTTGGTCAACAATTCCTCAGCGACAATGAGGCATTATATTTCAGGACCACTGACCAGCACTGACTTCAGGTATGTTGCTTACCATAAAAATCAAGTAACCCAAGATGGAAATGAACAAATAAACAGGAGGTCATGTTCTAGTTTCACAATGCAACTTGCAACAGGGAGCAACATCCAGAAAAGAGCACCAAGGGAGATGAGCAAGAAAAAAAAAGAGCCCTTCTCTCATAAAGTGCAGCATTAAATATTTCCTGACTAGAACCTGGATGCTATTCCTCCCCAGAGATGAAACTAGGGATAAGGCCGAGAGGCTGCTGGAATTTTTATAGTGTTAAGTAATATTGTGTCATGGTTTTAAATGTTGGGCCCCAGGGAAAAATACCGAACAGTGTAAATGTTACAATAATTGTTATTTAGTAAGGCTTACTCTGCCCACAGCAAGTGGCTGGGGTCTCATCTTGCTATGATCTCTCTTGCTGTTTTTAGTTTGCTTATCTGCCAATCAACTATTTAATGTTAGCTATAATATTTTTGTTTATAAGCTCAAGTTGACAAACCTAAAGGGGGTATTAAAGTTAAACTTGGAAAAAGAAGACCAATGGGAAATTGAGTAGGAAAACTCAGAGGTGTCTTTTAAACCAGGTTATTTCAAGTAATTACCAACTAGAGGTTTGCTAACTATGTAAGCTGCTGACATTAAAGATTGATGGGCTACTGTTGCTCCTATTGCACTAATAAATGTCTGTAGATTGGATATCAGGTACTCTATTTTCCAGATAAGCACAGACTAAATGTGTTGCGCAAAACAGATTTATGCCTACTGAATGCATGGATACTCTATAGCTTCACAGTAATATGAAAGAGGGAAAGTTGTCTTGCTACTGGAGTTGGATATTAGACGAATGCTTCAGCAGAGAGTAGATATCAGATCTTTTGATCTCTGGTATTCAGGCCCCAAACCGTGTTAAAACTGTCAGATCAGTCACTGGGCAGGCTGAAATGCCATGCCAGCCTCAACATGTAGGCCCAAGAATGAAGAGTGTAGGAGAATGAAAAAGCACTGCCCCACAGTCACTGGTTATTATCTAAAAAAGAGCCCCCACTCACATTTTATGTAAGTTTGTTCAAAAGCACAGCTACAATGGTCAACTAAACATATTTTAAATTAAAAAGCTGTCATAGAAAATGCTTATTCAATTAAATGTGTATGCAAACATATTCTCTTTCTAAGTAAGGTAAGCATATTTAATATGCACTAAATAATTCATGTTGTTTTCTTGGAATATCAAGTTGGTTGTCAAGTCAATATAAAGAGTTGTGTTAAAAACATCCTGAATTCGGAATGACATAATGTTACTGAGTTATTTATGTTTCTCTCATTAGGTGTTAACAGCTTTGGCTTTGGAGTTGGCAGGCAATAAAAAACTAATTATTATTGCCAACTTGTGTCTGTTAATCATTTCATTACATCGTGTCAATTTCCACTGTGTTACATTTTTATGAGCTGGAATACAACATCAATAACATCGCAGTGCTTTTAAGCTGGCAGTGATTTGCGGCTAAACCTGTGAACACTGGAACCAAAGCCTAATATTTGCTTGTTTTGGATGCAGACACATTGTTGATGGATTCATAAAGTGTCTGATGCAGGTTTACAGAAGGTTCACCATCTGTGTTGTGCCCATAATACACCGTTGCCCCAGGCTTTAGGTGCAACCACAGCTTGTTACATCCTCATATCCTATCACAGTCACACAGTCAGTCTGGGGTGGAGTTGAAAGTTTCCGTGGGGTTTTAATGTTACCAATTACATTCAGGTAGTCATTAGGAGGCATGCACCATTTTGTGGGCCATGTAAAACACACATTTCTTTAAGTGTCCTCAGACAACTAAAAGCAAAGGTTAATAATAGCATTATTAGGTAAAATTAGCACTGGTCCACTCTGGGAATGTAAATTCACTCTAATTAGCAAATAAGTCACAGCCTCTCCTAACACCTCTAAATTCCAATTTCATTTTGTTTACAGCTGCATTATGTTTATGTGGCCTGCTGTTTTACATTTGTGCTCTGTTACATAGATCACAGCTCATAAATAAGGCCAGTGCTTCCAGCTAAATCCACTGAGTTAAATTTTATGAATATTATGGGGTTGTTATGTCTTCCTGCTCCCAAGGAGTGGAAATCCAAAATATACAATAATAATCACCACTAGTTTTACCACAGTATGAGTTAAGATAACAACAGTGGACTGATAAATAACTATTTAAATGGGTTTGGCAGCCATGAGCCATCTATTTACAGTGATAATACAGAACATGTTTAAATTTCAACAGCTACAGCCTCAGTGACTTACCACATACTGCCAGAGGAATCCCTTTCTCCGAAGGCACTGTACGATCCATCCTGACGTTTGTAGGTCAGCTGTCGCTGGTAGCCTGGAAAAGTAAAATATAGAAAAGGTAGTGTTGGCAAACTTTATTAAGTAAGTCCTCAACATTACTGCAGAGTTATTTAAAGTATTTACACACTTGCAGTATTTCATTTGCACCAAATGATTTAGTATAATTTTAAAGTCCATTTTTGTTGTCAGAAAGAGCCACATTTCCTCTTGTTCATACATACATGCCAAAAGGCAAATGTCTTGCACTCAAAGGTTATGTCAATCCAAGGTGACTTGGTAAAGAGCACGAGGAAATAACTAAAGATGAGGTTATTCTTAACAACAAGCAAAGTGTGTATGGGTGTCAGTTAAAAGAATGCACAAAGATGAGAAAATGCCACTTCTTACAAAGCAGAATGAGAAAGAATTTACTGTTTTCTGTTATTGTGACAAACAATCAATCTCTGATTTTAGTGAGGTTTAGAGTAATGTTTGCAGTTTGTTTACCTTGCAGGAGGTAATCTGTTGCTTCGTTCTCAACTTCTGAGCTAAGCTGCCTTGTTTTCTGTAGATACTTGAGGACAAAAACATTAGGGGCAAAGTGGATCATGTTCTGCTCCCCACATCCAAAAGGCAACCGTAACAGTTTATCCAGGTTGTTTAGGGTTGGCCCCATAACATCCCCTAAACACACACAGACAATCATTATTCATGGTTCATAAAGTGGGTAGGAGTGCTTGTAAATTATACATGTACACACACACCAATCATATATGCTGTGGCTCTTTCAGATCCAGGGACCACATTGTGTGGGACACCAAGAGTAAAGGCTTCATTGTGGTTCTCCTCTGAGTCTTCCTTTCTCCAGATCTTAAACTCTCCAACTGAGCCCCAACCTGTCGAGAAGCCTATGTGACGCACCTGAATAAACAAATTGTAGATTAAGCTAAAAACTATGTTTACATTATGCAAAAAAAAATAAAAATTTTCAGAGAGTTTCAAACCTGTCCTGCAATGTGACCAGCCCAAAAAAGGATCACTGATTCATTAGATGGTTGTAAACCATGGCCGACCTGAATGGAACAAAAGGGAAAAAAGCTAAACAAACACTTATTTTAAAATTATTTTAGTAGTTTTAGTGTTTTGTCGGATTTTCTAGATTTGAAAGATCAGGGTTCACCGAGTGGATGTCTCATAGTAAATAATGTTTTAGTAAATTGTTGCCATTTCACTCACATACACAAGCCAAAAGTAAACTGTATTTCAGAGCTTTACTATGTAGTCATATCCACAGCAGAGCCCCACAAGTCATGGATGCCAAAATACCATGGTCCCCAGCAAAATAAATGAATCCTATTAGGTTGTAATAGTGTACATTCAAAGGGGTGATAATTGCTCCCTTTGGTGAATGGTGCGCAGCTAATGTTGGGGCCGGCCAGTGATGTGCCAGCCACTGAGTGCCATGCGAGCACCAGGCCATTGATCAGAGAGCCTTCAGCGACAGCAGCCTGTTAAGCGTGACCTTAGAGGAAGGCATGCCAGTAAAAGTGGCGCCAGTTCTCCTGACACACAGACCCTGTGGTCGCATAGTGTTTTACCACTTTGATGTGATGGTCATAATAATATCATCTTCACAAAACCAGTTATCTAAAAGTTAGCTAAGAGCTATATCAAGTCTTGAGCATAACTTTTACTTCCTAGGTTTAATAATTTATTAAATCATAATTTTAATATTGAATAATGAAAACTATTTATCATGAGAAGAGAGAAATAAATTATGAACGCATAGCCAACTTGACATCTAGAAAAATATTTTTACCTGTACCGCACCTCCCTTCCAGCTGATCCAAAAGCTGCGGAACTCATCCCAGGAGAGGATACCAGGGGTGGAAGCACTGACAAGGGGTTCTCCCATTTTGCCTATAGCGATCCAAGATCGAGTGTTCTGTCTGCCCCCAAGTACGATCTCTATCATCTCTGCGCTGTCATGTGGGCTTGGAGAAAGGGCAAAATGTGCATCGTTGTGTGTCTTCACAGCCACCTGGAACTGGTTCATCTTGGCTGGCTTTTTCACATACTGATACTCATATTTATTTGGGGTTGAAATGTGGATTCTCTCTAAAAAAATAAAATGAGTTCATAAAATACTGTAAAACCAAAGAAGGATTTGAAAAAAGCGTATCTACACTGACCATTTGGGCAAAAGAAGACACTGTAGGTGTATTCTCTGGGCAGGCCCTCTGGCTGCAAGAAAGTTAAAAGTAGAATTATAAGAAAGAAACAATGAAGCATTTTCACCAAGTTCCACCCAGCAACACTTACCTCCACCAGAACAGTTCTCCGCACGTAGTCCAAGCCGACTGGGGTCCTTCTGTCATCCACATCGTTGCTTGTCTTGCTTGCCTGGAATCCATCTGAACAGCAGCTCGGTTCACTGTATGCAATGGCACGAGCTTTTAAAGATAGACAGAAAATAATTAGGTAATATTATTTTTAGCAGCCTTCACTGAATCAGTGTTTGAGCCACAAACAAACTACCTTTATTGGTCTGAACAGCTGAAAGTTTCACAACAACTTTTATATGTAGTCTCCGTACTCTACTCTTTGATGTTGTATAGTAGCTGCACAATTTCTACAAAGTCATCTCTTGCAACATTACATGGGACAACAAGTCCGTTAAGAGCACTCCTAGTTCTAGTGCTGGGGAGTACATTGGAAATGTGGCCGTGTGCCAGCGGCACGTCTTTGTGTGTGTGTACTGAGAGGGAAACACAGGGGACCAGAGGACTAGGAGAGGGGCCATGGGGGGCCCATTGACCGCCAATGACCTGCAAACTCATCAACATGCCACTCAGTGTCACAGTAGAGCTCTGGTTGCTCCCCCACTGTCAGCCTGCTTTGTTCTCACATGCACTCTGGATGTGACTGTTTGTAACTCAAGGTGGGTCACCAGATCACACACAGCTTAGCTCTCTTAAGTCACAAGCTGGTCTCTTGGTAATGTGTCATTGACATAATGAGCTATTGTTTGATTCAGCTAGTACCTGTGATGTTGGCAGTCCCTAGTTCAGTGAAAGATAATACTATTGATGTGGGTGTAGCCTCTCCTGGAGCTACACATTTCTTTCTTGTAAGGTGGTGCTTTCCAGGATGGCCAACAAACTTAATGCCTTTTGGAACAGAGATTTTCACATGGACCTGTAAAAAAGACAAGAACAAGGTGAGAGAAAAACACATCACTGTTAACTGACCACCTCTGACAGCCTGCAATGACCCCTCACCCTCACGATGTATGTCTTTATCAAAGCTTTCAAAGTGAGTGTAGTTTGAAAAAAAGGCAATAGGAGTTTTCAGTGCAGCCTGACTGAAGCTTCTTATCCTTAAAGGATTAAGTTGTACTCATCGACTAATTTTCACAAAGGTCTCTGTAACTGTTTTTTAACCACACGCCACACGTCATAAATAACTTGGCAGAAAATATAGGAATAACATGTGGCCGGTGGTGGACATCAAAGCAAGCTCTTTGCTGGTTTGCATATTCACCTATTGTGACATCAGCACATGCATCTGCACACGCACAGACCATTTAACAATCTCATCTGCAAACACCATGATGTCATCTCTATGGAGTGCAGAATGGACCTGTTTTAAGCCAAGATACAGCCGAAAGGCCTCTTCTGAGCTAATCTAATTTCTTCACGGAACCCGTGTGTCTTTTGAACAACATTTCCCCACACGTGTATCTCTAGGCACGCTCTCAAGTTATTCTTACGTCTTTGGTTCTTTTTTTAGCAAAGCATGGAATGCGATTCTAATAGTAATAAAATATCTATTTGCACCTGTGATCGGCAAAGTGAAGCCACTCTTATGATTTATCCATTCCTCTCCTAAGAAATATTAATCTCATTTATCTATTTATTTAATTTTGGCAGGCTTAAGAAATAAGCTCATTTATGTCATCTCGTTCATCATCTTACCTCAGCGCAGGTTGGCAGGTAGTTGTAGACGGTCAGCGGAACTTTAGTCTGCTCTCCTCTAATTAAGCTGTAGGGCAATGTAAAGTCAACAAAGAAGGGCTTGAATACACGAAGTTCAGCCCTCTTTGCTAATCCCAGGCCACTTTCTTCAGAAAGACCAATGGCGTCTGTTACCCATGTGGAAATTGAATCGGGCACATCCAACCGCAACTCCGTGTGTCCGCTTTCAGTGCTGACAGAGACACATGTTAAAAATAAACATTTTTTTAGGAAGTGATGTAAAAGGAATTAAACATCGTTCAGTCATTTAACACAGGCAATAAAAACGTACTGCAAACAGGGATTTTATGTAATACTGAAGATTAATTTTATGTTAGCAACACCTGTGTCAACAACAACACCTGCAGCAACTTAATTCCAGAAAACTCGTCAAAGCAGATAGTTTTGGAGGGACAGTCCGATGCTGACCTCCGTTTCCCTGAATAAAACAAGCTGAGATCATATCTGGAAACTCATATTCTTTGTTGGTGTTGGCAAACAGTCACAGACTATAATATAGTTCAAACACCATATTTACACCATTTCTTTTGATCAAACCTGCCCAAATTCCACATTAAAAGCCTTTGAAGGAAATAGGATGTTTTGGATTTTACAGGAAATTAGGCAGAGCTGAAGTCCCATCCAAGGGTATCAAGCATATGGAAATCTATGGGCAGTTCATTTACACTGGCTAATAATGAATCAAAGGACCTGTTATGAAAGCAACAGTCCAATCCAAGAGCATCCTATTTAAACTGAGGTACACTCAAGTCCATTGCAGGGAAATGTTGCATATCATACAGAATATATGATTTCTATTTTTATTTACTCATAGTCAATCTTCTTTTGGTCTCTCACTACTATTCTTTTTCTATTCCTATTTCACTTACACATCTTTTTTTCTAAATAACTTAAATAATAGAACATATATTTATCTGAAGTCTTTTTCACCTCATATTCACCCTTGAGTCATTACATATAAACACACACATATAGATAACAGTTATAGTCTTTGTAGAGAATAAATACCTGACAATGAGGCAGTGCCACACCCAGGTCTCTGGGAAAAATGTTCGTCTACGCTTCTCTCCTCTGAAAACAAAGCACAAATGGACATTGATAATACATTTCAGCTCACTGTAAGACACCAATGGAACTTATTATTTTGACATCTTGACATTGGGAATTGTTTAACTTAACTTTAAACATTTGCTAAGATTGTTTTCTGATGGATGTGCTCTGTGCAAATGGTTTTATGCTCATAAATCTCTGTGTGTTCCTGTTACTATTATAAACTGCTATTAATTGCCATAGTTTGTTGTGTGACATTGAAAAGTTATTGGTTCAAGTCACAGAGAGAAGGGTCCCTTTGCGTTGATCAAACATTCAACATGCAGACATTTACAGCAATATTTCCCAGAAGATTTTAACTAAGAATGCTCATTATAAAACAACTGAATGAAAGATATAAAAAATGAATGCCCCTTGATAAAGTTATCAATAGACAAGCCCTTTTCCTCCCTCAACGTTAAGACTATTCAGAAGTTATTTGGTAAATATGAAATACTTTTATAATAATGTTGAATGTACTGAGCCATATTACATTACACACTGAAACTATACAATTACTCACTGTTACATATTTCTGATATCACAAAGCCTTATCATGCATACACACCCTAAACTTTCCCCGTCAGAAGATTAATGTGTAAACAGTTTAGAGACTCCACCAAAAGAAAAAATGCTTTCGAGGGAAACTACTGGAACCTAGACATTTATTCTGCACATCTTTTTAAAATTAAACTTAAAGCTACTAGAAATGTATCAAATTGGGTTTTCTTGGTGGTGTAGTAAGTAGAGCTATGTCAATGATATCTTTAGAGCTGTCTCTTTACCTGGTCGGAGGACGTGTGTGTGTGGCTGCGACTAGCGTAGAAGTGTGAGGTTGAAAAGCGGGAACAGCCTCATCTGTGTACATGCCTCCACTTTGCCTGTGGTTTAAACTCACCATGTCTGTCATCACAACCAGCCCTGTTTCCTGTGTTAAACATAGAGATTCTATGATTATTATTTTTATTGCTGTCTCATAACTAAGGGCTCAGCGAGAAAGCATTCTTACTGTAAAGGCAAAGCGTGCATCTTTAGTGATGTCCCAGTGCCAAGGGAACACAGATGACCGCCTGCGTCTCTTTGATGACAGCCCAGGCCACCAGAAGTGTCCGTCATCTTTGGGTACACCAAAGGCATCGGAAACATCAAAGTCTGCCAACTCTTTAAACACCTGCACAGAAGAAAGACACTTCAAGCATATAAACACACAGAGATGTATCTTTGACTTTAATTTGCTGAGTCCAGACTGACATCTCTCAATGATACTCTTTCAGCATTGCTCAGATAAGGTTTATTTTAAAACAATTTCAATTCAAGGTAACTTTCCAAAAGTTGAATATATACTAACCTTGTCTGGAGTCATCTGAAAGTCAGGCTTTAAGAGGTAGAGGCTCTTATCCACA
Organism: Rhyacichthys aspro; assembly: GCA_036850595.1. Lineage (NCBI taxonomy): Eukaryota > Metazoa > Chordata > Actinopteri > Gobiiformes > Rhyacichthyidae > Rhyacichthys > Rhyacichthys aspro. The sequence goes on from CM072151.1 coordinate 13,376,777, forward strand.
GTGGCCACACACACACAGGAGCCCTTATGCCCATGGACACGTAGGGTCACTGGATCTCCAGGCATTGACTCATTAGTTGACAAAGAAATAGACACCTAGAAACCAACCACATGGGATCAACCACAGTTTCCCCATTCTCTCATTTATCTTATTAGTCTGTTGCTCTGTATTATGCAACAACTGTAATAGTTATTTCTGTTGATTTAATACCTATTAATTCCAATTATTGATTAAATGCAGTGTTACAATCTGGGTCCAGTAATGCTCAAAATAATTTGACAAGGAACAGGACAAACCGTGGAAGATTATACCCATTACAAGAAGTCTGATAGAGGGAGGTATGGGGAGAGTCAACCATAAACTTTCACAAATCAAAACAGCTTTTAAGCATTACACAGCCACAAATTAGTTTTAGTAATCGGTTCCGCTGCCCTCCTTTCACCACTCAGTAACCTGTCATTCTCCTGTCAGACTGCTGTCACAACCCCACTCATCTCCCTGTGGCCCGCACGGCCTCTGCCTCATCATGCCCTCACAACCCCCTCCTCCAACACACAAACACACATGCCGTAATGGCATACCAGGGAGCTGTAAATAGTTCAGGGAGTTAACTCCACCTAATGCAGAACTGGGGAGCTCTCCCAGGCCAACACAGCTGTTTGTTTACAGATACAACACTGTGGACAGAGCTGGTGCATGAACACTTTGGCACAACTCCAACATTTATACAGAAAGTTCACCATTTTCTCCATGTTGTTAATAATATTGCAAAACACTGTTATTTTTAAATGACCTCAAAATCTCCGTAGCCAACAACATTAGTAATTGGCTAATATACTAAAAGGTTTATCCAAAAATAATATGTCATGCATTAAAAACATATACATTTCAAAGAACTAAACATCTGGTTTGTAAAAACATATATCATGTAATTTCTATATGGGATAAAGTGCTATAAAGACATTTTATATAGTCATTTTAATCATCTACCAACCATACCAATACCAATATATACCAACCTGATTCTCAAAGCTGGGCTGCACAGGGATCTGCAGGCTATCAGTGACACCCTCCCCATTTTCCCTCACGTAATAGACCAGCAGACGACTGAGAGGTGCCATGCTGTGTCTAACAGGAAAACGTAGATAAGACACACAGCTGTCCATCTCTGTCTGTGCTACGGAGCCTGCACATATGAAAGTCGTGTAAGTTAGAAGAATAAGCCATAATACCTATGGACAAATATAGGGCGCTACATTATGTTATCGTGAATAATGTCCTGAATTTTACAGTCCAGGGGAGGGATGCTGCCTGATTCATTCGATAATAAAAAGGCAATAACAGACCGGTACAGACACAACCCTGTTTTATGTCACATTATAATTCAAAACAAAATATACAATATAATAATGATCAGTATAATAAAAAATAGTGGGCCAGATGTGTGTTTGTCTTAAATAAAATAAGTAAAGTCTAAGGTTAAGCTCTGAGCAGGGACACTCACTAGAAGTAGAAGGTGTGGTGTGAATGTTTTTGTCAAAGGTGACTGCAGCCCTTTTTTCTCTGTGTGAGGCTGTCAAGTTGGCTGGCTGTTGGCCTGAAAGAACAATGTTTCCCCTGGATGCCACCTCATAGTGAAGGGTAAAGTTGCAGGGGCAAGTGGACTTGATAGCCAATTCTGCTTCTTGGCTGACCTAAGCACAGACATGCCAAGACAGAAGAGACAAAATAAAGTCAATGTTTGCTTTATGGTAGTCTTAGAGCTGTCTTTGATCAAATCAATCCCAAATTAAATTTGAAAATCACAATACTAACCTTTATTGGGGCACTTGGACTTTGGATCTGGATGTGACATCTGCTGGGTGAGTACCAGCTACTAATGGACAGATAGCTTGGCAGGTACTGATCTCCAACTGTCTTGCCGTCAATGGATGTCACTTTAGTCTATAAAAGGCAAAATTATAACGTGTCTTTAGAGAAATATGCTGTTTTGGCTTATAACTGTCGAGACTGGGCACTGACCTCAAGCCAGACATACTGGGCAGCGGCAGGGATGGAGGGGATCTCAAAAGTGGCCTGGCCATCCTTTGAGATCAGTTCACTCGTGTATACATTGTCCTTAGGAGTCAGCTCAGCCTTAACACGCACCTTAACACCATCAGCTGGACTTCCATCAGGATATGTCACCTCAAGCTATAAAAATGTAAAAAGTAAGATTAGACAAGCAAACAACAACTAACTAATATCTGTATCTGTTTCTCACCTTTCCTTTGTAAGGAAGACCCGGTTTGAACTGTTTGCGTGTGTCCTTAGAGTATTTGATGTCAATGAGCTGTTTGTGAACGGGGGTTGAATCATCAAATGTGGTTTGCCTGCTTCCATCGATGCTCGTTACAGTTGCCCAAATGCTGACAGTGCCCCTGAAGTGATCAGCCACATCCAATGGCATCATGTCCTTGACACAAATGCTAAAATTGGCAGAGCCTTTGATCTGAAACAACAGTAACAAGTGATTTGGTCCTGATGAATTAGTCCCAAACTTTATAACATTATACAAACCAAGCTGCATTAATGTACAATGTTTTAATTTAACAAATGTGTGTATTTGGGAACAAGTCAGGATTCAGAATCAGGAATGATTTCTAATCTTTAAACTGACCTCCATTGTTTTAATAACAGGATGGCCCATCTCATGGCGGTAATAGCCCACTCCATTTACTGTCATATTGACAGTTAACTTGCCTGTCACAGGCTTTCCAAAAGTATACCTGCAGAACATTGACATACTCATGTGAAACAATATTAGATCAAATAAATAAAATAAAGGCATTACATGAGGATTTAGAAAATGTAGGTGGAGGACAGTATTTTATGAAAAGAAACAGCAATCACAAGGTATATGTGACAAACCTGGCTCTCACTGTGGCCTGCTCGCATGATTTCAGGTCACGGATGTAGCGTGGTGGATCAATCACCAATTCAAATTTAGGCATCACTGTTAGGAAGATGAGAGGTTACTTTTTGTTGCATTACCTCCTCTGCTCCTAATAACAGATATTTTATTTTTAATACAATTGCTAATTGTACATTATACTATAACATGTTTTAGAACAAAACATCACGGAAAATTATACATAAACAGATACTTAAAAGAACCATACTGCAAGAGAAAATGTAAACAGTTTAGTGCCTCACCATATTTCTGCACCTCAAATGACTTGTTATAGGTGTGGCCCTGCACCTCGACAAAGATAAACCACTCTCCAAACACAGGCTGGTCAGACAGAGGAAAACTCATGTTCACCACTCCTAAACAAAAAACAAGTGTAGACCCAGTTTTTGGCTGTGTGCCTGTTTAGCAATAACATCTATGTATGAGTATCTGTAATGCACGTAATATCCTATTGCAGTGACCCTGATCATAAACAGACTACACATTAACTTTCCACAACAGGAATAAAAAAACAAAGTGTTGCTTACCACAACAAACGGACCTTAGATCCCCCCATTGGACCATCCTGGATCCTCTTGGATCCTGAAAAATTACATGTGTGAGATTTGTGTCAGAAATACAGATGTCTTATGTAACTACAGTAGAATATTAACAAAATAGCCAGATTTAACCTAAACTGGAATTGAAGTGAACTGAAAACATGCAATCTGTGTCAAAACCAATTCAATTACCATTTTAATGAAGGTGATATAAGAATGTTTGTAACTAGCTTTGGATAACTCTTACTTGATGTGTGCAATGTCTATGTTAAAACTATGTATAAACAGCCTCACACACAGTGTGTTAAGGACAGCTAGAAAAGAAGAGGAAACATTTCTTTCATGTTGTTTATCCTCACACTGCTGCAAAGAGCGCCTTGTTATCTAGGTGTGCCGCCATGACTTCTGCTCTATAATCTCTAACTACACTGGAAATAAAATTGCCAGTGTCCTATCCAAACCATTGGCTTTGCCAACCATGGGTGGTCCCAACCTCCACTCACCAAAACATAGGCCTCAACCTGCAAAACAAGACAGACAAAGATGATACATATTACATAAAACAGTTGGGTTGCTTGGATAAATTTCTTCCTTGTGTTAACCCTACTTTATCCAACAATCACCCATCTGTAAAGTGAGCACTGCCCTTTACCAGCAGCAGACCTTTATAGATGCAACCATCAATAACGCGTCTGTCTGCACAGTCACAAAGTAAGTACATTCAGAGCCGCTGCTAACATTCCACAAAAAATGACTGTAGCCTGGCGTCTGTAAAAAGGTAACTGTACATTTCTCTGCTCTCAGTCGTTCTTTATAATAATAATAATAATAATAGCAATAATAATAATAATCATCATCATTGTTTGTTTTGTTTTTTTAAGCACAACAAAGAGAAAGGAAATACATTATTTTATTTATTAAGTTATTTTGTAATACCAATATTTGTTTAAAAAAATAATTTTGTGGACTACAAGTTTGACTTGGGGCTATATGTTTCTACTCACCTTTTCATTCACTGGTCTCAGGTCAGGGTTGACTGTGTAAACATTGATGAACACTAAAAAGAAAAAGAACAAAACAGGGCATTCATATATACTCTATAAACTCTACTATTAATACTCGATTCAATCCATTCAATTTTCTAAGAGCCACATTATTTCTTAAACCTTAGACCTTTCATAAACATCTGTTCTCTACTTTAGTGATAAACTACCAGGTGCACTATGAGGAGACCTTTATGTTTGGGTTTGTAGACGGGCTTGTCGGTCTGGATAAAGACAGCTGTGCCCTTGCTATCCACAGTAACAGTGGTGTAGTTGTGGAAGATGTAGCCTCCCTCTGTGAGGTGACGGTTCCCCCACACTTTCAGATGCGCCTGGCCTCTCAGCCCAGAGGGAACCTGGTGGAAAGTAAACATACACACAAAGGTCAAAACAGGAGGGACCTGGGTCAAGTTAGCTACAAGTAAATTGGGTCAATGGATGAAACAACATACAACTTTAGCTTATTTTGGTGAAATAAAATGCAATATGTTACAATATGGGTAGCAGAGGAAGGATGCCATTGTTTTAACAAAGCACATGACTGTATTTCATGAGAATGAGGGTGGGGTTTATAGTAAGGGGTGCAAGCAGGAAAGAAAGACACACAGAGAGGGAGGAAGAATCAAGTCGTGCATACTAGATTGATCTCTTCCAGCCTTTGGGGGCGGCGGACCGTACATGCACATCAGCAGCTGTTGCATATTATATTGTGGCTGTTACCTTATTCCCAATGAATGAGCAGAGACAGATGTTGCATTACAAATAATGTTAGTGTTGATTTGCATGTTGCCTCAGGAATGTGCACAAACATACAAGAGAGCGCTCACTACTGTGCAGCTGTCACTGCTAAACATTGTCATGCATATCTATTAAATGGCAAATTTATAGGGCAATAAAGCCACACTTACCTTTAGCTTGACAGTACCTTTGTCTAGAGTAAAAACATAAATAATTAAATAAGGGGTGTTGTTCACAGAGCATAAGATTCAAACAATCTCTATACTGTTTCATACTTAATATCTAATATGGGAGCTATTAGACTGTGGGATGAGAGATTAGGCAATAACTCCAGCTGCAGCCTAACTGTGTGCCACTCTGAGGCAGAGCTAATATGGTGCTGTCAAATAAATTACAGCATGTACACTCATAGTCTTAATGAGATGATGCCACAAAGACAAAAATAACTATCCAAATAAAGTATATAAGGGCTGTTTTTAAAAAACAAGGATGATCACAATACATCATAAAGATAGCTTGACTTGATAGCAAGATTATAAAGCTTTGTGCCATTGTGAAATAGTTAGAAGAATTGCTCTCACCGAGTACTGAGGAGTGGCCGTGGGCAACCACCTGGCCCTTTACCGACAACTGGACCTGGACACGTGTTTCTGCTTTTGCGTTGAAGATGGTTACGCTTATGGACTCCTCCGTGCCTGCTCGAAACAAGGAAGGAGCAGCAACCAAATAACCCCTAAAAACAAAGGGGATACAGAGATGAATGGATAGAAATTAATTGATATATTAAACATGAAACAGAAAAAACACAAGCAGTGTAGTAACCATGAGAGCAATATAGGGTGTGATGGCAGAAGCATTTTATAAACCAACACTAACCATAACTAGTCTGCGATTTAATGTGATGCTTAGAAAAACATATAGCCATAAGTTCTGTTTCCATCACTGCACAGACACACTACATGACCACGTGCTTTCGTGCTTCAAGATCAGGTTTAAAAGGATGGTTATAAGGGACACGGTACCTGCTGGCCAATGAGTTTTCTCTACTGTTATCTTTGGGTGGTCTGCCACCTCTGACACAACCTTTTGAAAAATAACGACTGAGATTCCACACAGTCACTCTGACATTTAATTGAAGGAAAAAGGTTGTCACTGGGGTCACAGTGCAAAGGTCACACTTTCATGCTTATAAACAGTCTGACAAAAAACAGCCAATTTAAGTTTTATGTAGATAAAATCATGTGCAAATAAAACAGTCGGATTACTTTGCACAAAATAAAAACCCTTACAAATTATCTGTTGTTTGTTGTCACTCTTTTATTGTAGCAGCATGTGTTGTTCATAGTAAAACCAAGTCCATGTGAAAATGTGGCATGTGAACCTTTGACAATGAAAAATCTATTTGATTGGCTAGCTCAGTCACACTTCAGTGGTTCTTGACTTCTAAGTAGGGTAGATGGGCCTGTTCTGAACTTAAATAAAGATCAGACAAATTAGGAGTGAGCAAAGCTTTGAGAACAAACCCAATTGCATGCCTGAGAAAAAGATCAGGTGGTTGGCATTATTACAGCCAGAGGCAACTTGCAGTTCCTGAGAAAGAAAGTCGTGAGAAAATCCCTTGCAAAATAAGGCTTGGGGAAAAGGAAGATAATACGAGGAAATTGAGTGTGTGTTTGATGTACAGTAAGTTTAACCTGCTCTTGGATGAAGCTGGAGCTGCTGGTGTAGACCATGCTTACCATTATTTCAGTCATATGATTTGATGTACCAAAGTTCTCATTGTTTTGCCCGACTTTGGTCCTCATCTCCAAGTTGGTAAGTGCCTTATAGGGATTTGTGCTCTCAATCACATTATTAGCTGGTACAATGATGTTAAGCCCACAAATTCATTTAGAACTAATTCTATAAAGCACAGTTTACACCACTTGAAACATGTGGCTCTTAATAAATCTTCAAGGTCTGCACTAATGTCAGGATGGGCAGCAAGTAAACATGAGTTAACATTGTGCTCTTAAAGAAATAACAAAGCTGCATGCAGAGCACCTTAGAAGACCTCAGAATAAGTGATTTCTTCCTTGTGCTGCACAAGAAGTGTTATTTTAAAATATATTTAGGATTATTTACACATTTTAGTCAAAGGTAAACAAAACATGAATATTACAAACACACTATTGTGCAACTGTATAACATGCTCTGGTCAGTAACAGTTGTAAACATGAAGAGGCTGCACAGTAAAAGCTGGCGCACTCATCACAGACATCACATGCAACATACTTACTGCCTTTCCTGTGCATAACTTCTGCTGCAGATGAACAAAGTCCATAAAACACCCAACGAAGAGAGCCGCAACATTTTGGCCTCATTAACAATGCTACGACTGGATTTAAGTTGTGTGCCCTCTGGATATTCTCAGTGAGAAGAGCTTAGTCTTAAGTCTGTGGCTAGAGTCCACTCAGTCTGTCCATTGAGGCTGGCTGGAGCAATATATGTGCATAGCTTCGCCTGGAAACAAAGATCAGCTTTTTGCACCCATCCCACTTCGTCAAATCGACTTCCAAGTAAATCGTTTTTTTTTTCTTCTTCAAGAGCCCACAGTACACGGACAATCCTCTCCCATGTGCCTTCACCCGCCCCGGTTCCGTTCGCTCATATTTCACCAGTACAAATTGTAAGCGTCCTCCCACTTCAGCGCGTAGAAATGCCACTGTGAAGAAAAGCTTGACATGTGAAGTCTCCGCAGTCCGTGCTGGCTCTGTTGGTCTCGGTGGCGTCTTTCAAGTTGCTCGTACTTTTCCTGCTGCGGGTCAAGATGTGACCAGCTTCAGTGTGCGCTTCTCATAAGTGCTCGCTCTTACTTCTGAGCTGAGCAACGCATGACCAAAACCAGTAGTAACCGCACTGAGCCTGCAGCCAAAATATACTACTTGAACAATTAGCTTCTTGTGGAGCTAATACCCCTTTCATTTAACACTTACGCTTATTCAAGACAATATTTTAAAAAGTCCACTGAAAAAAGTCACCAACAAAAAGATAATTAAATCCCTGTTTTCTTTAGGACACTCCGTTGAATGGACGCTTCACAGATCTTTGCTGCCATCTAGTGGCAAAGTACAGTCAACCGCACGGAAGTTGAAGACAGACTTACAGTAACTTTATTGAACTGGGCAAAGAACTGTAATCAAGGATGACAAAGTAAAATTATACAAAAATTCCACACAATGGTAAATATTAGTTTTGTCTACTATAGAAAAAAACACAATGAGGCATGCACACTATTTGTAAAAATGTCCAGTATGCACAACTCTGTCCCCAAAGTGCATGAGACCTGCATTTTAAAAGACAAATGACACATTTACCCCAAAGTGTAAATGTTTGTGACCTGATCTGTGTTACAAAAGTAAATAACTTAAAAAGCTAAAAAAGTGTGGTGAATGAGTGTGATTCATACATTGACAACCTTAAGTGCACATTATTCAAAATACAAAAACTTCACCAAATGTTGTCCAACACCAATCAGAAAGCAATTAATAAAATGGAATCTAGCAGCCAAACATATCACATCCCATTATGTGTCATCACTCCTCAGAAAGAGAACCATGAACACTGCATCCAGCAGTGAGGACTTCCAGTTTTTCTGCCATGTTATTGTGATACTGTAAACATGGCACTTTTCCTTGCTCAGGCTCAGTGAATGCAGTTTTGGTAAAGACCACTTGGTTTTCCTGATTGGTCTCAACTCCATATATTTGGCAATACTTTGTTGTAAGTGGTCTGTCCAAGTCCAAAAGTTGGCTCAGCTTATCTAGTGGAAAACGACAGTTGCGGCTACTGAATCCGTGGCTGTATATTAGCAGTAGATCCTTGCGACAAGTCGTCAGATGACGGTGAAGTGCACAAGACTGGAGAAAGTTTAATTTTTGAGTCAGTCTCAAAAGGCGAACTGGGTTACGTTCAAGAAATGCACGGTTGATAGACAGAGCAAGTGAAATGTCAGGACTGCTGCGGAGTTGCTCTGGAAGTTCCATGATGTGCTGCATGGCCCGGGTACAACCTTGAGAAAACACAATGTTGGAAAAGATGAATACTACTGCCATCTGGTGGCATAATCATACATTTAATGATCACATAAAATATATTTGTAAATGTGTAATTTCATACTTTTCAAGTTACACATGACAACTGACCTAAATTGTAAAGCAGACTGAGAGCCTCAAACTCTTCTTGGTTGGAATGTGGTCCTGGGCCAGTAGCATAGCAGTCCAGGAGCCAGCTCAGATTCTCCTGGAGGTGTGTGTGGTTAATTTGTGGATCATACAGTCGAAGGGGCTCACCACAAAGACGATAAGAAGCAAAAACGAGAAAACGCACTGTTCGCTCCAAAATGGTGACACAGTCCATTCCAGACAGTCTTTGAATGATCATGTCCTGTTTCACTGCACGCAGACGATCAAACACAAAACTATACACCTACAACACAAAAACACATTTGTTTAATCAGTGAAAAATACACATATGTACAGCAGCTTAGTCTTTTAAAAATATGCTGGGTAAGAAACTACTAGCCTCAGTCCAAGGATGAAGATCTTGAGAGGCTGCAATGTCATCAATTAGGTAACACACAGTCTTCATCAACACATCAGGGGGTCGGAGGTCACTAGGATTTGTTGCGTCTTTGCCTGCTGCTGGTCTCGCATACTCCTTCACCACACGTAAGGGGTCTGCTCTGGGCTGACGATCTCTTTGTGTACCTGCCAACATCTCAAAGTGATGCAAGCGGTTCTGTGATTGTCGCAGCCGCATTTCACGAGCAGGGCACATGGTTTGGCAGGTTCCCTTGGGCACAGTGTTCTGTATCGTATTTTCTTCGGATCTTTCCTCTGCGTATCTGTTGCCTTGGTCTCGCCATGGCTTCTGATTCCTTGTTTTCTCTCCTCCTGCGCGATCGAACCTCCTTTGAGACTGGGGACTGTTCAAAAATAACAAGATAATTGCTAAGTATATAGTAATTTACTTTGAAAGAAATTACTGAATATGCCAGCAAAGTTAAAGTGAGCGTCAAATAAGGCGTTAAATTATTATTACACGTTACTCCTAATCCAAAACACAAGCATTGTTTACTGTTTAAAGTTAGCATTACAGTTAGCATGGTCACTTTAAAGACATCCATGCAGACAACCCAGAACGGGTGAAAGCGAACAATAAGAATGTTTAACAAAACAGACACATTTCAAGCATACACATTTGACTTTTTCATTAAATATGCGTATGTATGCCAAATAAAACTATATTTTTACTCACATACTACGAGGAGCTCTCCTGCGGTTCATTGGTCCTTTCTGTAAATGTGTCGTCACATTACGTCACATCCGGAACTAAACGAACAAAATAATGTGCAGCCACGAACCCCGAGTACCCCTGTGGAGCCATAATAAAACAATAATACATCCATTGGGTTGTGCCAAGATGTAATGATCTGTCAAAAACCATTAGCTGTATTGGAGAAAGGTATTTAAGACATTAAAGGCTGTCAGTGAAGTAGTTGGGCAAACGCTGACGTTTTTCTTACCTGCAAATATTTCAAAAGGTTATCATATAAAGACCAAATGTTGATTTACCTCTGAATATACGTTCAGATAATACACTCCTTATAAAGAGTGGTCACTCAATTTCTTAGATCAAAATGAGTTAATTCAACAGATAATAATCCAACCAGACCCTTCTGACCTGTTCAAATACTATCATGTGCAATTAGTTTTTAGCAGTCACTTTTAGGCACTACATCTCAATGCTGTTTATATAAAAATATTTAAAACGTTTTTAATTCACAAGACAAAAATAAATGCCTTACACATAGCACACCAACAGTGTTTATCAAAACAGCGGTGGGAAAGGGGGAGGAAATATAAAAATGAGACATTTGTACACATTAGCTGGCTTGCAAAAGTAAGATTTTATTCAGGAATCAATAAAAACGTTGGACATGGTAAATGTAAAAGGAATGTACTGTGAGGTGTCCTTCACTGTTTAGGGCAGAAGAGCTTTTGTGTTCGAGTTGTGCCCAACTGCTGTTCTTCTGTAGCCTGCTGAATATGGATTGTATGGCGGCATATCAGTGATGAGAGCTCCAGCAACTCTGAAAATGCTCTGAATCACAAAAAACAGACAACATTTACTAGCAGTTACATTTTGACTTCGTGTAATATGATGAACTGTAAAAAAGGCTTCATTATAACTGAAAAAGAATATGCCCTTACCCTGTCAGCTGCTTACTGATATCCTTTGAAGCCATTTTCATGTTCTTAAGGCACTCTAGAGATGTAGAGTTGTCCTGTTTGTCTCCATGTGTGCATTCAGCAAGCAACTTTTCACTCTCCTTCAGGCAAGACTCAGCTTTTTCTAAAAGTGGTTAATTTAAGTATTATTACTAAATGTCTCAATAGGTAAAATTAAAGTGTATATATAACATAAGCCAATATAGGATAAAGGTTAAACATTAAGCAGCAACCTAGAAATTCCCTTTGGTCTCCATCCATGTAGAAATTCTTGACAGGCAATTCATGTCGAGTTGTATCAACAGCTGTCGCAAAAGACTTATATTCCTCAGTGAAGTGTGTGGCAGCCTCAGCTATAGGGGTCAATGAAGCAATCTGTTGAAAGACAGCTTAATGTAGTCACATTTTTATACATATAAAAGCACAAAATTCATGTTGTATGTTTGTTTTATCCCAAGTTTATGCTTCTGGCATTAAAAGCTCTAAACTGATAATAATACATACACAATACCAGAAACTAAATAAAACTAACCTGCAAATCCAGCAGCTCATTCACCAGTCTACTCTTCTCCATCAACTCGTACTGCTGTTTCTTCTCCATAACTTCCTTGCGCAGAGCCGCTTCCTCTTCCATCTCTTGCAGTATCCTTGTTTCTGCCTCAGCTCGGAGCCTTGCAGTATTGCTCTCCATCTTTAGTTAGTTTGTTTTAATTAGACTGGATTTATTCATTGTATCAATGTGTAAAAATAAACAAAAACTAACCACTTTTTATGAAAAAAAAAGTGTTGCAAAGCTTGAAGCTTTATTATATATAACTCACCTTGGCAGTAAGGTATGCCAGTAAAAATGTTTGCATCTCAATGACTCTTTTGTCATTTTCTGGGTTTCGATCAGGTTCTATGATTTTCTCTAAAACAGTGTTTTCTTTAAGGGTTAAAAAAAAAAAAAGTCATTATGAAACATTCTATAAAGAAATTGAATAAGTGTAAATCAACAATATTAGCTTACCTTTAATTACTGAAATATCAAAATCTGGACGATGTAGGCAGTGTCCATGAGAGAACGTGGACTGCAACACACTTTGTTCATTTTCCCTTCCCATGATTGCTTCACAGTGAGAAAACAAAATATTGAAAAGACTAGTACCTCCTAGCATTATCAGCTAAGAGAATCTACATTAAAATAATAAACACACTGACATCAATTCAGCTTCAGCTGAGTTCAGGTATTTTTCTATTTATAATCATTTGTAATTTAGCTCAGATCAGCACCTCTTTGGTAAACAGTACACACAACTTAAGCACTTACATGTTCCAAGAGCCTGAGGGGTGACTGACCGTCTTGGCGGCGTGCCCACCTTCGGTCTGGGTTTAGGTGAAGAAGGCCTCGGAGGGGCAGCAATGGACTCATTGTTTGATGAGTTGCTCTATACATTTACACAGTTTTGAAATTAAATACATCTTTAAACACAAAATGATGGAGTAAGTATGCTGATATTTTGACTATGTTTTTATATGCCTGGCTTTGTTCATACTTTGAGTTATAAACTTTTTCACAGACAAACCTTGGAAAGAGATGTCTTCTCTGCAGACTGAAGATAACGTGATTTGACTATTGTCCCACTTGCTAGTGAAAAACAAGTGTTAAAACAAACTGTAATAAGCACTAATGCATTCAGTTATATTATCAGTGTTTAGATGAATAGTTTGGAAGGTTTGGAAGTATTTTTTGTAAAAAGCACAACACACAACTTATACTTCATTTGAAAGCTGCTGTTTTATATTTTTTCCTTATAGTGCTGCATCATAATACAATGTATGTAATGCACGAATGAAATTATAAATGCTTTAAACATATAGAAATAGAAACAGTCCACTGACAGAAGAAAGGGAAAAAAATCCTACTTACGTTTAACTGTTTTCTTCCCATTTCCACTGTTGTTGGCCTTATTAGCACTGTTTCCACCCTTAGAGCTAAAAACGGAAAATACCAACATATTTTGTGTTTAGTTTGGCACGCATTATGACACAAACAACATAAATAAACAGTACATTCGGTTTTAAGCTAGTTTCTTAGCCGACAGTTGTGACAAATGCTACCAGGAGGTCCGACAATAAAGATACGCTTCTGTTTTCATTGCAGTTATGACTAAAGATTGAACTTAAACGAGCCCAGCAGTTAGTCTTACCCTTTTGTTTCGGTAGAAGCTGTTCTTAAACTACTTGGCAGTGTTGACGTTCTTCTCGACGCCATTGTTGTTTGAGAAAACCGCCTGTACGTCACTTTTTACAATTCGAAAGAAACACAGACCGCTTTTGGTTCCGCTTTCCCTACTGCTTTCATGAAAGAGTTTGTGTGATAATTTAGTATTTACTCTTACTCGAATTTTACTTTTACAGATCGTAAAATCTGAGAAAATATATATTGGTATATATTGGTAACATGATAAATAAATCGTTTTGTTAGTAGCTTTAGGAAAGATTTTATTTATTGGTTGCAACCTAAATCTACCCTTTTTCTCAACTTTTTTGAATCTATACGCAAAAACGTAATTTATGAAATCATTGATTTAAAATAATACACCTCATGAATTAGGACTTGAAGGTTATTTTAAATTTAAGATAAAAATTAATTATTGTACAAAAGTCCTGTTTATGGAAAAGAAGAAGCTGTAAATTTAATTGTGTGTACACTTCTATAAAACCAGAGAGTTTCAGCAATTACTGACAAAAATCTATATATATCAAAAGAGCAGCCATACACTTTTGTAGCAATAAAAATGATCAAACCTGTACATTTGAAGGTGGATGATGCCATTTCTTCAATGTTCATTGCCCAACATGGCATTATGTCTTCTTGAAATACACAGTTCTTTGAGTTCAGGGATGTTTGACCTATTCAAAGGGCTCAACTGAGTAAACCACAGTAACATGCATAACCACTAGAGGGATGTAAAGTCTGCTTTCACAATTCCATCACCTAGGCCTATTTTTCTGGTGGGCTATCGAAAATTGATTCTTCATCAGGTTCTGACAAAAATAATTCTCTGATACAATTTACATTTTAAGGATCACGAGTTAATTTCACTGTAGAGAGAGATAAGAGATAATAACTGCAGCTAAATGTAGTTGCATTCCTATCCCATATGCATGCCTTTCTGCTTAGTCTTACTGTAGGTGAACAATAGTTTAGCTTGCCAGTTATATGTGTGCACAAGTCTTAGTACATAGTAGGTGCTAATCCCACCTGTTTGAGCCCCTCTTTAACAACAGAACGACAATAGCACGAGTGGGTGTGGAACTAAATAGTACTAAACACCAACAAGTAATTTCTGCTGTAACCCACTTCTACAGATATTGATGGATGAACCACTAAGACATAAAATCTTGAATAGCCTAGTTAGGTGCAGTCTTAAGACATTAATGATAATCTGTTTGGGAAAACAATGCAATATGCAGACTACGACGTGTTTGTGTGTAAAAGCATGTATTCAGTCTCTGCAAAGGTTGGGCTTTATCACAGCTCACCTCTTTCTCTCTCAGAGTAATAAAGCACGGAGACTGTGGTGAATCTTTGTGCTGGTTGTCCATCTCTCATCACCAGGCAATGCAAAGGGTCATTTGTTGGCACCCTACTTGGACTGATATAAGCAATATGGATCTTTTTGTATTCAGTCTGGGACATAATGCTTAAAATGTTGCTAATGAGATTTCCTTTTTCTTTTCTCTGCGAAAAACAAGTCTGGAGCTGATGTGAAGGAGGTGAAAGGCTGAGAAGAGCATGTTGAAAGACAGAAATATAAGGAGATGCGGAGTCTGAATGAAAGTCCTTGTCTTTGCTGCTCTCCCTTCTCCGAAACTCTGACGTCTAAAGAAAGATTCATTTTTGTCACTGTGACCTCAGTGATACTCCACTGTACGTTGTAAAATTCAGGACAACATGAATTGAGAGGTGAGAGTAAAACTGTTTTGAGCTCTTCTAACACATCTGCACACGCCCCCAGTCGCCCCTTCCCTTAAGCACTTACTCATCACTAGCCAGTCAGCCGGTCTGCTCCACATAGCCCTCCAGGAATGCCTGAAACATACAGCCTTATAAAGACAGGAGCTGATTTGTTTTTGTTGTCAGGCTATTATCAGTTACACAATTATTCACAATATTAAAATCTGAAATGACCATGTTTCCATTTAGTGGTTTACAACAATTTTTGAATGGCAGTTACAGTGGTTATGGTAGTTCTGCATGCCAATAGACTCTTCTTACTGGGTTTATGTTACTCTCTTGTCCAAATACAGGCTATCTAACGTTACAAAGTAAAGTTTGTACAGGCTGTTTGCTCAAGGGACTTAATGCAAAAACAAGTCAAACCATGTTAATAGGATAACAAGCTTCGCCCTGTTTCATTTCACCATCAATGGGCAGCAGTTGGTTCTTCTTACAATTTTACATCCAAAGAATCAGAGTGTAACAACCCTTCCACTCACTGTATTAAGGCTTTCTAGCACAAACACTGCATAATTAGAATCTTAAACCTTGAAATCATCATATCTCCACATGATTGCCAGGAGCTTCTCTTCCGCCTCTTCCCTGGCAGCTCATTTCTTAAGGGTTTAATTGCTGTGCTTATCTCGACAGGATGTGAACTTAACTGGATGTTCGCTCTTGTGGATGATTCTCCGAGGATCCCAGATTGCTGGAGGCATGAGTTTTACCGTTTCTTCGGGTCAGATTACCTTTGTGGAAAACATTTGAAGTTAGATGTGCTTCAGTTGTATGTTATTGCTGCAGAATAAGTAAAGGTATGACGGTAGTGACAGTTAGAAATAGGTTTAAAACGTAAACTAAACGTTCAGTGCTCAAGTGTGCATGTGCAACATTGTTCTATGTGTTGTGGGTCTGCCTTTATGAATATGTTATAGCTATGCGAATGTCCAGCGCCCGCCGAGCGTGAGTGACTTGCTGTGTGTGTGAGAACCATGTGCAGTGCTTTAGTGGGGCAGTGTAGCGTGCAGTGCAGGAACGAGCAGAGGCGGCCCCGTACCGTACAATTCTCGGACCCTGGTAATCCCTGCGTTTTCAGGAGCCCTGGCCCGTACTTGATGAGCTTGAGCAAGAAAAGGTTTGCTCTCTCCCCTATGTGTCTCCCTCTCTTTCTGTCTCCCACTCTCTTTTTTATTCCCCCTCTTTTTCTCATGCCCCCCTCCTCCTTGGCCCCTGGAGCCACTTTGCGAATGAATGGACCGCAAGTGTTTACTCAGCAACTCCATCTGTCCTGTTAACTCCAATATATTTCTCATTAGGTTTTTCATCAATAACTGAAAAGACTGAGTAGACGAGAACACTTCATTAAACAGTCATATATAACTAAGTATTCCAAAATTGCCTGTACTGCTCATGTCAGACTTTTTGAACTAGGCCAACTCTCTAGTGTTCTCTAATTCCACGATAATATTCCACGAAGAGATACATATCATAGTGTCACTGACTGTTTCTCTTTTCAGTACAGTTGATAGAAGCTTGACAACTGTAGGCCTCTTCTTCTTGGTTTTTCCTTGGGGCTTATATTTGTGGATGTGTGTGATTTTGACATAGCGCGTTGAGCAGATTTTCAGATAAGATAGCTGAGCCCTTGCTATGATTTTCGGCAGATATGTCCATGTTGACAGATCTGCCTTTGCTGATATAAAAAACAGAAAAGAAAAACAGTGATATGTGGATTACGTAAAGAATAGGCATTTTAGTTTCACAAAACTCACAAAACCCAAGGCAAAAGTATTTTTATAGCACAGCAAACCTGGAGCCAGCAGAGATTATTTAGATTTAAGTTCAGATTTGTACAACTGTTGGGATTATGAGACATTAAACAAATATTGTTATATGCATATGCATGTAAATGTCTATTTGCACTGTAATTCCTGTCTTTCGTGAGTTGGAGATGGTAAAGACATGAAGCAGATATAACTGGAGTGTCCTGGCATGGTCGAGGTGCGCAGAGGTGCAGTCTCTGATGGGGAGGTGAGGGATGGGAGAGGGGATTAGTAAGAGGCCGTAGGCCCCGAGGCAGAGGGCCCGTTTCCTGGCCTGAGCCCCTGTTTGTCCTGCCTGACCTGGCAGCTCTGGGGGCAGATCCTGCTCCGATACATCCGTGCTCCCACGCCTGTCTGAAGCTGTTAGACACTGGCTGTGAGTAGCTCGCTGGGCTTAGTGTTGTCTGAGCTGTGGTCACTCGTCTGTCTGTGTGTGTGAGGGTGACAAAGAAGCAGAAATCAGCAACGTTTCATCTCTTTAGTTCATTTTCTGGCATTGATTTTTTTCTTATTTTGGGCTTAGTCAGTGCAAAATAAATACAGACAAATACATACTTATGATTTAAACATGCAGTTTTGTTATGGACTGCATTTAATGAAGACTAACAGATGAAACCAGCTTAGTGACTCTCAAGTAAAAAAACTGCTTTTTGGGCCTGTTGCAATAGACACTGTTTCATTTATTTTTTATTTAAATAGTAAAGGTCAAAATTGTCAAAATGTTAATTAACATACGAAATTCCCCAAAACCAGAGACCAATTATAATGAACAAGAGTGTGTAATAATAATCCTTTACTCTGTGGCTCTAAAATGCATAAAAACAAACTATAAAGTTAATCATTTTATCAGACACTAATAACCACTCTCTGTTTGTGTCTGCTAATTTAATTTTAATTTCTTTAATTTCTTTACTTTAAAAACACACTACGCATTTTTTGGTTCATAAAGCTGTGGCAGCAGGTCACATCTCCTTTTGCAATCAACCCCATCCCCCATTTAACTAAATAATCAATTAAGACCCCTGTAACATGCTTGTGTTTAAAAGGTGTTGTCCTCATACCACTTGTTTGCAGAGGCGTGTTTTGACTTGGAAATCCATAAGATAACACTTCACCTCCACAGCCCAGGGACTGTTTGATTATCACTCTCCAAAAATGAAAATGAAATAAAGGGGATATTTACTTTTCTGGCCCAAAAGCTTTTACAGCTCAATTGGTTGTTTTCAGTGGGCTGTTTTTATTTTTCGATTGGTGGATTGGCGGAGAAGCACAGAGCAGCTGCATGAGTGTTGTTTCTGTTGGATATACACTCAGCAGCCGGCAAAAGCCCAGAGAGAACAGAGCAGAGAGAGGTCATCGCGAAATCTCAGACTCAATTATTACAATAAACAACGAGGCAGAAGCAAACACAGTATGGAGCTTTGAAATAGCAGAAGGCTAAAAACAGATTTGTCCTGAGTTTGCATGAGCATTGCTTAAATAAATATATGTAGAGAAGACAGTCCACATGCCGCTTTTATGTGACCGTGTGAGTTCACTGCAAATCAAGGGAGATAAATACTTTAGCCTCAGTGTTTCTAAACCTTTTTTTCTTGGGGCCACTGTTTCACCACACCTCATGAATCATGATGTGAATTCCCCAAGAGACTTTGTTATCCTTACTGTGTATGCATCAGTAAACAATCTAAAATATCATCTTTTATCTCCCACTGGTAAAACAGTTGTGAGTTCTGAAATGCACATGGGCTATGACAAACATGTTTTAGATTTTTTTTTAAAGTGGAAATAAATATTAAAGTGGAATTATCAAATGTACAGCAACTCTCCCCTGGGCCCAGACCTACTCGTTTAAAGTTCAAACGTTTGTGTGTATGTCTTATCTATTTGTCTATTTGTCTACAGAATTCACTAATAAAAAGATGAGTGCCTGACAGCATTTACGGGAACTTTAAATGGAAGTGACTTCAGACCATGGGCTTACTGGTCCCACTACAGACAGTGCACAGTGGATGTGCTGTCCTCGTCATCAGTGAGTCAGTGGCGTCATATGCCCTGCCTTATAAAACTGTCAACGTCTCTCTCACCTGAGCTGACACTGCCCCACACTCAGAGAGGGACCGGGGTCGTTTTTCTCCCACTGTTGACCGATAAACTACGCACATGATCTTTTTCTTTGCTGATTTCTACTTCAAGGAACTATTGAGTTGCTTTTTATGAATCTGGCAAACTACTCGTACTTCTCTGGCATGTGCAACATGACTGCTGAGAGCCAGCACTCTCCCGCCGAGGCCAGTCCTGTTGTCATGTCTCCAAACGTCAGTCTGGACTCACCTCTGCCTCCCGCGCCTCCTGCGCTCATGCTACAAGCCCGTTCCAAGGACAACATACTCATCAAGTCAGAGCCCAGAGGCAACAGCCCCAACGCTGAGGACGCGTCTGCTCTGGGCCAAACCGAGGAGCACCTGCCCACAGGGAGCCGCCGCAGGAAGAGGCCGGTCCAGAGAGGAAAACCCCCCTACAGCTACATCGCCCTCATCGCCATGGCCATAGCCAACTCTCCGGACAGGAAGCTCACACTGGGGGGTATCTACAAGTTCATCATGGAGCGCTTTCCTTTCTACAGGGAGAACTCCAAGAAGTGGCAGAACTCAATCCGCCACAACCTTACGCTCAATGACTGCTTTGTAAAGATCCCCAGGGAACCAGGGAGACCCGGGAAAGGCAACTACTGGACTCTGGACCCCGCCGCTGAGGACATGTTTGACAACGGCAGCTTCCTGAGGAGACGGAAGAGGTTCAAGCGCACAGATGTGAGCACCTACCCCGGGTACATGCAGAGCTCCAGTGCCTTTACGCCCACCCCAATGGGAAGATCCGCTTATCCCAACACACTGTATGCGGGGATAGGCTCGGGCTATGCCCCCCAACATCCCGCCATGCTGCACCATTACCAAACGTCCGCCACTGGGGTCGCGCAGGGTCAAGCGCGCATGTTCAGCATCGACAACATCATCAGCCAGCAGCCCGGGCCAGGCACGGATCTCAACTCCCAGCTGGCTCTAGGAGGAGGCAGTGACCTTGGCGCCATGAATCCCAGCTGCTCCGTCACGCCCACGGACCCCTCCGCGTGCTTTCAGACCCAGAACCCCAACATGCTGAACAGAAACAGCGGAAACATCTCGTACCCATACTCCACTTCGGCGTCGCCCCCAAACCTGCCCACCATGACGCAGTCCGGCTTCTCCCCCGGGGGCTCGCAGGTGTACTGCTCCGCGAACAGGGTCTCACTGCCCCCGCTGCGCACCAGCTCCTGCGCCGAACACACGGAGCAGCTGCTGGGACTGTCCAACATCAACTCTTACAACAACTCGTACATGAGGCAAGCCAACTTTGCCTCGGGACTTGAAAGATACATGTGAGACTCTTAAAAACACTGCGTCATAAAGGCATATGTTACATAAGGACAGACGTTCTGATGCTGCTTTCCCGTCTCCATCAACCTCCACCAGACTTTTCCATCATCTACATTCCGGTTTGAGGGAAGCCATTCAAACCCACACATTCATGAGGTTTATGCTTCATTTTTAAGTGGCTTGTGTCTTAAATGTTTACATGTTTTTATTACCAGTTTATTGATGTAAATAGTTGATTGTTTTCTGTTTTGTTTTTTGTTTTTTTAAAGTTTACCAAGGTTTATTTGGCTACTTTACAAAATATTGTAAATTCATTGTAAGCAATTTAAAACAAATTGTTTCTAATAAAAACAGTAATTACAAGCTGCTTTGGTTCTGCGTTGTAAGGGCTTGTGTCATCCTTAACCAAAACATGCAAATCTTCAACTTAAAACCTACTACTACTACTACTACTTTTTCTACTTTTCTCCTTTCTACGATTTTCTGAACATACTTTGCCCTTTGTACAGTGCCGTTAAAATAGGCTTCATTAAAATAATAAAGCAGTGGCAAAGATAGTGGTCGATAAATAAATGAATGAAATAAATGAGGTAATTAAAAATCTTTTTGCTGTAAGGCCCACTCTAAAACATGACGCTGTAATAGACTGATGTAAGGTTTGATAGGCCTAAACACAGCTGTGACTGAGTCTTCCTGTTTCGTCACTGTGACGTTAATATGCTGCTTTTAGTCAAAAACTACCAAACTACAAACTTAATGAGTGGGTTTTATGTCACTTTTTTTTGTTTGGCCACTAGATGGCAGCAACATCAGGGTTCTGAAGGTTGAATCGGATAAAGCCAACAGTTTTTAACTGTACAGTGGCTTCACTCTATCACTATGTGTAAGGAAGGCTAAATATTGAGTTGCAACGGTTCCAAGTTGACAATGACAAATGAGTGCAGCAACAGTGCAGTTGAGCTCTCAGGATCAACTGGATCAAACATGTTTATGATCTCGAATAGAGACACCACTTTTGTGGCACTTTATGACGTTGTTTACGTTGCAGACGAAGTAAATCTTTTCTTTTTCTTTCTTTTTTACGTGGTATCGTCTGTGAGTATTTTTACTCATAGAGAATCCTTATGACATGATAAAGGAACCTTATATGACCCCAGATCATATGCTTACAGGAGAAGGACCCTCTCTGACGCATGACAACAGAACATCACATTCTTATTCTTCAGCCATTTCATCTCCGCATCATCTTTTCTTTGTGGAAAACACAAGTCCCACGTGCGCAACGTAGCGAGCTCTAACCGGCTTTTGAGAAGCCATAAGGGACGTTATAATACAATATAAGATTATAAAATTATAGAATCCCATTGATCAAAAAGCCTATATAATCATTTGTGTGTTTTATATATTTCATTGTGGTCGATAACAGTTTATTTAGAAAGTGATTTGGTCAGCTCCAATAAACCCAAAGACTCGCACTGAACAGGCCTACAGCCTACAGAAACACCCTACACTTTACATGGGTTTTAGCCTTTCATAATTAGCCTGTCCTGCTCTGCCTTTTGGTATTATGTTCTGACAATCTTTCAGCAGATGGCGCTTTAAGACCAGAAACAGTTCCAAGACTCTCCTTTAGGAAAATCCCACAGAAACAAAACCTTTTTAAATATATCCGTGCTACACAGAAACTGATATTTTAGTGGCACACGAACATGTCTTTATTTAAGAGGACAAATTTATATCGAGATTAATTATTCAGTGAGTCAATCATTATAATCATTCAAATGGACGCTTGGGGTTTTATGCCATTATATTAGACGCGTGATTTAGGCTCATGCGCTTCTTTTCACTTTTAGTTAATGAGCATCTTTTCATTTTAACAGATATTATTATTTAGACGCAATGATCTAAATAGAGCCCAAACGTCCAAAATGCGCATTAAGACAAGATGTTATGTCTCAGATGAATTTATGATAAATAATTAATATAAACTGATTTAATTGAGGGATATGCCTGTAGACACTAGTCATCAGTCGGCTTGGATTTATTTCTGCTTTATTTAATTCCTGATTTGAAGGTCACGGCTGAACTTGAATCGATGTTAGGTTTTGTTTGAGATGAAGACATTCTTAGTAATGAAGAGGAGCCCTGGCAAAACATTGTCGTTTTTTTATTATTATTATTTCATCATGAAAAGACTGATCAAGCACTGGTATTATTATAATTATCACTCACCTGCTTTTTAGGCCGCAGCTCACCGTACCAGTCAGTGCACTCTCTTTTACTGCATTCGTGATTTTTTTTTAGGCCGAGACAAGGACGTGACTTTGGACGTTTTGGGATAATAATAATAATAATAATAATAATAATAATAATAATAATAATAATAATAATAATAATAATAATAATAATAATAATAATAATAATAATAAACCGATAAAATAATAAACCTAATAAACCATTACTGACAAAATAAAGCAGCAATTTAATTTTTGTTATTTTATATAAACCAGTCATATGCCTTAAATCAACCATCCTCATTTTATATTTTAAGTTATTAATTTCGATCACGCATATCCCAGAACAGGCTAAATATCATCGCTCGTTCGGTTCAGTTTCTGATAACAGCGACTCTATGACCACGTGACCTGCCTGCTCCTATAAATACCTCTGAGAAGCTAAGGTGGACAGTGTGACAGCGCGACTGGATACTCACCAAATCACGTGCGTCAGAAGAACCGTACGGAAGAGAGAAACAGGGGCGTGAGAAAGTTAATGACCTACAGCTCAAGATAGTGGTTAAAGCCAGACTCGGCGCGTCAAAGCCAGATCCGGGACTCCTCTGTTCAAGTTCTTCTCTATTTGATGCTGAGTGTCGTCCGAATCTTCTGTCAAAACGCAGGTCAGAGAGAGAGAGTTGTGTTCATTCATTCCGCCTGTGCCATGTGTGCGTCCAGCTGAAGGTGGTCTAAAGACGCAAAGGGGGAGGTCCACTCTCAGTAGCAGCTCGACCCTGAGCAGAGCAGGAGGAAGTCTGGGCCAGAGCAGCGCCACGAAGGATGACTTTAGGAACGGATATGTCCGACAGCTCTGCATTGTCCGAGGATGTGGACATCGACGTGGTTGGGGGTGATGTATCCGTTGGGAAGGACGGGAAGTACATCCACCACGAGTTCAACCTGGACAACGACTCGGACGATAACTACTCGCACAACGCGCCAGATGAGGTTTCCTCTCCTGGACTTAGCAGCTCGGAGTGTCCCTCGGAGCAGATGGGCTCTAGCGCGGGTGCTGGCACAGTCATAGGTGATAACAAACCCCGGAAGAGCGCGCTGGTGAAGCCGCCGTACTCATACATTGCGCTCATCACTATGGCCATCCTGCAGAGTCCCAAGAAGCGGCTGACTCTGAGCGAGATCTGCGAGTTCATCAGCAACAGGTTTCCGTATTACAGAGAGAAGTTTCCCGCTTGGCAGAATTCCATCCGCCACAACCTCTCCCTCAATGACTGTTTTGTGAAGATCCCTCGGGAGCCTGGAAACCCAGGGAAAGGCAACTATTGGACTCTTGATCCGGACTCGGCAGATATGTTCGACAACGGGAGCTTCTTGCGCAGGAGGAAGCGCTTCAAGAGGCACCAAAGCAACGAAATCCTCAGGGACGCGGGAGGCTTTCTGCCCGGCTTTGGATACGGCCCCTATGGATACAACTACGGACTGCAGTTGCAAAACTTCCACCACAATCCTTGCTACTCGCACCACACAAGCGCTTCGTTCCCTTTCCCCGGCACCTCGCCCTGCACCTTGCCCTCCTCAACCTCCATATTCCCAGCACCGCATCCCTTACCTTCCCTCCTAGGCGCAAAGCCCTTCTACCCCCAGTTAAGCCCGTCTTTGCCCCCTCTGAAGACGGACAGCAACCCACCGAGTCGCCCATCCTTCTCCATAGACAACATCATCGGGGCGACCAACTCTGGCTCTGCGTACAGCGCGCAGCCGGCCGGGCAGGCGCACATCTTGGCCATGTTGACCCCTGCGCTGGCCTCAGCGTCCGGACATTTGAACCTGACGCAGGACAGTGTTACGTTACAGTCAGGAGCACAGACTCAGACTTTTACCAGCAAAAGCCCCAACATGAACACTTGTCCCTTTTAAAAACTTTAATAAAAGCAAGTTGCATCGCGTGAAGGTAGGACAAGCACTCTTAGTGAAGACTTTTTTCTTCTCCTAGTTTCAGAATAAAGGAGAGCATTATTTATGCTTGTAAATATGTGTATAATAGACAAGAGGAAGGAAGGAGGCGAGAATGCCAGTCTTCTGTGCTTTTGCTCTTTGGCATTTTGTCTGTAGAATAATAAAGATCCTGTTATTTTAACTTAAAGTTTACATCCTAACGGGGGTGTTTTTTTCTAAACAAATAATTGAATAATTATATGGTGATTTTTATTGTTTCCTTCATGTTGTGCGTCGTGAGAAAATGGCACTGTTTTTGACATAAAGAGACGGCAAACTCAGGTTTATAAAGAAAAAAGCACACAAGAAAATCAAAGGGTTTCTTACACCAGAATTTCCCAGTAAAACTTTCTTTCCACTCTTTTCCACGGTGGGTGGCTTTGTGACATCTTGCCACGGTGGACACGAATAGGAGTGATATTTTGGTAAAAGACCTCTTCCCTCTCTTTTGCTTAACTTTTCAATTGTTGTTCGTTTCTATTTCACGAGTTAATCTGTGAAATTAAGTATGTCATGTGTTGCCAATAGACAGAGACGTCTAAATGTTTAGAGGTCGTTTTTGTTGTAATGACAAGAATAATAAATGTTTGTGGAACCAAAAAATCGTTCAGTTATTTTTTTTAAAAACAATTCACTTTATGCTTAATTGCTATTGATATTTTTTGTGACGTGTTTTGTTAAATAAGTCCACAAATGGACTTTCACAGACTAAGAGCCCAAATGTACGTTTGATATAATGTGTAAAAAACGGATCAGGGATGAATTAGCATCTTCATTGAATTAAAGCTTCTTTTACGCATGGAACTAAATTGTGCAGCGTGTATAACAACTATGAATATCACGCAACAGTGGGCAAGTATTGCTCTTGTGTGGCTCTTGTAAAGGACCGTTTTCTAATAAGTTACAAAGGGCCCAAATGAATGGGGTACGAGCGAGGCCTCGGAGGTCTGTAATTGAAAGTGAACAAGGATCTAGCCGCGGTCTTTTGGGGGCTTTCGTTGCTAATTTGTAGCAGCATTTTTCATCGGACTCCTAATCCGCCATAATGCGGCTTTCTGCTCGTTTGTTGATGTTGTCAGTTCGGACCCCTGGCCCACTGCAGTGAATGCAGGCTCAGCGAGCGGTCTCTGTGAGCCCAGCCACACACATTTAAAACGCTGAAAAGCAATCTTATCAAAAGGCCCTCGTTTTTTTGGGGTGTGCTTTCATGTCATCTGTGCTGTCTCAGAAAGAGAAGCAGTGGGACTCGTCCGGCTTCAGAAAACAAGGCCTATTGGTCTTTTTCAGAGTTGTTGGACCACATGTTTCCTGACAGAAGGCCGCGTAAAAGCCTCTTTTATTTACCAGATCTCTGCGCAAACGGTTCAACTCGTTTGTGGGTGTTTTGACAGATGATTATTAAGGATGAAGGGTGGGAGGGCTGACTCCTCTTGTTTCCCTCAGCAGAACTCAGTCTTTGAAACCAAAACCAGCACTTCCATTGTTCAGACACATTTATCCTGCTAGTTGATAAATATAATAAGAATCATTTTCTTCTCCGTGGTGTTAATTGATATCCTACAAACACTGTGTAATTTGTGGAGGGAATGAGGCGGAAAAACATTAACAGACTATTGAAGTTTTCTCAGCGCTGGTAGTTATTACGCATCAGCCCATTAAAATCCACATGGAGCGTTTGCAGAGGCGGTTAGGCACCCATTTAAGCAACTACAGGAACGAAAACTAATAAAAGCTAATAAAATTGCACACGTGCATGCTCTGCTTCTGCACGCTTTGAGAATTTAGACTTATTATACACACAGTGAGGCTGCAGGCTTGGGACTGGAATAGACAGCTCTTCCTCAGACCACACTTCAACATCCATAGCCTAATCCTTTAATTTGAAGGTCTAATGGCTGATCCTGATTGCATTGACACGTTGGAAACCGTGCCCTGTGCGCTGCTGTCACTTGAAGACCACCCACGGTTTTGAGCAAAGACACGGCGTCTTTATTTAGGAACCGGGACGATGTCGTTGTGCTCCGTGACGACGTCTCGACGTGAAGAGGAAGGCGTGAGTGGGAAGGCGATGTGAGGTGACAGCCAAATGACTCAACAGACGCAAAAGCACATTTATACTTTTCAAGGCAATTCCCAGCTTTTTCTAAGCGCTTCCATATGTTTGTGTTTGGGCGTAGAACATTCACAGACCATATGACATGTCTCTATTTATAAGACAATATGTAAGTGCAGTGCTGAATTAACGGTCTCTTATCCTCTTATTCCTATTCTTATTCTTATTGTTATTATTATTATTAGATGTTATTATTTGCCTCATAAC
The DNA here is from genome assembly GCA_036850595.1 of Rhyacichthys aspro. Lineage (NCBI taxonomy): Eukaryota > Metazoa > Chordata > Actinopteri > Gobiiformes > Rhyacichthyidae > Rhyacichthys > Rhyacichthys aspro. The sequence continues at coordinate 13,404,092 of CM072151.1, forward strand.
AATGTTCTCTGCATCGCCTTAAAGGGCACTTTGTGTTTTATGGTGTTAATCTGTCACTCGGGAAAATCTTACATAAAATAAAGTAAAATAAAATAAAATAAAATCCATTTCAATAAAAAGGCATAATGCAAATCTGCCAATTTTAGCCACACTGGCAAATAGACATAATTGCACAAAAGCACATATGAGCTACTGGCTTATTGAATTGTTTGGATAAATACAATTTCTTATTATAAATGAGCCATTCCTTGCAGAGCCTTGTGCATGTTTTTGTAGCTTAAATTAAACGCAATATAAAAAGGACTACGATGGGCTCCATGATATATGCAGCTGGGCAGGTGTACAATTTGGAACGTTAAACAATTTAATTTATGTAGCCTAAAAGCCTATTTTATATAATAGTTGCCATCCAAAACCTAGTTGTGGTGACAGTTCATCTTAGGGACAAGATCTTTAATGGCATTTTATGAATCAAATAGGATCACACTTTATTACCACGCCGCCACATGAGCCTTCTGTCCTGGCCTGGTGGAGACTGTACAGGGCCCTTGCTATAAATGATCCGTCCCTTTTGCTCCACTGTGTTTTTGCTGCTCGCAGGAATCCTTCGCCTAATGAATTTAGAATGTGTAAATAAAGCGAAGACACTGGACTCCCCATCTTCTCTGGAAGCACAATATTAACTTTGGAAGATGTGCGGCCCACCGTGGCTCGTGCGCACCTGCTGCAGCGCGCGCACAGCCTGTTAGCTTAGCTGCAGAGTTAGCTGCTGAAGAGCAATGCTGCTTTAGTGTAGCCTTTATAATCCATTTAGTTGAGATTCTTTTTTTTCTTTTCAGTCAATCACACTCAATATTATACGTATATTAACTCCAATTTGTCTTTCAAATTACCAAATGTTACATGTTAAAATGTTGTCCGTCAAATTTTAAAAGAGAGTGAGCAAATAATTAGCCGGTAGCTATTTTGCATAAAGTGTGCAGTGAATGAGTCATGAAAAGCGGATGCTAATTGCTAAAGCTCAAAACTCACAAAGACAGCAACATATATATAGCATATATATATAACATAACTAAAATGGTTCAACATATATATAATAACAAATAACAACATGTTAGCATATTTTTATTTAAATGCTGGCTGAAAGGTAGCTGTTCTCAGAAGTCCTGGCCTAATAGGCTAATAGGCTAGCCTAAAAAGCGTAGTTTTGACGTTTCTACAGACAAACAGTGTCATTAAATAGGCATATTATAAAATGATAAATAACTGTAAAATATTTTTTTTAAAGTAGGTCTTTCATAATAAAACAGTCTAATTAAAAGTTTCTTACACCTGATCATATAAATAGGCTAGCCTATAAAGCAGGTGGTAGGCTATAGAAGGCCATTCATTTGTAGGCTAGCTCATCAAATGAATGTGTAATCAACGTAGTGAGTTTCTCCGTTCTAACAGTAATCTAATGGATGATGTTACATTAACTTGTCTGTGGGTTTTCAGGTGACATTATTAGGGCTCAGGGTAAAGCACTTTCCCTGGGCTTTGACAGAAAGGCGCAGCTGCAGCCAATGGCATTCTCCCCAGGAACATCTTGGCGATGCTATTACGCGCTTCTTATTTGACCTTATGGCGTATATACAGTGCATTAAGCAAGTGAAATACAGTTTTCAATTTTAAAGAAATTTAGAAGAAACTTATTGTTAGCCTGATTGCAATTTCACATACTATAATAAACTGCACATGTCAGATTATCTTTACTTTCACTTGGCTGCAGGTCAAACCCAGGGTAAAATTAACGCATAAGTGAAATTAAACCGCAGACTACTCTGCTCGTGATATGACGCATATGAAGGACACAATATGCTCCGGTGTCCCATAAGAACGGTGAAAATGAACCTCTGTTTGAGTTGACATTTAATATTTTTTTTATTATTTTTTTTTCAGTGTGAAAGTGTGTTTTCTAAAAGTGTTTGAAAAACCTCGCGATAAAACTGAAGTTTACTATCCAGGGTGAAATGTGATCGCGCTGGGGTCGAGGGGCCAAACTTTTTAAGACTAATGTTTATTTAGAGAAGTGAGCGCTGTCTATGGGACTCCCCCGATCTCCCAAAATGCTTAGCTAATGACTTTACCAGGCCTCACCAGACCACCAGCGACACAGTGCATGCAGCTATCTGTAAAAGCTTGTCGTCGTTTAGGAACAGACACCACAACATTTCCCAGGAAAGGTGAAAATGTCTCATCTAAATGTTCCCAATAACATGCGTTGTAGCCTGTGCTGCAAACCTTGCTCTGTGCAGGTTTTACAACGCTTATAAATCGTAGGGATGAGCATTTTTGCAGCGCATGTCCCCAGTGCCCGTCGAGCAGCAGCGTGTTTTCTTACAGTTTGTAAAATTGAATTAGATACGGTGGGGAATCTGACCTCTCGCCAGAGCCGCATATTTTTCACCCCTCAGGTTTTAGTGTTCCTTGGGTATTTTTTGTTTTCTCAGCTGGATCTGCCATTAGACAATGTGTCCACGCCGTCCATTTCTATCTTTACCATCTCCCCTTCTCTGCTCCGACCGCCCCTCCCTCCGCAGGGGCTTCCAACACATCCAAACTTTCTCCTCTGGCACTGCACCACCGACGTCGATAAGAAGGGACAAGACAGGACTGCAGGCATGCGCACTGGGGACGCACAGGGACGTCACACCGGGACCTTCAAGAAGTGACACAAAGCTAATGAGTCACTCTTTGGAGCAAGAGTGTAACCTATGGAAGTCAGTTTAATGTGACCCAAGAATGGAGTTATTAAGACATATTTTGATATATTTTTTAAATAATTATTGTTTTTGCATGCTTAAACCATTAGTAAAGTGGTAGTTTTGTGTAATGGAGTAGGACACAGACCCCATTTTTCCTCTTTCCCCGTTTAAGTTCTCAGTCAAAAGTGTTGGGCAATTGCACACAATATAGCCCTATATGATTCTTCAGCACTTGAGAGCTCTGAGGAGCAGTCGTGGATGTCACAGCCACTTCACTAGAGAACCACAGGGCACTAGTCCCAAGAAAACACAGAATGAAAAGGATCACGGACAAGGTAAAATAAGATTATTCTGTATATATATATAGGAGGTACTTATATATATAAAAACTACAAAAGAGAATTGCTTTGGATTTTACTTAAAGGAAAGGCAGTGTAACCCAAATAAGGTTCACAGGCAGAGCAGTCTCAGGTTATTAGATTAGACACGCTGTTTTCCTCATTGTAATGTGTATGATTTATGAAAGACAGCACATTCTAGAGGTTTATAACCCTTCTTCATATCATCTCATGACCCTGACTTGCTCTGCTTTTATGTGGCTACATTCAGCTTTCATACAGCCCACTCACGGAGACTAAACAAAAACAGGGAAGTATCACATCGAATGAAGCTCTTTAAAGAAAGTCTGCAGCATCTTTTTCATTTTTTATTTAATTTCAACACATTTTATTTTAAATTTGAGTAATGGAAGTGACCAATAAATTCCTGTTTTTTCTGTGAAGTTTGGATGTTTAGACAATGCACAAATGGTTACTGTACCCACTATACCATCACTATGGAAGCTATGGTCATGCTGGCTTCAAAGTGGGCCATATCAGTGTGAACAAGTCAACCTACATCTAATCAAATTTTTATAATCAAATACAGGCAGCTTCCATGTGCTTGTCTTTGAATCTAAGTCATATCTGATTTATTGCAAAGTGTGAACAGGCAGATCAGAATCAGTGAAAGTGATTTTAGAAAAACACTGTCACATTAAATTCACACAAAAAGGGTCAAAAAAAAAAAAAAAAAGAGAAGATGGCCATTTTGTGTGTGTGTGTGCGAACAAAGGCAAACCAATCTGCATGTACAATTTGTGGAGTGTATGTGTTCACAACAAAAGCATGCAGGTTCAAAGCTAAGAGAAATGAAAAGGCCAAAGATCATAAGGCTTTTTCTTTTCTTTTTTTAAATAAAAAAGAAGCATGTCATCCATAAAGAAAGAACAGTCACTGCGGAGAAACAACAGCGTGCATGGCGAGGGCCTGATGCAGGGGTGAAGTAGCCTTAGATTGCACTCTGAGTAGTGGTAAAGGGGCACTGGATCACATGCGTGTCTACGTGTGCGTGTGTTTGGATGGGGGAAGGTTAATGTTGTTCATAAGTAGTAGAGTCATTTCACAAGGTTGGAGGCGCGCACGCATGATGGATTGAACACTGAAGGGCCGAGCAGATGGGTAAGTAGAGAAAGTGAGGTTAAGTGGCAGTTAGATATTGCAGATGTAAGTAGATCAAGAGTGGAGAAGAGTAGAGTGTCTGTGTGTGTCTGTGTGTGTGGGCAGAGCCAAAGCAGAGTTTGACACACCAGTAAGCACATGCTATTTTGCAAAGTGCCACCCAGACATAATTGTAGGCTGAATATTATGACACATATCACAATTTATTCCAACATTTTTGACATAAAACTCAGCTCCGGGGCAGATGTCTGACTTCTCATTGGATGGGAGAAAAATCAGCTACAAGTCCAAACAGTTAGAGTAGAGTAAAGAAGTGATTTGTTTCTGCTAACAGCACAGTTTTCATCAGCAGTCGGACAACGGTAAACATACAATTGGGATAAACAGCAGAGTGTGCTAATAAAGTCTGAGGTCAGGTTGCAGGTGGTCATCCATTATGCAACTGTTCATCGATTTTTAATGTATTTCATCATGAATCATAGATAGAAATACAAAAGTCAAATACTGTTTTTTTCCCCTGACAATTGTTGGCCAAAAAAGTATATTCACATTAAAATAAAATGTACACTTCCTGTTATTACTGTGGCTCAAAGCGGTTTAATTTTTTCAGTGAAATCCAAATAAAAGTGGTTTCATTTAAAAAAAAAATTGAAATCATCCTCAATTTTTATGTTGATGCGCGCCTAACGGTGGGGAACCACTTCATTCGCCCCAAAGGACCAAAATGATCATCCTTAAAATGACGAAATCTGTCACAAAAATTTGCAAAACAAAATCAGCTCTGAATCTTCTGATGTTATTTATTTATTTTTTTTTGCATTTGAGTATTTTGCACAAGTAAATGCAACTGGGACTATATACGAATGATAAATTATGTGTTTTATGGGATTTGATGTTGGTGTTGCAGTCCGTTTTGTGTCAAATAAAGGGGCCGTGTGTGGAAGTAGGTGGGCCAAAACAGTCAGGCGCCGGCACCGTTTAGTGGGAAGTGTATTCACGTCTGTTTGTCTTCTCTTATTCTGCGGATACGCTGACTGTCCGGGTGGCAGGCCTGTCATGAGCCTGTCGCTGCGCTGTCATACACCATTGTGGCTGCGTGCGATTGATGGGGACCATGCAGCAACAGGAAGAGCAAGGGCTGCTGGGAAACAGGAAAAGGGAGAGCTAAAAAGGAGGAAATCTAGAGAGGAAGAGTACGTAAAGATGTTCGTTTGTGAGGGTTTGGTTGGTTATTATTTGTTCACTTACTGGGGCAAATGTCAGTTTCTTATTTAAGGGTTCTGCAGCCCATAGACCATTCTGCCTATGACATGTAATGCAGTCTTGGTTCATCCTCTGCTCCAGTTTTTTACAGTATTTTTTGACCATTTGGAGAATTTTCCACATTAAAAGTCTGAGTTAAATCTCCCAGTATAGCATACAATTTTGGAAGCAGTTTTACAGATGAATATGCTTGAATAGTTTTTATAAAATTGGCAACAAAGCAGAAGGGTGGCATTTCATCTTGTTTTTACAATAAACACTGCTCCATGCATCATCGTCATCTGAAAACTATCCCAACTGAGGCTGCTGCTGCTCTCTTTATGTAATTTTCACTGACTTTAATGCATCAGAAGTGTACTATACCAAGACATACCAATCCTTAGACATCCCCTTTTATTTCTCACTATAGGTCATATTTTGCTTTCAAGGATTGTCTCATTGTGTACTGACTTCTTACAGAAACTTACAGGACTGGATTCACAGCCGCAATGTCTTCTTTATTCACTTGGAATGTAAAGATGAAGTCATCTACGATCCTTGAATTGACCTCGGGATGCCTTTAAATCACACACAATAGTCTTTTAGTATATGTGTAAATATTATATGGGAATCCTTCTCTGACCACTAGACTATTACTGAATTGAGGAATCGTGTCATGGCTAAAGGTCCAGTTTAGAGACAGTAAATATGAAACATTCCTTACATGTTCCTGGACAGCAGCCAGGACTGGGCCTCCTAAATTCATTCACATTTCCCCTATATCTTTCAGCGGCGCTCCTGCACCACCCACCTGCTACTTGGAAAAGGTTAAAACAAACAGTTTTTGCAAATAACGTCTGGTCTTAACCTCTCTTTCCGCTGAATGTGCTCTCCGTCCTGACTCCTCTCCAGTTACTCTAATCCCTCCATCCTCTCTGTGATGTTTGCTCTCTCTTTTGCCCCAGCCTTCCAGGGATGTAACGGCTGATGTACAGAGGGTAATGGTCCTCCTCTTCCTCCTTGCACCCCAGCCCGCCTCAGCTCTCGGTCAGTCCGTGGCTATCCCAGCCCTAATTCAATTGTACATGCTTTTCTTGGCTTGTTTTTATCAAGTGATTTTCTCTTCTTCATTCTGCGTTAAATCATTATCCTGTCTATTTTCTCTGTTGTTTTTATCTCTCCAGAATTCACCCATCGTTCCCTCTAGTGGGTCTGATTTGCAGCCTCTGGATGCTGCTTCTCCCCTTGCACAGGCCGTCTGCCTCCCGCTTAGGGAGCAGCTTGCTGGGGCTGAGAGAGGTCATCCCTGGGTGAGGCATATCACTTCCCTGTATCTCCTTCTATCCTTTCCTTACTTCTAACTTGACACAACCCTTCTCCTTTACTTCACCCTTGCATTGCTTTCCACTTCATAACAGATTTGCAGAATCCATCCTTGAGTATGGGGCCAAAACCTCATTCACAGTCTACCTTTAAAAATGTCACTGAACTACGAAAGGCATTTGGAAATAAAATCTTATTTACGAGCTTGACTTAATCCATAATGAATACTTTATTCAAACACAGGCCCGGTGATGATTTAGGAAAGTAAAACCTAATAGCTTTGCAGGCATGCATAAATCCGTTCATTTTACTAGTTAGCAGATTTTTTTTTTTTGTGATGCTTCTTAATAAGCAAGTAGCACTGTTCTCACTTACTTCACGTTGTTTCATGTATGCAGCATGTGCCTAACTATAGACTCATGCTCATCATGTTGACATTTCTTTGGCAAGTGATAATTTGGCCAATAGCTGTTATTCCTAATTTACCATAAATAAACAACTGACAAGCAATGATAAACTCCTATTGGTGATTGTGTAGCTTATGGTTGGTTTAATTTGATCCATAAGGTCATCTGAAGTATGCTACGTGGCACTGTGCACTTTTACTTCGAGCTAAATGTGCTAAATCGAGTCGTAAAGTTACGGGTGAAAATGCTGTGTAGGTTTGGTATGAAGATGCCTATTGAAAAGAAATAAAAAAGACAAAAAGGGGTTAAAGATAAAGGGTGAGTGGTCAGTGTGTGTTCTTGTTGGGGGGCAACTAAAGGGATCATCTTCCCCCCAGCCCCTTTTCGGCCCCAACCAGAAGTCTCAGGGGGTCCCCGGGTTCCTGAGGAAAAACATCGCGTCCCCCATCACCCCTGAACCCAGCGCTGGGCTGTTTACCTTGGCCTGGCCGCCTGACAGCTTTACTGATGTTACATACAGGCACATAGGGACCCTGAGTCAGAGACGGAGAGAGGCAGTCGGAGATCAGGGAGGACCAGGAGCCGGAGGAGGAGACACTGGAGAAGTATAGAAGGAAAACGCAGCAGAGGAGCAGCGAGGTGTGAGCTGATCTAATCATCAGATCTATTTGGCAAGATGTGGAGAAAGCTGTTCACAATGCATTCTGGGTACACACCAGAAATAATATTACTGGAGAAAAGTCTGCACTATAAACACAGCCCTTAATTTTCATCAGCTTTGGATGTAGATATGAACTGTATTTATATTTTATTTTCAGAATTGTTGCTCAACACAGTGTGAAACTTAATTTTTAATGTTGGGAGGTCATGTTACACATAGTAGTAAAGTTGTACAAAGGTGCAGATAGGAGCTGGGATTTAAGTACATTTTAATTAAAATAATAAAGTAGATACATACAAACATATTGTACTAACAGTAATTTTATTCACTGGTTAAACCTGTTAAAGCATTAAATATACACCATTTGGCCACATCCCCCATAACTACAACAGCACGATGAGAGTGAGTGCATCAATGCAGACCATATTTTGTAACAATAATATAGATAATAGTGTGATACATACTATAAAGTCAAATAAATAACGGTAAAGTTTTATGAAGTGCCTCCTCCAGTCTTGTAGATTGGTTGTTTGTGTTTGTATTTCATTCTTTTTTAATGATCCTATGCAGCAAAATTAGCAAGCTAATTATAAAAAAATGTTTGTACACCTTAATGCTTGGCAAAAAGTTCATAGTCCACAAAAAATGTCAGTTCAACAAAATATGATTTGGATCCATCTGTGCTACATTACTGCAAGAACTTTCCACCAGTTTGGCAGTTTGTCTACATGTAGGCGTGTGTTTGTGCATGGTGAGCCCCAGTGCAGGGCTGGGCCGGGCCGCAGGGGTTTCAGCGTGGGGTGGGAGGTCTCTGTTCTGCCGCTCAGAGCACTAAGCCTTGTTTGTCTGTCCTGAGCAGCTGGACAAGCTGTAATAATACAAACAGGCCTTTGAACAGGCTGCTGTGTTGTGCCGCTAAGGCTTGGGTTACATCCCACACACATGCACAGGCTACACAGAAAACAATATCACCCTCACAGGCACATTTGTGCACGTATGAACAATGCAGTATGGCATGAAGGAATGCACACAAGCACTTATATATGAATAGCTCAAGCCTTTCATTTAGAGTGGAGAATGCAGTCTTCATGCAATGACTACTAAATAAGCCATCAGATTTTTTTTCAGACATGATTGATCATTTAAAATCTGCTGCCACTGCGCTTGTTTATCTGCCCCCTCTGTGTGTTTGTTTGTTAGTTTGTTTGTGTGGACAGAAGGGTGGCTTGCTTGTTGTTTGTTTATGGCTGATCATTTGTCACAATAAATCATTAGGGAGGGACACACAGCCCCTGAATTGTTTCCACATTGTTCACACTGATTGAGGCTTACACAAACATGTCCCTCTTAAGATGCTGTCACCTGGACACCCCAGAAACTACAGGAGCCCCCTCAGAGAGTAAAGGGAGACATAGTTGACTGCCATCCCACTACACTACAGTGACGGATGACTTCCTCTGTGGTTATGTAATGGAGTTCAGGGCTTCACCTGCCCTGGGCCTGCCGCTGGCCTCTCTGTACACACTGGGATATGAGAGGACAGGGAATAAGACACGAGGCTGCTGGGTCACCACTCTAGGGAGCTGCACTGGTCAACGTGAGGGAGAAGGGTGGTGGCGGGGGCCTCTAAGTGCACAGTGTCACTACGTATTGGGTTTAATAGCACAATAAATAGACAAATTTCCACAAGTTCAAGTAATGCAAGTACTGGTGTTGGTTACAAATGATCGCCATAGAGAGCAATGTTTTTACTTAAATTGAGCGTTATGGCACAACAAGCAATGGGCAAAGCTGTCAAATGCCCACAATTATTTGGCCTGTTCTCAATCTTAAGATTTTGAGAGCCAGACTCAAAACTGTGATTTACACAAAGAAACTAAAGATTATTTACACAACCAGTACCGAAATGTTGACAGTTTTGTACAGTTTATTCAATTCAATCAACGAGTGCCAAGATTCATTTTTGCAGAAGCCTCTTTAGCAACTGAACCACTGAGTCAAATCTGATTCTTGTTTGTACATTAGTCCACCAACTCATAATTACTCTGATAAACCTATCTCACTATGGGTTACGGAGAGTTGAACATCTGGTCACTAAGACAGTGGAGATAGAGTTACTTGTGCCTGACAGTGTGATGGGAGCATGAGACAAGGATACACAGATAAACATGAAGCCATTCAGGAATTATGTTGTGTCACAAGAGATGTCACATGACTTCGGAGATGCTGCTGTATGTTTTTCACTGCTACTGCTTATGCCAACTCTTTTTTCGTATGTCCCTTTACAGGCATGAATTTACGCTTCCAAAACCAAAGAGAGAGAACGTTGTAAAAACAAAGTCTCCTCTCTTCCCAGAGATTGGTCGACCTTTGCTCCTGACCTCAGGCCTTGTGAGAGTTTGTAAACTGTTTCCAAATGACCTCAACATCTGACCACCCTGTTCTTCAGCTACAATAAAACACAACAGCACTCGACTAAGACCAACAAAACAGTCTGAGATGGTCTTGTTTAACACACCATTTGGACCACATTTCCAAGCCTATATGTGTTCAACTTGTGTATGTGTAAAACACAAATGTCTGCGGTGTTTTACACATGTTAACACAAGCATGTCCTTCCTCCATTCATCAGCCTCCTATTTACCTACTGCAGACCATTGTGGGAGTGAGTTTTTCTGTCTCCCCTCTTTTTGTTTTTCCACGGCATGCTGGGATTTGTTGTTGTGTTTGTCTAGTGACTCCTCGGTCACAGGCTTCATTAGTTAATGAAGGGGGTAAAAGTATTTGTGGGGGGAAGGTGAAGGTCACAACAGTGTTTTGGAATACACACGCATGAGTGGTTGGTCAGTCGTCTGAGTCAGCACAAGAGACTGCTCTGCTGTCAAAGGGACTGGTGTAATAGCTCAGCCTATTGTTGTTGAATACAGACATTCAATCATATGCTTATATCTGGTTTTATTTAATATGAATGTTGTATCTCCTTTTTTACCTCCTTAATGTAGTGCCTATATATATATATATTTATATTTATATTTATATTTATATATTGTTTCTGTAAGTACAGAATTAGCAGGCGCAAGAAATGAACTGGATTACTGTTTAATTACACCTCTCCTGCTTCTCTTTTATTAAAAAAAAAAAAAACAGGACCAAATTTCCTCCTCAAAATAATACATTTTAATAATACATAACTAAAACATTGCACCAAACTGAAGTTTAGAGCTTACTGTAAACATAAAGCTGCGACTTTAGCATCAGAACGGTATTATCAGTAATTACATTACATTACATTACATCTGTTTTGCTGTGTTAAAAGACAAATTTAGCACTGAATATACACTTTCTCTATTTTATTGATAGCTATTAAACTTCCTGGAATGTCATATGACAAGCTGGTGTCGACCAATGGGTGCGCTCCATTTTCGAGCATGTGATTTTTGGAGCATGTGATTGGCCAAGAATTTCCTGAATAGAGATTCTATTAAAATCACTTATAATGAACAGATGGCATAATGAAGCCTTTTTTATTGCTTTTACAACATACTATTTGGGGTTTAAACCATTTTCCCAATTGATCATTTTCTGATTGGCTGAAAGGTGCACAACAAAAACGTGTATAGTGTATAGAGACCAATATTGCTCAACTTACAGCCAGCCTGTAATAACAGTTTCTGTTAATTGTTCAACTGTTTGAAATATAACCAATAGAAGACAATTACTAGACTTAGCATATAAAAAGTTACATTTTCAGTTTCTGTAATATGTATACGTATAACTGTATTTCACATTAACACAACAGGGACCCACAATAGTGAATTTGCACAGGATGGAGATACAGTGAGAAAAAAAAAAGTGGAAAAGAAAAGCTTTTTCCGAAGTTGACTTAGCTCGGCCCTCATGGCATAATGACAGATGAGGCCAGGGAGGAAAGGACTTACTAAATAGCAGTAAAGGTAAAATAAATGGAACAAAATGACAAACAGTGAAGAGGGCATATAAAGGCCACAGGAACCACAAGAAGAGGGGTGTAATGAAACATTTGGCTGTGGCTGAGCATACAGGAGAGAGAAGGGCGTGGGATGGATGAGAGGGCTTGGAGGGGCTATCGGGAGCAGCACATCTGCAGAAACCATTAAACGCGTGTGTATACAGCGTGACGGTGTGTTTTCTCTGCCGGGCCGAGGCTTGGGGCTGCGCGGCAAAAGCAGGATCGGGTTTCGTCCGTGTTCAGTGGGGGGCCGTCTCCAGTTGACGCGTGATGATTTAGTCAGGTGTGAGCGTGCACTTTCCAATTTAGAGGGAAATAAATTAGAAGTGATTTTTTACGAGGCCTCTATCCCAGGCTGTCTCTGGGCTCCACCTCCCTCCCGCTGTGCACTGTCAGCCCAACTGATGTGTTTATAAAGAGGGCTGCTGTGGGACGGCCCCCGCATCAACACACGCCAATGTCCAGAAACACATGTGCTCATCCACACTGAGGAATGCAAACAACAGCGAACACTCAAATGTTTTGTTTTGGCTTCAATTTTAAATCAGGCACAACTTTTGTTCAGCAGTTTCTTTGTTGCTCAAATAAACAGCTTCCAGGTGCAGCAAAAGGAGATATTGAAGTAAAGCAGGTAAACACAGGTGTGTTAGTAGAAGAGGACGCAGAGCAGAACAGAACAGAACAGAACAGATCCAGAGTCAGGATGATGGTTTTTGGGAGGTGAGGAAGACGTGTTTGAGCTCCACTGGGGTCTACAGACAGGAAACCCAAATCCCAGCTCACCTCTGACCTCTATTTGCTTCCCTCTGCTACTGCTCCCACATATGGCTCTGGCTCCTTCACTAAATGACTGGCTGATTTGTCTTGTCTGGCTCACTTTCCTTCTACATGTTTATATCAGAGTCCCAGTAGAATACAACGCTCTCTACAAGAGCAATTATCTTTAAGTTTGAGGTTTGGTATCTTCTTAAGTTGCAGGGAAAAAATAGTGGCTACAAAGCCTGTGCATAAAGGCCAGATGTACTGATTTACTTACTAACAGTGTTATTTTCTTGAAGAAGTGACTGCAAACTTTTGTCATTTTTTATTAGTTTGCATTTCATTTTCAATAACCAACACAGTAACGGGTGTTTCCTGAAGTGTGTATAAGTACATCCTGAATGAATCCTTGTATATTACACCTATTCAAATACATCTCCAAAGTAAGTGTCAGTGCGCCGTAGAAACATTATATTGGAACCTTTCATTTGTAGGATGAGCTTTATCCAACGCTAGCTAACCCTTAATGCTGTTGTGTTATACTATGATAATGTTAGAGCACAAATATCAATATTGCAGTCCATAACTGTCGATATGATACGTCTATGTAGTTTTCTGGGTAGAATAATGTCCTTCTAGCCGTGATGGTTGGACGTCCTTCTGGATTGTACTTTAGTGCTGCCCGTAGAGGTTCATAAAGCCAACAACTCCAAACCTGGGATGTTCCTTGACATGGTTGTGGCTGCATTTGGACGAGCTGCATTCATCTTTACTAATGATGTACAAGATGATAGCAAGTATTTTGGGTTTGGAGTGCTGCACACCATTGGCTGTATGAATGTAATCTCATCACAGCTAAAATTAAAAATGTGATGTGTGTTTCATAAAATAGACAGACATTGCTGTTAATTAAATTAACATAACTGTTTTACAATAAACAGACAATGTACATTTTTTGAATCCTGTCAACTTTTATCCAATCAGAAGTTTCTTTTACTGCCAAATCCAATGATAAATGCAAAATATGATTTATGTTTGCTTTAATAAATGACAAAAGGTAGTCAAAATAAACCTGCCAATGTCTAATGCTCCTGCTCACACCAGACAAGTAGCTCAAAGAGAGAGGGGTCAAAGTCTCCTTCCTTTATGATTTGTTGCAACATGAATGGGTGCAGTGAGATTAAGGAGGGAAGGAAACAAGGAGCTAAAGGGAGGGAGCAAGGGAACGGAAACGAGGGTGTAGTTTTTTTCTCCGCTCTTGCGCCCCTGAGCGAGGTGAGAGGTGGGGGCCAGGGGCCACAGTCTGGGTGGTCAGCAGTGCGATCGGCGACCTGCGTGTGTTTATGTGTGCGTTAATGGGTGTGCATGCATGTACGACAACTAGAAAGAGAAAGCTGTGTTATGTTCATGATCATTGGCGTAACCCTTTTCTGTCACTTTTTTTCCTTTTGTCATTGTTATTTCATGCTGCTGATGAAGATGATCCTTCATATCTCTTACTGAGCCTCTTTCCCTCTTTAGAGGCCCTTTGTTTTACTTTTCTTAAGAAATATCCCAATGAATGGGTTTGGGACTCCAGAGATCGTTCACATGATCAATAGCATCAAAAAGCATCATAGGCTATAATAAAAACACTAGAAACCACAAGAACATGCACTAAAAACTAAAAAAAAAGGCCTTTAAAATGGAGGACACTGGAGATCACTTCACTTGTCTCAGGGGATGATGTTGGTAGGTCTCAAGAATCAAAGACATTTTATGGATTGATTTGTGAGTCTTCTTTCCAGCTTGCTGCCATTTTCAAAAGGAGCTAGCTGTCAACAGATGCTGGCTAAACCTAAACACTCACAGCCACAGAACCTATCCCCTCTTCCCATGTTACTACACTCCTATCAATTTCCCACACAACATTAAACAAGCACACATGTTTCTGCGCCTTTGCTATTGCTCTATGAAATATTTCATATCTCTGCACCGGGCTCTTTCTGTCATGCACATCCACACCCCACTTTGATGTGCTGATTCGTTTCTTGTGCAGGGGATATATCTCAGGCACACACACATAGTAGGAAAGTCCTGTACAAGTCAAAAGCACTGTGAAATTAAAAAGCTTTGATCCATGGCTACATGTATGACAAAATGTGTTTGCAAGGAGGGGAAATTCAAACCTGGCAGGAGCGAAAAGGGATGGATCAACAAGATCAAGCGACGTGAGGGGCGAGAACATTCATTTCAGATGGCCCGAGCCGTGACTGAATTGGTCCTGCATGCTGTTTTTCCACCCAGCGCCGGTGTCATGTTCGCCGTACTTTTTGTGTGTTGTAAAGTCAGAGTGGTTTTGGCACAAGGGCGTCCATCGGCTCCTGTTTTCAAGGAGACTCTCCCTACCTCCCATCATGCCCTGGTACACGGTGGGCTGCAGATCTGACGTAAGGAGACGGGCAGAAGAAGAAGTGAAAGTGTTGACAAGGTTGAAGCTGGAAACTTAACCCAACCCTGACACTGAATACTCACTCTGCCACTTCATCTCGGCCTATGCAAACATCAGCGCTCTCTGAAGCTGTCTTTCTTATGAGGTTTTTCAGCTGTGAGTTTTTGCAACACAAAGGCAAGATGCCTATCTCACCACATTTTAACCAACCACCAAAATGGCCCTTTAGTTGGACTTAATATTTGGAGATTGCGATAGTACATTAAATGACAAATACACTCACATAAATGGATACAACATCAAGGTGTGTCAGGATTGTCATTTCAAATTCTCTTCATTCTACTTCACACTTTTTGTTCCCTTTGATGTTAAAACAACAAGTGAGTGGATTCAAAAGGTGTGTGCAATGACAGAAAAACGAAGGAACTGACTATGATTACATTTACATTTTGTAAAGACAATAGCATTAGTCAGTGACCAAAGCAGTAATAAAGAGCAGCAGCTCATTTACCTCAAATATTACTATTCAATTTCTTAAATAAAGTTTAACATAGTTTGATGTGAAACCTGTGGATGTTCAGACAGCCCAATTGCTGAGTTCTTGCTTTTGATTGGGTAAAAGAGGACAGGATAGCTAAGGACGTGTTCTTGTTTGTTGCACTGAAAACTCAGTGATGTTATCACATTAGGGCTTTATTTATACAGTATATCTCCATTGCAGGGACATAACTTTTTTCCAGATTGTTGTATATGAAACATTATCTACTCAAGGTCAGGAGTTGAGACACACATTATCAATGTAAGCACGTGTTAGTGTAGTGCTAAGTAGTTTGTACCAGAGCCTGTCTGAGGTTGCAGGCAGGCACTGACAGTACATGTATTTTGAACTATATTATTTCAGAAGTGGTACATTTCGTGTGTAGCACAAACTGAAATATTGATTCATTTAATTCATTTTTCCAGGACTAACCAGTCCAAAATAAACCAGGCTACAGGTTTGAAAGAAGAGGAATAACTGTGTAAATAATACTGATGAAGATGAAAGTTGTAATGTGCCTTTACATCTTAAATATATTAACAGACGTAATTAAAGTAATACCCCCCTGACATGTTACGAAAGTCAACATGTCCTGTTATATATATGTAAGTAAATGACAGATCATTATAATAATTGACAAGCTGATAATTGTTACATTGACTGGAGGCTACAAAATGCAGAAGATGGTTTTATCTGGTCTTTATTTCAATTGTTGAATCAATGACATAGGAAACCAACACAGAATAAGAAGACAGCCCCTGACATGAAAGGGTAGTGAGGGTATTTCACTTTAAAAGCTGCAGTGGGCGCTGTTCTGTCATTGAGACACCTGCACTTTGCATGGAGCCAAATAATAATGAGGAGCTACTGCTAAGAGATGAATGAATTATATTGACTGACACTGTAAACGGCTGATAAGAAGCATCTGGACTTGGCATTATGTTTCACAGTAGCTACTGACTGCTGTATCAAAATCTGATAAGGTGTCAAACATAACACTTCTTTTCATTATGGTGTGTTTATGTCATGAACTGTGGCGTAAAATGAAAGAAAAGCAAGAGGGAGGAGGAAAAACTGCAAAATTGTTGTTTATTGAAACAGAAACGAAATGAAAGGGAACTCTAAGTTAGATGATGGGTTTATAGATTTAAAAGTGGACTAAGACTCACCAATGTTGCAACAGATCATCAACAGCATTGGTTATTTCTTGCATTTTCCACCTGTGTGATCTTAGAGAAAAAATGTTATGACTGATGTGATCCATAAAAACCCAGATAAACACTTGAATGCGTCCATTATGCCACTGTACTGTAAAGCTTTCAGAACATAAGTGGATAAAACATTGGTCATTAATGTGCACCACGACTCTCCAATCCATACTCATAACAAAGCCGACCCCTGACACGCACTCCATTAACATCTTTCCGCTTTTTATTTCCCCAAGAATTTCACAAACATTTCTCTTTATGGCTTTCACTGTTCAACTCGAAAAAAAATGTCACGCAGGGCTGCAGTACTTTTTTTTTTTCTTAATGTGACATGTTGTTATAAAGGTCTGCTCACGTTGGTGGAAAATAAATGAAATAGTGACCTCTGACCTTGGGAGATTCTGAGAGACTTTTCTAAATGAGGATTTGTTTGGCGGCACTGGCAGAAAAACACAACAGCGTGACAGTTAAAGATAATGGACCTCGACGGCTCTTCTCTCGTCTTAAAGCCACTTGAGCTTAATAAGACATCTCTCCTCGACGTCTCAGTCCCCGGTTTGATTAGCTAACGAGGCAGCGTCGCATATGCACTTCAGTGTCACGCATTAACACTCTGAGGTGGGACAAGCTTCGAGTGATCTGTGATATTCCTATTGTGCAAAGTTATCTCAAACGACAAAGCCTTCAAGACAACATTAACTCTGATACACGCTGTGCTGACGTACAAATAACTTACGTTGCTTGTGTTCCTAGTTTTGTGGTTGTTGCCAGAAGATGAAAACAAAAAAATTAAATAACTTTTTAAAATAAATGTGTACACCAATGTGTATATTGGTGATGTAGAACTACGCCAGTCTGGAGGCCCGCCTTGAGACCCGCCTTGAGACCATTTTTTAAACGTCTTGGTCTTGAACCTGTTTTTTCTCTGTCTTGGACCAACCAAGACCCCAACAGGTATATTTATGTGTTCTTATAATTTAATAAAAACCTAAATTATTTTAGATTCAATTAAAATTTTGTTCTTACTCTGTCTCCTTCGCCAAACACTAACTTCCATGAGTCTAGACTTGGTCTAAGACTGGACTAACTCTGCCTCCTTCACCAAACACTAACCTGTATGAGTCCAGACTTGCCTGAAAACTGGATATGGACTGTTTTGTTTTAATTTTTTTAATATCTATTACATTGTATTATGCACCATTTCTGGTCTTGATTTGGTCTGGATCTGACTGGTTTTGTCTTAATAGCTAAAAGTCTTGGTCTACAACACTAGTGTATATATTCTCAAGTCATGTTACTATTACATATTGCCAAAACATGGCCAAATAAATAAATACATGTATTCTGCAAAAATCACTTTAATTGACACAACCACACTTTGTCTTCATGTTTGACGTGTGGTCCTCCTTATATATTTATTTATTTTTTACAGAAACAGACCTGACCTCCACTTTGGATGTCTGCACTCCTCCTCCTGTCTTCATCCCACACACACATGCACACACATGTATTTACAGTAAGAGAACAACAGCAGTGCATAGTGGAAGTAGGTTGGCAAGGGGAAGAACAGGGTTTTATTGCTCTGACTAAAATAAAACATGAGGACTTTGTGGTCCACAGTGCAGTTGGAAAGACAAATATTTTTTTTACGAGCAAGAGAAGTCCAGGGACAGCAGGCTATATAAAACGCCTTAATGATTAAATGGCTGAAGTATTAAAGCTTGTTATGTTGTGGGCTGTGGGCTCCTGACCTAGAGGAGGGCTGGGGAAGAGTTTGTCAGAGCAGCGTGATGAGCCATGGTAGTACAAACACACATATACAGAACGCAAATATAGAGACGCAGCCCCTTTCTATAATAACCTTGGCACAGGACTTGCCTCAGTAAATCTTTATACTGGAGTGGATATTGCAGTTTAATAATTACCTCTCAAGAAAAACTTTAAAGTCTCATAAACTACACTTAGTTTAAAAAAGCACCGCATTTAAACATACCTACAGTAAACACAATAAAATAAATAAATAGTTTGTAGACTAATGTATAGTGATGTTTAGTTTAATATCCAACACACTGAACACACTTTTATAAATCACATCCCACTACTTCTTCGCTTTTTTCCAAAACAATTCTGTTGCATGTGCACTCCAAACTCCTGAGGGATGGTCATGTTCCATCCACCACCCCAACATGCCTCCTGTTCCTTGACATTAACTTTGGAGAGACTGGATCTGACTACGACACAGACTGTCATACGATTCCTTAAGAATCATAGAGCCCAAGATAAGCCCATACGTGACCTGCAAGTATTTTACTATCTGCTCGGAAGATTAGATTATATGAAAGGCACTGGGTTCATCTGAGATTTCCAGGTGCTTTAAACTTCATGCTAATGTCGACATATCAAATAGACAGCTCTTCCACGTATTCTCATTATTCTGGATCCGCCAACATATTCATTCTTTGAGCAAGTCAACGACCTCTGATTGCAGCTGGGATTTTCTCACATGTTCCTCAGGCTGAGAACAACATGGATGAAAGGAGGGTCAGAAACATTTGGACCGTACAGACATCTTAGACATTTCAGGACTGTGAAATATAAGAACATTCTCAAATAAAATGCAATCTTTGCCTGACTGTCTCTCACACACATTTGTAGCATCTGATGTCCATTTATCCCAGCCAGAGGGGCTAAGAGCCACAGGTGGTCATGTCAGACATATGCAAACTAATATTTGAAAAAAAAAAAAGAAAAAAACGCAAATACCACCAGAGATTTTGGGGGAAAAATATCCAAATGAAATCAACAAACACATGTGTATGGCATTTTGAGAAAAGCAGGAAGGGTTTCATTATTTCTGGTGATTGATGAACTTTTCAGATCTGTGGCTTGTGTCGCTCCACCAAGTGTCTACATGTCACTCTCCAGCTGCAGCTCTCATGCTGGGGCTTCCTCCTGGTAGCCATTATGTGTGTATGTGTGTCTGGGTGGTCCGGTCCCATCTCGCTCTTTCTAATAGTTTTATACTGTTCTGTCCTGGCAGTGCCCGAGGGCAGGGGATGGTTAGAGGTTTGTGGAAGGGGTGTCGAGTAGGACGGTGGGTGTTGTGGCCCCCGTCCAGAAGAGCAGACGACAGGCCTAATAAACCTTCACAAGGTCTAGGCCTATCGCTCTCAGCACTTCCTCCCCGCTGCCCTCTTTGGTCCTCGTTGCCCCCTTGGCCAGCCACCCCCACTGGCAGACACATGTGGTCCGATCCTAATAGGACCCAGCTGGACTCCCACCTTTCCCTCTCTTACGGACCCCAACCCCTGTTCTCCACTCTATTCTCCTCTTCTCTTCATTTCAAGTCCAGATGGTCCTCCTTCAGGCTGTATCCTTGTCTCCAGGATCAAGTTTTTTTTTAATATACTCTATCACTAACAATCACTTCTCTTTATTTCTTCATTCCAATCCATTTTCTTTATGTTCAATGAAGAGTAGTATCTACGAAACTGTTTACATGCATTTTGACCAAAACGAAAACTGTTTTGATTATGGGTACTTCTGAATTCACGTTTCCTGCATTATTGTGTAAACAGTGAAATGATGACAGTGACGTAATAGCTAGGTCCCAGGAAGCTATTGGCTGCTGGCTACACACATCAAGTAGAACAACAATGGCAAAACACTGTGCTTTTGTGTTCTTCAGAAACTATAAATCCTATAAATAATATAGTAAATAATCTCCACTTTGTCTTCTTCCTGAGACTCTAGCTTTACTAGAGGCAGCGTTCACCACTACTGCCCCCTTCTTGACTGGCAGACATAGGCAGACAGATGAATGCTGAATCGCCCAATGTTGGCATGTTGGCATTGTTTAAACGTCTCCTTAAGGTTATGTTCACACTGGCTTTAAAGTGGTCAAGATGTCAGTGTGAAAAGGTTAAAAAAGTCAGCCACTTCTCCATGTAGTGTGCACATAGCCTGACTTCTTTAGAATAAGGAAGCTTTAGCGCAGAGGTATCTTTAGCCGCGGCTGTCCCACTCTCTCCCACTTGCTGCAGTCTCACCGCAGCCCGTCGTTCACACGTCAGACTCCCCACTGCTGCCCTAATCCGTGCCCCTTTGCGGTGGGGTTAGTGCAGGGAAACATTTGTTCCCCAGACCTGCTCTTGCTCCATTTCTTTGCAGTCACAACCCCGGCATGTAAACAGGGCGGTGCCAACTGCCTTTCCCTGAGTTTTTATGGCACCGAGGCAGAGCAAACAAACAAACTGGAGAATTTTACACAACGGCCTACGCTACATTCTCAAAGTGCTACAGCGCGGACAACTGGTGCAAAGTTCCCTTGGCTGTAATTCAAAGGTGCATGCTGGGAAACATGTTGACATGAATACGCCAACACTGTCTTCTGTGCTTCTTACACTTTGCATCATGTACTTCTGCATCTAACTGTCCAAGGCAACACTAAAACCCTCTTTTGACATTAACTGACATGTTTTTGTGGCCGAATTTAAACACTGCCAATAAATTCCTCGTCGTGGAGCAGGACGGTGATCTTCCGCGGTCGTCACCCCAGGGACAGACAGCCAGCGGAGCACAGTTTACAGACACATCTTATCATTTTGAGCCCATAACGATATGTTCACTCTGATGAATGGTTGGGCTCCTACTGTGTGGTCCTCGTGTGGCCCCTGCACATGGTGTCTTAGCGGTTCCCCTCCGTGTCTCACATAAAAGCGAGATGGGTGCGGCGAATCTTGGTCTGTGATCTTGAATTCATTATCTCTGACCAAATGCATCCCTGTGATCGCAGTGGTAGCATGCGCGGCAACAGGATGGGACAAGGAAGTCAGTCGTGCACTTTTCAAAACTGCTGAAAGCTGGTATCCTCTGTTTAGGATCCATATGATGTATTGGAATACCCAGCATCACCCCTGTAGCATGCTCAGGGTTCATTTTGGTGAGGATCCTTGAATGTAAACATGGTATAGAAACAGCTGTGTAACTTCCAAATGCGATTTTATACCTTTCATTTATACCTTTCAATTGAATTGTTTGGCTTAAGAGCATCCCTCCAATAATGCCTTAGCTTGTCATGCTCATTCACTTTGTATACCTGGCCTCCATGAGCTGGGTTATCAGGGGGATTGAAACCATGAGTCGTGCCCCCCGCTCTTTATGTCCACACATCCTGCTGCTAAAGAGGCCCCAGAGTGTTTACGTGCGGCAGACGTCCAGGCTAAACAGGAAGGGACAGGGGACCGTCAATAGGGACTCCGCATACAGACCTACATCCACAGGGCCCTTCAGCTTTGGATTGAGGTTTTCAGTGCTTCTAAAGGCTTCTAAAAGACCCCAGTAAAGCCAAAAAGTGTGTGGCATGTGTTACTGTGTTTGAATCTGCGTTTAGATTCACATTGATGTAAGTGTCTGGACATGGGAACTTGTGCAGACGCTACACTGTCCATGCAGAACTTCACGTGAGCCGCTCAGACAGAAAAATAAATACTTTGAGAGCAGGAGAGGAGAGGAAAGCCAGTTTGTTTGAAGTCAGGGAGCTGTGGACCGCGGCTCACAGACAGATGAATCATCCTGTTTGGGAAACCTGAACGCAGCCTTGTTAAAGAGCAGCAATATGCCTTTTGTGTGTGGCAGCAATAACACAGCTCTGAGTCTTGGCCCAGTCGGCGTAACCCTACACACGTCTCTGATGATGTCAGATTAGCATTAAGCGTGAGGTCGGCCTGTGTTTATACATCTGCAAATGTGTGTGTACTCAATGCGGTGAACAACATGTCTAGTATTGTTTTTTGGGCAGCAAGAGAAATGTAAACAGCGGAAGGTAGCGGCTGAGGGAGAGTAGAAGAGCAGAGGCCGTCCATGTATGTGTGTGTGAGTTTGAGTGGAGGGACGATGACATCAGCGAACTGCAGCGAGTGAGTGAAGGGCTCTGGTCAGTGTGAAGTTGAGCCTGTCACACAGACGTCGCGGTGCTGCACGCCACGCTAACAGCAGAGCAGTCGGCCAATGGCAGGACTCTGAGCGCTGGCTGACGGTGGTCTGCCAAAAGCTGTCAGCTCCGTGGCAGCTTAAACGGTTCAGCGCAGCAGTCTGCAATGAGAAAAGTAACAGTCGCAGTCAAATGTGGCATTAAATTTCTACTCTGAAAAGTTTCCTCTGGGCTTCGTGGCCAAAAGTGAAAGTAAACGGTGTGCAGTCTCCTGTGGTAAATCAAACATTTTAAGGTCAATTGAAATGTATTTGATTAGGATTAAGTTTAGTTTAATTTTAGCTCCCTCTTCAGTATAAGATAAATGTTCTCAAGTTAAGTGATAAATTGCTGTAATGGTTCCAGCTTCGTCTGGATCAGCTCTGTGTCCTTTGTAGATCTGTGGTCTAAGCCAAGGAAAATGCCATTCTGTTGTCAGTTATTTACATCATAACACACTACAGTCGGCTGCATAAGACCTATTTATGCCTCATACCCTGAAGAACCAATGTTTAGTGTTTATTTTTATTCCGTTGAGAGTGGTTGGCTGAATTACGTTTCTGTATTGAGATGAATTTTCCAAGGGACCTTTTCTACATTATTATACTGTGCCACACTATCGATATGGTTTGCAAAAACATTAAACTTTTGTATGTACAGGTCTGCAATGCGTCTTTAAAAACACCCCATTCGTTTATTTAAGCTTCCTCACAAGCCTGTAGTTAAAGTACATGTGCTGATGTTGTACTCTACTGGCCTTGACAGAGCTGAAACACATTATATAAAGTACTGCTCTGCAACTGAACCTATACGCTGACCTCTTGGGGTGAGTGCATGTGTAAAGAATCCTGCCAACAGGGATTGATAGAGTATCACATTTACAGTAGTGTTTTATGAAGTATTTTGTTAAAGACCACCACCATTGGCTGGGTTCCACATGCAGATTGAGCAATGATAAAACTCAGAGAAGGTGGTCTGTGTTTTCCCTTCAGCTCGTCTTTGATCCCTCTTCTCTTCTCTCGTACGATTCATCCTCCTGGCTCAGACAAAGCAGCTCTCCCGACAAACAGAGCGGCTGCCTTTCAGGGCCAAGCGTCAGGCTGTTGAGCAGAGGACACAACGGGAGAGGAGCCGGAGAGGAGAGAAGATGAGAGAGGAGCATGCGGTTTCACCCACTCCGGAGGTCCCAGAGCAGCCCCTGGCTCTCAGTAGCGTACCTCCAGAAGGCCTTATTCAGAGACTCACCTAATGAACACTCCTGGCCTCATTCAGAACCACAATGGAGCCCTCCACTGCCATTGAGCCTGCTCACAATAGACAACATCGCTCCAATTAAACCCCAGAGACAATGAGCCGGGGTAGGTGAAGGGGTGGAGGTGTGCGTGCGGAATACGTGCGCGTACGAGGGGTCGAGCTGGGGGGTCAGCGAGGTATACAGTCCCCAACCTAGCAGATCTCGTCGGAGGTCCACTGAAGTGCCGCTGCCTCTGATGTGCTATTTGGATCAGTAAGAAGCAATTAGGTGCCCATTCCCAGCACATCCCAAACCTTTATCCTCCCCCAAGCATATCCACTGTGTGTTTGAATTACAAAGAGGGAAGAAAGGCAAAGGCAATGACCGGGTGCAACCGTGAGCCAGGCTGGCCACCCTAGTAGGCCAAAACAATCAGTCGGTAGCCAGGTCACTAGCTGTCGGTGTTAAAATGAGCATAAAAAATTGCTTTGTCGGCTGTTTAATGGTTGCTTTTGAGATTTACACATTTACACAAAACCCAACTTCTTACTGGGCTTTTTTTTTCAAGGGACCAAAGGAACACTGCATGATTGTTAGGATAAAGGATATTTAAGAGTTCAAAATTTACCACTAAATACAAAGTGAGCTGCGAATAAGACCGACACAAAGCACAAAAGCTTTCCATAATGTTGTATGTATTATTGACACAGAGGTTCTAAATACAGAGCCTCCAGAGACGTGACATTTGACAGAGACGAAGACAGCCCGAAAAGCAAACAAAGACCGACACAAAGGCGGGATTTTGGGGCCGTGATAATCCAGCTCAGTGCGCTCATGAATATAGAGGTAACAGTGTATACATCTGTCGGCACTGATTCACCCTAAAGTGCTGTATGTCTCTATTGACGCATGGATCTGTGTTAAGGCATGTCTGTTTCTATCTGGACGTGCTGGCTCCCAGTGGGTCTGACCAGTCAATCAAGTGGTCCGTCAGGGGAGCCGGACACACACTGCTGCCAGCGATCAATGCTCTTCACCCCTGGGACCTGCGCTTAGCCGGCCCAGTGGGGTGTCCAGAGCACCACAAATCTGCCTAAATCCATGACAGCAGGGGACATGTGTAGCAGATGACCTCTAGAATGTGATGGAAAATGCACATTAGTTGTAGTGTCTTTAGGGTGCGCTCACACTAGGGTCATTAGATCCTTGCCAGACTCTCACACTGGTCTGCACTCACATTTTTACAAGCAGACCTAGGTCAAAGCACATAAAACTATACAAAAAACCCTGAACAATATTAGATAATGCATTGTGTACTGTCACAGTTGAATAATCCATAGTAAAAGCCTAAAGTAATTAATTAAGATACTGTATCAATTATACTCTATGTCTTGGCTGGCTATATTTTAAAATGTCTTAAAACTTACTTTGAGTACCACTGCTCTATGTAAATGCCACATACAATCCAACTTCCTAAACCCCATGAAGCTTGTGCCTGAGCACAACTGGGACCATTCATATCAGGAAACATGTGCTTTAAGTGTGAGTGCGCTTTTTAAAAAAAATTTTTTTACAGTGCATTCATGGTCATTTTTAAATGTGCTTTATCAAAGGTAATTCTTCGCGATGTTTATACCATTCAAAGGTTCACAACAAATCTCAGAACCAAAGGGAAATACTCAATTCTGAAAAGTGCTTGACCTTGTGCGGCGTTATTTATTTCTCTAGTAGAAACATTAACCTTTGTAATGATTTGTCTAAAACCCTAATCTCTGAAAAGTAATGCTTGATAGCATTGTGTAGCATTGTGTGTCTGTATGATTAGCTGTCCAGGAGCAACGGCCCTCTCTCTTTCTCTTGTTGTAGCTACAGCCGCGTTTTGTTCGAGATCTCATCTGCCCCTAATTTACTCTCACCGTGACCTCCCAACCCTGACCTGTCACTGCGGCGTTCCTTTCTTTATTACTGAAAGCCATATTGTTTTCAAATGAAAAAGGACATAAATACTCGCTAATATTCTAGAGTCTCACTCGAGTGGAACCGAGAGGAGCAGTAAATCAAAGTCCGAGGAGAGGAGTCCCAGCACTGTGGCCGTGCTGTGTGTGAGAGAGCCTTCTTTTTGTGCATTGGAGAGTGTTTTTGTTTGACTGAGTGTGTCTCTCGAACGTGGGAGGTGCGTTTTTTTTTTTTTTTCTTTTCTCAAGTTTTTCTTAATTCTGTCGCCCGTGTTGCCACAGACCTCCCTCTCTCTTCCTCTGCAGTTCCTGTGGCCTCCCAGGGCTTCCTCCGGCCGTCAAGACGTAGGACTGCTCGGGGACCGGGCCGCGGCGGAGGAGGAGGTGGTGGAGGTGGTGGTCGTATCATGTTCTCCCTCTCTCTCCTACTACAGATTTATGGGGGCTCAGTCCTTCTCTAAATATTTGCCTTTCCCCCTGTACTGTGGGAGATTGATGGCCTTTGATGTGAGGGGGTGATGGAGGGCGATGGAGGGTGCAGAGGTGCAGGGTGTTGGGATGGAGCAGAGGAGTAAGGTAAAGACTTGGTTTGAGGCGTTTAAGGGGCCATTTTGATTCGCTATCTACAGTTCTGATGAGCTATTCAAAAAAAAAAAAAAAAATCAAGCTTTTGGGGGCATCTTTGTGGTTTTCTTCTTTCAATTGTTTTTAAACTTGGCCCTCCAAAGTATAATTATAAAATCTAGGCCTATTTGTTTTTACTTATATATTTGTCATATGTTTTAAGTCAGCAGAATGGAAAAAAGTCAAATCAATAACATTAAACTCAAAACATCATACAGTGAATATAGTTTTTAAAGCTAGAAGACATTTTATCCCTCTTCTAAAGTACTTACTGTATTCACGTCCTCTAATCATGCACTAGTAAAGATAAACAGACCAAGAAATGATATAAAATACAGATACTGTAGGTGTACTGCCATAAATACGATGCTTGGAGAGTCATATTTTCTGAGGTGGTACCTGAGAACACTAAACATTGTGTCTCTGATGGATTGTGTTGTGAACATGTATTATATCTATTTATGTCATTATGTTTTGGCTGTGACTGAAAGGAAAAGCCAAGCCACAGCCGTTTCCTTGACCTTAACAAAAACAAGCCTGTTGTTGTTATTGCAATCCTCATGTAGAAACAAAGAGTCCTGGCTTTTGTTCATCTCCAACCTCTGTGTCTCTTCCATTGCTTGTACAAAGTATATACAGTATTGCATGTATGGATAAATGCACCATTGTTGAAGGAAAAGTATGTAGGTGTTCACAAGTTTGTAATTCTTTGTACTCCTTTTGAAAATCATGCAGCGGTTGTTTCTTACTGTATTTTTTATGTCATGTTTGTATTTGCTGCACAAATAAACTGATATAATAAACTGTATCAAATGTAAGGTCCTGCCAAGCTTTGTCTTCACACATTTCTTCTTGATCTCAGTCATGTTAGTGTCATCCTTCATTGTGTTTTCTACAGCTCTAGAATAAAGACTTTATCATGGGGCCATCTGTTATGATAGACTTTTCGAATAATACAAGAAGCTCTGCCACTACCCTCTCCTGTATTTGAGTGAAGCTGCTAATAAAAATGTTCTTCACAGTCAATCATAAGTTACCAAAACATCTGTTAAACTGCTTACTTTCAATCTCACAATCTCTTCTGTAAATAATTGGATTCAGCTTCCAGAACCTATTCCCAAAACCGGTCTGTGTTGCATCATATGGAGTCAAATTCTTCTGTTTGTTCTATGAATGCAGCCTTTTCCTTCACTCTCTGTGTAGCTTAATTGCACGCAGCCCTCAGCAGAGGCCAACTTCATCCCAGACAATGATGTTTATGTATATGTAATTGTCGTAACTGTGCAGCATGGCGGCCCTTCCTCTCTGTCTTGTTGTCTAATCAGTTCAAATAAATCTCATACGGAATCACAGCCAAAGTAGAAAGTGGTCTGTGAGAGAAAATAATTGGTCAGGTTATTACTGCTGAAAGGAACATAAACAAGTCATTTCAGCTGCGATTGTGCTGGTGACACAAACTTTCTTTCTTTTTTTTTTTTTTTTTTTTTTGAAGTTGCTTCCGACACACTTCACCCTGCGATGCCCCTCTTACAGTTAACAGCTCCGTGTCAGGGGGTAAGTAGAGGGGCCCTACCTCTGCACCCCGCCGAGTGGGGAGCTTCCACCTCTCCACACACAAGGACACAAGAATCCACATGATCGAGGTACATCTTTTTTCTCCCACACTCCTCTCGCTTCACCTCTGGTTCCTATTCCCCATAACCTCCCCATCCCCAGGCGCCCATTGCTCCAACACACTACACTGTGTAAGCGACACGAAAGGCAAAGGGGAGGAACTGAGAGGTCATTCGGATGACTAATGGCAGAATTCACAGGAAACCCCGGGAACATTCTTCCTCAAATTATGCTATTAGCTTCTTGGGAGAGTGGAAGCGGAGAAGAAGGAGGGAGAGCGCCTTGGCAGATAGTGTGTGTGAATGGGGAGGGTGGGAAGACGGCGAGGGCAAGCCTTAAAACAACAGAAAGAGAAAGGAACTTGTAGCCGTTTGGCCTCCTGTTCTTTAGCGGAATGTGGTGCGGTGGCATTTACACGTTCGCGGTGATTTATTGGCACTGGCGTCCCCCCTCTGTCTCTGTCAATACGAGCCTCTCAGAGCCAGGAAAAGGCCCTAAGCCCGAGGAGACAGTGGGCCTGAGCTATTCTCCCGCTCCCCCTGCACCTGTTCCCTCGGCGGGGAAATGAGAGCCTGTAATTATGTGTGAAAGGGCCTCTGCCGGATAGCCAGTGTGATAGTGTCAAGCCGCTAATGTTTTGTATGGCAGCACTATATGATCCTGTGAGCACGAGGGGTGAGCGCTTTGAGGATTTGTCTCGATGCGGTGTCACACAGCGGGGGCATTTAGTGTTAGGGATGAAGTGTGTCACTGTGCCTCTTTGGATTAAATATGAACTCTTCTGTTGGTTTGCCTTTTTGTTATTAGACAGTGTTCATTTTATAGCAAAACAATCAGAAGCATCTTTATCTTATTATGAACAAAATTCACAAATAGCTGCTTAAATTGCAATATTATGGTCTTTTATGTTCACTCACTCTTTGTGTGACAAATGAAGAGCCTGCAATCAAACTGTGATGTGACGAAATATAACTGGCTGGATTTTACAATGGAATTCATTACTGCAATATTTCACACTGTTATGGCATATCACAAATTGCAGCCTAAGAAAAAAGTGCATTTAAATTGGCACAGCTTCATTTAGTTTAATCACGAGCACAGGCGTAGTAGGGTTCATATACTCATCTATGAGACGCCGACCAGTGTTACCACAAAAAGCATGTGTAAAACGCCCGTGTGTGTGTCTGTGTGTCGACTCAGCCTATACAGGAAAGCGCCAAAAGCTAACATTTATCTCTATAAAATGATGGAGAGCTTTATCTCCACCTGCCTGATACCGAGCGAATCGTGAAGCTTGACGGTCAGACCAAATAACCCACCATTTCTACAGCCACTGCTAACTCTAAAAGCCATCGTTCCCTCTGTGTGTGTGTGTGTCAGAGCGGGCGACACTGCGTGAGTCATGGCGAGGCTGCAGGTGATTGGTCAGGAAGTAGTCATGTTATTATCTCTAATTGAGGGGTAATTGTGGAGCCGAGTGTACTGTACGTGTTAGCGAGTGTAAGTGTATCTTTCTATGTGTCTGTGTTTGTGTTTAGGTGTATGCAGAGTGGAAAATTACATCGACAGTTTAGGCTTGCTGTGATTAAAAACAAAACAGAGTAAACAGAGGGCTTTGGTGGGCAGCAGTGGGAACCGCTGTGATTCTATATGCTGATACTGTGTGTGTGTGTGTGTGTGTGTATGTGTGTGTGAGTGTATGTGGTGGTGGTGCCCGTAGAATCTGAAAAAAACTTTCCCATAAACTGGCAGCCGTGGTCGAGGAGCAGACTGCTGTTTGAGCTTTATAAAGAATTACACTGTACTTGGAACATTTTTAAAAAGCCAAAGTCATCGTTATTGTCCAAACTATGGTTAGCTCATAATGGACTGGCTCGTCCTGTTTTGTGTGTTCTGTTTTGCAGCTTTTCTCTTTTTGTATTGCTTATTCATTAAATTCAAAAAGCCAGTTTATTTGTAGAAACTCTTGCCGCTTTCTGCCTTCCTATACAGTTTAGACACATTTCAACTGGAGCGGAACATCTCAGTAAAACAAAAAGAGGCCTACTGTACCACTTTGATAACACCTTACCTTTGGCTCCAACAGCCTGACTAGGTTCCTAAAAGGTGGAGCTTAACACTGCTGTGGGTTATTTGTAAGATAAAGAATCATTATTTAGGAAAAAAATGAGAATGACAAAGAAAGAATACATAACAAAAGAAAAAAATGGATATGGCTTCACCTCTTTACACGCTTCTTCATTCTAGTTAATGCCACTTATCCTTATGTCAAAGGTTTACTTGAAATACAATATATTTTCCATCTTCTCTGTGAAAACATAGCTTCTGACTCCACATTCTACACCTCGCTTGCTACCTGGACCCCCTCCTCCCTTTATGTCACCTACTCCGTGCTGGGATCTAATTGAGGGCAACCGTTGAGATAAAAAGCAGGCTACAATGACGCTGCTGTGTACACGCTCGTGCAGATGTGTGTTGTATTGCGGGGGCACGATGGGGGTAGACTACTTCTACCCTTATCCAACCCCGCAACCACCTCCTCTTCCTCTCTCAATCTCTCCAGCGCCATTAAAATGCCATGCTGCACTCTCGACCCGTCTACCCGGCAAAAGCCTTTGTGTGGCATCGATAAGAGCTGCAGAGTGAGACCGGGTAAGTGAAGGGGGAGCGAAAAAAAGTAGGAGAGATGAAAAAGAAGCGGGCCAGCTCCTGTTGTTGACTGGTACCATTGTCTCAGACCTCTGCAAGCACCTCTTAACATCAGGGGATCCGGGGTGCTTCCAAAAGAGCTCCACTTTTCACTCGGTTCTCGTCTCCTCTTGGCCCCGGCGCCGTGCCCCTCCACCTGACCCCACCCTGGTCCCATCCTTTATAATTGAATTGGGGGGCTCATTGCATTGCGGTGATATGTGTTTATGGAAACTGTCATATATGCGATGAAAAAATGTCTTTTCTAGATTTTCGTTTCTTGTAAGAGCCGCTTTCAAATTCCAATTTTGAAATTTTTATTGCATTATTGTATTTTGAGTCAGAGTTATAGGGATGAACGTCCACTAAAAGGCATCTCGGTAACAGAGTGACAGAACCAACTGCATTCAAACTGTGCACCCGCCATAAAATATGCGCAGTGATTTGCAAAGCCCTCTACATCAAGAGCAGCCTGTTGTCCCCTCGCTCCATTCACCCAGTGAGAGCCAGCGATGGTGTCATTGTGGTGTGACTGGTAGTGTGACGCCTCGAGGTGCCGCTGATGGGGTTTGGAGAGGGTACCAGAGGAGGAGGGGGGCAGCGGCCAGCATTAATCGAGCGGGACAGTGGAGAGATCCAACCTCACTTGGCACAACAGAATTGTTTCTTTTTTTTATACGTGTCTGAATCTTCCAACTATAGATTCGATTATTGCCACCTAACTGCTATCTTTATTGCCGTTGCTTTTTTCATATTGTTCCTTTCTCCCGTCACTTTCTTCTCCAAACTTCCTGCTGATGTTTAGTGTCTCTCAAAGGTATTGTGGTATTCACCAGCCATCTCTCTTCATGGCTCTCTAGACTTACAATATAGCTGGGAGTTCAAAGATCACACTTTGACCCTGGATCTTCTAACTTTGCCTTTGTTTGCTCCATCAGACCTCATTTTAAAACACTGTGAAGTTACTCCCAGGTGACGTTTTGTGCAGCTCATGTGTGCGCAGCAACAGTATAAAGACGTCGAAATGACTGGCAGTGAGGACAAAAAAAAGGATGAATGGCAATTGGAGTCAAAGCGCCACTGAGGGAGTGTCATTCTGTAGGAGTTACTAATGCTGGTGAGCTGGAGTTGGCAGGTCTAACAGCCACTAAGTAGAACTGCATAAAATTTCAGCTTTGGCCCTAATGTGATTTGGATCTTTGGCTTGTATGTGCATTGTGTGGTTGGCTACTGTGCTTGAGTCATGTGGTTTTGTGTGTTTTATACTGTGGGCTGTTACAGTTCTGAAAAGGCCCCTCTCCACTGTCAATTAAAGTCACCAGTTCACTTCACTCCGTTCTGCTGGACAGGTTTAGTGAGCTTTCTGCTGCTGCCAACTACCTCCCAGCGAAAACATTCATAGGTAAGGCCACTTCTGACAACTCTCTCTAGTTCTCTCTGTCCTTCCCTCTACCCCTTTTTACACATTGTCATTTTGCCTTTTTATGTGCCACCTCTCACTTGTTCCCTATTTCTCTCCATGCTTCTGTGTGTGTCTCTCTAACAGGGAAAACATCATTGTGATTTAGAGAGGCATGACGACAATGAAGCAGCTACAAATCTCACTGATTGTTTGTGGTGGACCCAGTGGATGGGGAGAGGGCTAATGTAATTGTCCAGGCCCTTGTCACTGTTGATACAGGCTCTTCAGAAGGTGTGGTGATTTAGCTAAAAGCTATCTCTAGGCCAAGTAATTAGACACACCATTCAGTGTGGCATTAGCACGTGCTGTTGCCACTGTGTGTGTTAAAGAGATGGTAAGCGACACTCTGGGTGTTATTCAAACCATTAGCAGGGACCAGGGTGTTCTGGTAGTGAACAAGTGAGTGTAAATTTGTGGGAGAAATATTGTGTGTATGTTGTTGTGCCCATGTGTGTACTTATCTGTGAGCATTTATGTTCATGTATCATAACTATGGGCTGTTTGTGTCAGCTGACAGGGCTGGCTAAGATGGAGCTGAGGTACTGCAACACACTTGACTTCACTAAAGCATCCTGTGTTCCTCATCTCCCACTGTGACTTCATGCGCTCCCATTAAATCAATTAAACCCATCCAACACTCTGCTCAGAACAGACAGGCCAAAGAGTAGCGGGGACTGTGCCCCCCTGCTAAACATGTACTTCAGTGGCAATCTAAGCTAACACCGTTGGGAATTGGACAGGAGTGTGTCAATTGTTTTGCTATTCTCATTCTCAGATAACATCTTCTGTAGATTTACGTTTAGGAACTTGGCAGAAATGTTTGTTGAGATTTAGACTCCAGCCTTGTGTCTCTATGATGTTTACTCAAACCACTGCTACAAGGGAGATTACACTCTAGAGAATCATCATCAAATTCCACTATACCTTGTCTATTTTATGTTTAGCAATACTGCACATGGTTATGGTTAGTGGACGTTATCTTTAAGCCTACTGCTTCAAACAGGTTGCCCCAGTGACAGTTGATAGATGGATTAAACACAGTATTAACTTCCCTATAGGGACAATGAGCTGAGACTTTGAAAATGACGATAAACTACTGATTTTGTGTAACTCTTAATAAAACTACAACAATCTGGTGTTCAAGGGAAATAGTTAGCGCAACAACTGATATGAACACATTTATTTGCTTATTATCAGGACAGGAGTCCAATAACATGATTTATCACTGCACAGATGCTCAAGTGTAAGACTGCCCTTGGATGTAAGCAGTCACTTCTTAGGCATCCTCTGGTCATCTTGCCAACTCACAGTGGAAACAAAATTTGACAAAGCTGCAATGTTGGGATGATCATCATTTGGACCTGGTAAGTGAATGCTACAATATTCGTAAATATCCCTTGGAATTTGATTCTGTAGTATTCATTTTGGAAGCTGTACTGTAACTTTCAAGTGTTAATGTTAACAAATGGTGCCATGATGATCACCAGTGCTTTCTCTCCTTATTGTTTTAAGCTCCACCATCAGCTTGTTAAAATGCCCACGACTAGGACATTCACATGTTTGACTGTCTCAGGTGTCAACAGACCATAAACTAATGACAATCACTTTGTAATTCTAACAGCTATAAAAGAAGACAGCGTGGCCAGTTGAGTTGGCTTTACCCCACGAGCGCCCGGATGGCCTCAGGGAGCTTTGTGTTTAACTTAGGACCAAGTGGAAAGTACTAAAACTCCCTTCTTAAAAAATCATTGCCTCCTTGTCTCCCACCGCCGTCATTTTCCACCGCTGCCCCCTCCACTGCTGCCTTTTTATGGGGACACCGGACTCCCTGACAGTTTGTTTTAAATTTGACCGTGCAGATGTTTCTCTGGGTGACTGACTTTTATAGTTTTGAAAAGATTATATCAGCTTTCCCTAAGATTGTGTTACTGTATTTAAAACTGACTGGAGATTGAAGTTTGGGGGTCGGGGGGAGTGAGGTGGAGACGTGGAAAAGGGGATTTGTTCAGTGTCAAACCCATGGCCCAGGGTCTAAACCTGGCCCTTTTTATTTGTTTATATGTCACTCAAATAGTTTTTAGTAAGTGCCTCTGAGGCTAAAAATGAAACAAATAAATGTATAAAATAAAAAAATGGATTATGGGAAGAAGACAAAATGTATTAAAATATACTGTGTGAAGATAATTACCAATATCTGATTCTCAGTGATCAATTAGACTTTCACTTTCATGGGACTCTAAATGCAGCTATAGCTCTCAACAGCAGCTTAGAGAAGACTGGGTGGAAGGGGAAAAGAGGAAAAGGTGTGGTGGATCGACTAAAGGGAAAGAGGGTTAGAGTTCACAGCAGCAAGGTTGGGCTTATTGCATTAGACACAGATTCTTTCTCATTTCAAAGCACAACACCAAAGTCAGATTTGAGGATATTAGTTTTTGATAGGCAGCTGCTGCAAAGCAAACTGTGCAGAGGACAGGGCGACTCTGATATTTTCTTAGCACAGGTCGCATAGCCAGGTGGTCACTTCTCTGAGCTGCTGTTTGTTCAGTGAATGTTTGGATTTTTTTCTGTATGTGTCCTCACCAAACAAAACACATTTTTACCACATGTTTGATTTTCTTTAGTGAATTAAAGTTTAACATATCTAAAATAAAACTGACTGCATTGCTTGTGTCTCAAACTGCATTCAGTCCACTTCCTGCAAAACACAAAGTGCACTACATACAAACCTGGAGAGAGTGTGATCAACAATTGTCACAACCGTTAAAAACCTGGTCTAGATATTGACAAATTTCTTTTAGATATAAACATAGGCACAAATAATAAAATGTAAATGTAAATTTAATCTCTACATCACTTATCTGTTTTGACTATTGCCAACTGATAATAAGTAGTGCACTGTTTCATAGTGGATAAGGACACTGTCACCCTTCTTCTTCCCTTTTGCAGTCTGAACAAATCAAATCTGCCATTTATCAACTTTTTCACAACTGGCAACACGCATCGGCTGTGACCTCTACTGTTTCCTTGTGTAAATATGCACAACAACAGCAGTCACTATAACTGAAAGATTAAAGAAATGGAAGGCGGCCATTAAGCGTGGCCCTTGCTGCAGGTCCAGAGGATTTTAATGAGGGATGAAAAAGGTTGATGTGGGGATTTTTTTCACAGCTTTGGTCTGTTTGTTTAACAGAAAGCTCCGGTTACATTCATAAACCACAGGCTGCTGCTCTACTGCGATGCTGTAATGCATACATTATCAAACTGTATCAGTGATACTTCTGTGCTAATGCTGTGTTTTGTCTGACTTGTCAATGGCCATTATTCACTGAGTCTGAGAGATCAAAAGACACAGAAATTGAATGTTCTTTCTGTTACTGGTTTAAAAACATCTAAGGCTACCATTCAAATGAATTAGACACAATAATGCTGCTATTGCTGGCTGGGGTTACTTACATTTAAGGTTAATTGTCCATCAGCTCCCTGTTTGGTTACGGTGCATGTACCAGCATGAAAACAGTTCTTAACATCTGCCCTGTACTTTGGTGCCTATGAGAGGAAGTTGGTAATTTTCTTGTTGTGGTGGCCCACCACTGCAGAGAAAATCCACAGGGAATAATGAAGGACAAGACAGTGACAGCATCAGTGGTGGTGGACTGACTGGCTCCCTGACTGCCCTGACGTCTGACTGACTGCTGTGTGGTTATGGCTAATTATTGTTGCTGAGTCAGTACTACGTCCTAATCTCTGCTCTTTAAAGATACAGAAGCAGAGATACTATCAGTTACAACATAAGTATGTATACAGTGACTATAGGGTTTGATTAACACTGATCATCAACGTTAAGGCTGTGTACTTTTGTTCCTTTGATGGGACTAAAAACAAAAAAATAGTCCCAATTAAAAGTTTTGTTTCAATCATTACTATTGTTAATCAGTCCATTAAATATTGAAATAGCATTTTGACTTTATCTTAGGTTTTGAAATCTTGACTTACACTGATTCATGATGATTCTAAAGTTTAATACAAAGTGTTATTCAGAAGTTAGTTGCCCCACCTCATTTTCACCTCACCCTGCTTTTTGCCCCCACTCTAAAAAGAATTGATAGTTTGCAATGATGTACATGTAGAAGCCAACATGATTGTCTTGGACTAGATGAAAGGGCATCTCTGCATTGAACTTTGAGTGGCTTCCATCTTTTTATCATCTCCTATTCTGTTTTGGCCCTCTAGGCTACTCAGAGATGGGGAAGATGTAAGGGTAGACAAAGAGCCTGTACCTCCACCATCTCGCCTTTGTAGCATTCCCTCCATCACTGTTAGTCACACATGATTATGCCCTGTCGACTGCCAACCAAGTGTTGCTATTTGCCTGTAATAGCATGACAATCAGTGTCAATCTGTGCCCGGTTCCAAATATTGTTCTCACTGTGCACCCTTCCACTGTGTTTTACATACGGTTACCATAGACAAAGCTCTTGACTTGCCTCCAGTTTGCTATATTCACTTTACAATGTGTTGTATAGTACATATACCATTTTACATGATCAACATTTCCATGTAATATCCTCTTACAATAATGTAGGCTACATCTAAAGGGTAAACAATTGACTGTGTGCTGTTGTCAGATTTGTTATGTTTCATTGACAAGTGTCTTGTTTTGAATGGCTTTCTTTCACCATCAACAGCAAAGATGAGAATGATGAAAGAGGGCTCATGGGGGAGGGGCCCACGGCAAAGGAGACCAATGTAAACCTTCCACAAGTGTCTCTGTGTCACCTTTAATCTATGGAAATGTATGGAGCAGATGAAGTATAATTACAAGGTGGACTTGGAGCATTAAAGTCTTTCAAGTGCAGAGACAGACCCAGTCGTAATCACTCTGGGTTCACTCGGCTGATGATGGGGAGGGAATTAATTTAGCCCAGAGAAAAACAAATTAAGCCTCTACTAGGTCTGGAGCTCCGTCACACAATAGCATATATAAATATTTTATCTTGGGCGTTCCAGGTTGGCAAAGGTTTAGTATCTCCATTTACACAAGGGTGGGCTCTCCACAGTGTGGCCTCAGCTCCCCTCTTAGCTCTTCTCCTGATAGTGTCCTCACCTTTACCTCATTCAGCTCCCTCTTCTTCACTTTCCTCAGCCCTCCATCTTGGCCCGGCCTTCCTCTCCCGTGCTCCCATGTATTTCTCCCCTCCACTTGAACTTCTGCAGTCTACTCCTCGTCAATCCCTCCTCAATCTTCCAGTTGTTGAGGACAAAAATCCAAATATTCCCCCTTAAGACTAACTTGCATGGCTCGGATGTCTTAATCCCCCCTGACACAGACGTATCACTTGTTGACAGACAGTGTCGAATACGCCGTGAAAAACAAGATTCAGCTGACGGAGTTGAAAATGTCACAGTGATTTATACAGCCGTGTATAAATCAAGTTTGAGGCTGTGCTGTATTATAGAAACAGCTCACTTTTCCTATTGGAAATGGAGCACCTCCTTTTGGATATTGGGGATTTCAATAAATTTGCACCAGCCAAAAATATGAGATTTGTTATTTTAGCTTTTCATTTCACACACTTTCCACTCAAACAGTAAAATAAAAGTGTGTCATCCTATATTATAGGAAAAAGTATATTGTTGTAAAATATAACCTATTTCAAAAAAACAGTGCTACGTGTAAAGAAATACCCTGGTTATTGGTCCCTTGAATGTGTCATTTGATTTAACATTGAATTAGACACTGTTTGTTTAATTAATTATTTTTAAAGTGATTTTTTTTAAGTGCATTAAAATGTTTTAGCTGAGTGCGTTAATTCGCTGCGGGAAGTGCAGTTAACAGGCCATAACCTTTCCTCGGTCCCAGCCAACCTCTCTCTCTCTCTCTCTCTCTCTCTGTGTGTGTGTGTGTGTGTGTGTTTTAACGCTAGCATCTGTTAGCACTGCACTGTAGTTTATGCACTGAGCTAATTAGCGCCGCTGCTAATGACTAAGCTAACTGAGCACGAGGACATTACAGACCGGTGTGAGACGGAGCACGCGGGCGCAGCTCCGAGGCTCGTGCTCTAATGAGACGGGTCTAATGGAGTCACAGCGGCAGAAGGGTCCGTGTGTCTGCAGCAGCCCGGGTTCAACGAACACAAAGGTCTGGAAGAAGTCTCAGTCGATTCCACAAACAAAGAACCAAATAGAAAAAACTGAGACTCCCACTCAACTTTTTCCTCACGGACACAGGTAGTCCTCCAGATCAACACAGGATATTCTCACTCTGTTGATTTGAATAATTATAAAAAAAAGAAATGCAATTAATATTAAATTAAATATTATATTATATAATATTATAATATATTCACAACAGTAATACTATATATACATTTTTTTTCACCTTTTCAACTGCATCCATCATTAGGTCAACATGGGCTAAGGTTTAAGGCTGACGCTTTTAGGAGTTCAATAAAATAGGCAATTTTTTTTTTGAAAGGGTATGTAATCACTGCAAGACATAGGGTATCAGCCCGTAGCACAATTAAAAAGTAATATGTAATAAAAAAAAATATTTATTTTTTTACAGAAATTCCTCTCTTCTGCTACTCTTGTGAGGCTCCAAATTGTAGGCTTGCCTGTAATTCCTCCTTTATCCAACCTTTTCAGGCCAGGGCTACTTACCAACTGTCACCAAGTCACAGTGTCCTGGCTTTGTTAATCAATAGGCCTAGTCTGCTAATTTATTGTTAATGTCTGTTGATTGATTGTCCACTGAGACCAAGCCTAGTTTAACTCAGTCTTTAAGTCTTTTTTAAATAACATCACCAAACAAAAACGCCAATTTTATCATTGTCATTATAATGAATTAAGGGGTTTAATTTTTGATTAAAAAAAATTGCCTACTCATAATGAAGTAATGATTAATTAGACTCTTTTTTGCATTTAAATTTAGATATGATAAAT
The DNA here is from genome assembly GCA_036850595.1 of Rhyacichthys aspro. NCBI lineage: Eukaryota > Metazoa > Chordata > Actinopteri > Gobiiformes > Rhyacichthyidae > Rhyacichthys > Rhyacichthys aspro. The sequence continues at coordinate 13,443,385 of CM072151.1, forward strand.
TCAATATTGTGGGCTATATCTTTTTTTTTTAATCATAAGCTCATAAAATTCTTTTCTATCACCTCTCAACAAACTCCTATTTTCTTAACCTCGTTTGATTTTAATACATCTCCAAAATGAAAGCGGTGCTAAGCCATCCATGAGCTTTTATTGAGTTAACAAGTTAAATTTCCCTTTGCCCCCTGCTCACTGGCTGCAAAGAATTTCAGGACAAAAGAAACATTTAGTGTCTGCTTGTTTATTCCTGTGCTCGCTCTGTATTTATTCACTCCTGTCACTCATCTTTTTTTCCTCTCTCCACCTCCCTATCCCCTGCGGCTTTTTCTCACACACAGGCAGTGTGATGGCGCGGCAGCACAGAGAACTATCCGGGTGACCATCTGAAACCAATTATGGCAGCGCTGCAGCCACCCAGAAACTCAGTGACGGATGGGGATCTTGTATTTATAGCTAGGGTAACTGGCAACACTCACACACAACACAACACAAGTACAAAGAAATAGACACTTTGGACGCACATGAGGCTCAGTTTGTGTTTACACCCAGCGACAGACATCTCACACACGCATAAGCAAAAACACAGGCCTCACAGGCAGCAGAAAAGGTGCACACTCCCTCTGTGCATGTCTTCTTTGCAGTCAGAGTGACGCAGCCGGTGCATGAATCAAAGACCTTTGTCATGGGAAGACAAATAAGGCTCGGGGATGGCCGGAGAGGCTTGTTTGTGTTTTCCAGGGTCTAATCAGAGCTGATGTTTACAGCCTGATACTCAAGTCAGTATGGTTGTACATCTCAGCTATCTCTCAGCCTGTCAGCGCGTCAAACCTGCATGTGAAAACATATACAAAACACATCTGCCTCTTGTTAGACACCATAAATGGCTGCCATGTGGTCTACTGATAAATAGGCCAGTCTATTTATTGGGGCGCAACAAATTGGCTACAAACACCGACAAGGAATTGAAGAACTATAAATATTGTGACGTGCTGAAATCTTTAAACGTGCTGCAGGTATTTTACGAGGCTCCCCCTACTTTGCTTTTTATGTAGTCCGAGGTATTTCTTTTGACTACTTTCTTCTTTCACGCAGCGGCTTGTTAAAAGGACGGGGGGGGACAATGGCACCTTCGCACTGAGCATGTCCAGTGCTGTGCGAGGCTCTGCCGCACCAAAACTGAGCCGATCGGCCACTTGAGAACAATGAAGAGCCACGTTATACCCAAAACTCTCAGAGAGACGTAACCAGAAATTCCTGAATGAATCGGCAACAGACAAGCCCTAAACCCCGTGTAATTACATATTTGGAGTTTATCAGGGTTTATGCGAAAATGCACAAGTTTCCCTTCCCTGGTGGTCCTTAAACACATCCATATGTCCAGCATGTTTCCATTTCTGCTCCTCCCTTTGCGCTCCCTCTTCACTCTCTCTCTTTTGCTCCCCTCTGCTTGTTTTCCCTCCATGAAAAATGGTCGCTGCGTGCAGATGGATGATATGACCCATTGGAGTGGTGTTTTCTTATTGTTAAGTTGTTGTTGACTCTCTAGACTCACAGTGTGACAGATCCAGTTTGGTGTTTTGGAGTGCGCCGAGGCCATGAGCGTTAGGCCAGAGCTCTTGGTGGAACTGTGTGCAAACAGAGGAAGCCGCAGCCTATCCGCATCGCACATGCTGCAGCTCACACACAAATCTGGGGAGGCCTACTATCGTGTGTGGGCCGCTCTTTTTTTTTTTTTTTTTTTCTCCCCGTCTGCCTCTCTCTCTTTAACTCTCTTTCTCTCCTTCTCCCAGCTTGAGAAAACTGATCTGTTTTAAAACACGTGCTAAATATTACCATATTTACATTTTCCTGTTTCAAGAAGGCAGCAAAGGGGAGTGTGTCTTGTGGATTTCTCTTTTTTTTTCTTAGTGAAAAGGATTCAGTCTGGGGTTAAGCTCTGTTTGAAACTTTAAACCTTTTTCATGCTTATTTGTTTTATGATTCTGCAGGGCACTGTGTTTACACTAAGAGTGCAACATCTGGATTAGATAATTTGTTGGGAATTAACTAAGCCTGGATGCTTATCGACCTCATCTGATTACATCTGTTTGATGTTGAGCGCTTTGTTCAGCCTTCATTATTTCTTGCTCACTGGTCTTAAATTCTTGCATTCACAGTTGTTTGATATGTTTTCAGACAAATGCCAGATTAACGTTGTGCAGCACTAACCATGCTTTAATCACGGGAAGCAGCTGCCGCCCTTGGTTCACTGTTAAATCTCTTAAATAACGATGCTCTTTCCATAATAGCTTATTCCCAATTAAACCACATCAAGACTTTCCAGTGATGCAAGTGTTGATTCAAGTGGCTGAGGTAGAAATAATATGGTTGTGTTTGGCATCAAGAGGAGACATTAACATTCACTCAAGGTTAAGTGCATAAATCATTAGCTCATAAACCTATTTTGGAAGACTACAAAAATCTTACATTCTTCTTTTATGGGAGGATCTAATTACATAAATGTACTGTAATCCTAGTTAATACTGAATTAACTACTGAATTACATTTTTTTTTGCACTGGCAGAGGCCTGTTGTCTATTTATGGATTTTTTTTTATTTCTGAACATCCTGTTTCTACAGTAGCCCAAGATGGACAAACTAGTGGAGACATTGTACACATTACAAAAATTGCCAGTGTAAATTCAACATAATGGAAGTTAAATTAAATGCATTGACATTCGCCTTTCCTTAACACTGACTAAGGTGTTGTTGAGGCATTGCTCACATAATGAGTAATTTTAACCTGAAACAATTAAACACTAAAGATTGGACACTCACAATCGTTACTCTGCGATCCCTGTTGTCCCCTGGGTGAGCAGCCCTGTCCTGTCTAATCTGACTTAGCTGCTGTGATTCCATCACTCGGGTCAAGCCACACAGAAAGATTAGTCAGACTCTGTGTACAACAGATGTGTCCAACACTTGATTTGTGTGTGTTTTATTGACTCTGGCCATCTGTTAATACAGTTGCTGGTTCCTCCTCTTGTGTTTGTTGATACACAGACAGGGGAGCTGAGTGCCAGAAGAAACATTCTGCAATGGAGAGATGGGAGACAGAGAAAAGGAGACAGTGAAAAAATGAAGTTGGAGTTCAGAGGGTAATATTTCATAAAAGGCTGCTGGCTTAACTGTTAACCTGCGACCTGTCGTAATTCTGTATAGAGAACATAAGTATTTCTCCTTGTTTTTAGTTCAGCACGGAGAACTCCAGCAGCATCTGTTGATGAATGAGTCTCAGATGTTCATTGCTCTCACAAAACAGTAAGGGCTTAAATTCCTGCTCTTGGAGGAAAGTGAAAGATAGCTTTAGATATCTGAAATTCCTCACGGTACCATTCCTCAGATTCCCTCTCAACACCGAAGGCACATAAGGAGCAGTTGCTATCAGCATTCTTCCAATTGTCCATTTGTGTGAATGCATCTGTACTTGTATGTTTGTACATACTTTTGTGCATTGCAGACATTTCTGTCCATGTAAAAGGATAATACTGCTTAACAGTTGCAGTGACTTGTGTTTGCTTGGACATTCGTGAGGGCTCCTTGTCTCACTCCAGTCTGTGTCAGTCCTCCTCACCATCTTCTCTCCCATGGTGTCTTTTTCCCTCTCCTCCTTGTCTCATATAACACTTGTATGAATGCCTTGGAAGCCACAGAGCTTATGAAAACTTTTGCCTCACATTAATTATCCTCTGTCTTACTAAACTGCCTAAAAGGTGAGATAGATTACATCTTAAAGCTTAACCTACTCACTCAGAAAGAATTGCATCATTTAGTTACCACAGCTCAGATAATATTTTTACTCTGATCCATTTCATGTGTCCTCTCCACTCTGGCTGCCTCTTTCTCTGCATTCCTCCCACTCGTCTCCTGTGAAGCTTTCTGCTTGCCGGCTGAATGGAAAGTTAAGAGCGGTTAGAATTTAGTCCCCTTGCCTTTTACAACTCTGGCGATGTTGCTTTACTCTGCTCACTATTCGCCATGTCACGATGATGTGATTTCTTGACACAAAAGTCACTTGGGCAGTTCAAACCCCAGAACTTCATGTGAACCTGCTGAAAGGAAAGTGGCGCTCCGCCTGGATAAACACTACGTGAGGGGGAGCCAGGGACACAGCCTGTTGGTCCTAAATGTGCAGGAAAAACGGCCAATAACTGTGCCTTTGGGGAGTGAGCAGCGCCAAGCCTAACCCTTACACATACTCTGTGGGAGCACACACTGTAAAGTCAGACACATTCTAGGGCTTACATTCAGGGAATCCTTTTCCTGGCGGAGCTATCCAATGTGCAGTGCACTTTTCAGTCAACCCACTGAAATAAAATCCAATTGCTGTGAGGAAGTGATTAACAAAGAAGCTTTTTATTAAATATAGTTTCAAATTACGAGTTATCCAGGATAAACTGAGGACAAATTGACCTCAACTCTCAAAGGCAGGCTTTACATGATCAGAGGAATGACTGATCTACTTATGTGTCCACCCTTCATCATCCACACTCAGCCTTCTCAAGAGCAATGCATATCGACCTTCATGCTTCTACTTTGTTGACTCTGTTTCCCCTTCAACTTTGGCTGTTAAAGGTTTAAGCACAGGTCAGGAGCAACCGGCGTTCATTGGAAAAAATGAACAGAAATAGTGTGTCTATGTGAAGGGGAACTTGGCTACATTGGAGTGAAATAATTTTCCTAGCAGCTGAAATGGGTTTCTATGTCTTGATGCGAGTTTTAACACTTTAAACTCCATAACATTTTTTTCTATTGAGGCCAACGTTTGTTTTGTTTTATAAGTTAGAGTCATAACATTCTGTTGATTTCAGTTTCTTGAAATGAAGTTGCAATGGCTGTCCGAGTTTTGTGGTTGTGTTTTAGATAAAAAGGCCCACGGTCCCGTCCCACTCCTCTCTGTCCAACCGGGAAGGAGTTAATGCTTTAATTGGCACTTAATTAGTTAATTGACCCCAGAGTTGTCAGGACGGGGCCTGTGTGGTGATACATGCTGGAGGGCACAGGTGAGGGAGGAGAGGATTAGCCCAAGGTGCTTCCTGTGTCACATCACCAGTGGTGGTACCCATCAGCCCCTTTGAAGTGGGACACAAACACTGGAAACACTTTCATCGGCCCGATGTGTCATCACAGCCTGCCCCATGTATATGTATGGGACTGTCTGAAAATATACAAAGTCCAATTTGCCCTGGACAGGCCAACCTCAGGATAATGAATCACATGTGATGTGTATCTGATATGCAGCCTGAGTCATCACCAGATGTTTCAACAGGATTACTTCCAGTTATGGAGAAGAGCACTGTGTGTTCAAAGAGAAACCTAAAACAATCCACTCCGAAAGAAAGGAAATCAACAAACCATCACTGCCAATATAACATAAGAGTTTATAAAAATGTTGTACTGGAATGCTCCTTTTGCCTCCGGAGGCAGACCAAAGTGTTTCTTCTGCCTATAATTGGGGGTGTGCATGCCAAATGTTAGGAGATTTGAGGTCAAGTACAGAAGAGGAAGCAACTTGGGCACCAGGCCTTCAGATAAAAGCTTACAGGTGGGACTAAGTACAGTCTTACATATGTATGCAAGCTGCGCTGCCTGTTTGTTCTGATGTCTGTTTGTATGTCCAAAATGCAGCTCCCAGCGCATAATGTGTTTGCCCAGTCGAAGCATAGCATGTACTCTGGATAATATTGGCTGTCTCCTTCACTTGGCAGAAGCACATATAAACAAACCTGTGTGAATTAGTGAAGCCCTGCACAAACGTCAGCACTGACACACAAAGACATCCGCATGCAACCCATTACAATGCATTTTCCCATTCTTACTGCATTTTTTAATTTGAGCTCACAACTTACCTTAGCGTGGACTTTCTTGCTTGTGTTTTTCATACAGAGGTTATATTTTTGGATAAGGCAATGGGTTCAGTCTGTGTGTGGGTCTCTGCCTTTGCCCCTGTGTGTCTGCACCCATGAGTGTGCATCAGAGAGGGACTCGCTGCAGGCAGTGTTGTTGTAGGTGAGGGTGAGCAGCCCCCTGATGGGCAGCTGTGGCAGAGAGGCCAGCTTTGATCAAAGGCCCAAAGAGAGCGAGAGGGAGGGGGGAGCAGCAGGCCATTCAGGAGAGAGGAAAAGTGAATCGAGGTTGGAGAATAGTGGACCTAGGTCGATGGTGTCCTTAAACTTTTGAATAGGACAAGCAAGAACACCTGCCTCTCTGCCACTGCTCTAAGTGAAACTTTTCATAGGAGGTTTATGTTTATCAATTTCATCCTCATTTAAAGCATTACTAGTGTTTTTTTTTCTTTTTCTAAAAATTGAATAATGTATTTATTCAACAGGCTTGCGGCAGCATATTGATTGTGGACAGATTAAGTTACTTCGAGAATCTGTGGGAACGCTAGCAAACGGAGATGTCTTAACCAAGGGCATGTGTGCTAGAAGCTGTGTGGCCTGACAAATATATGCACGCCAAATTTGTGTCACTGAGGTCATTCTGGCTTCACATTTGCCTTCAGGGAGGTGCATTTAATTCAGCTCATCAAGAAAGGAAGCACTGGCTGCAGCAAATACATTTATTTTATTGAAATGCTTTTATTTAAAGTATCCTACTACAAAATAGAGACCCCCTTAAAGTCTAAAATAGTGACCAGACTTTATTTACAAATACCATTTATAATGTGGCATTTACACTCTTTTCTGTCACATACAGAAAAATCTACCAAAGCCAAGAAGGGTTTATATTAGAGGCTATAAACACATCACTATTATTATTTTTTTTAATATATTTTTCAATTTTTGGTATACATTTATTATTATTAGAAGAAGCAGGAGTTGTTTCAGTTTCAGTGCTGTGAGCAGAACATGAAAGCGAGACTGTGCCACTTGCTCTGACATGGGGCTATATTTTTGCGTCTTGTTCATTGATGCTAAAACGGTCTAAGTGGACTTCCGTTGTAATTACGTTGACGGGTCGAGGATGAATGACACTGCTGGGCCGCAGCCCTGGCCCGTTGCTGTGTTCCCTGCTCCCTCCTCGGCTGCTCCGCGTGCGATGGGAACAGCATCCCTACGCGGGCTGTTTAGTGTGGTTAGGGAGCAGGACTGATGCCATATGCACTGTCTGTCCTGTGTGACGCATGTGCGACTTGTGGGGTGCACTAAAAAAGAAAAACAACAATTAGACATGAATGTGTGTGTCCAAACAAATGAATCAAAGGCCCGTTGTGTTTGCCGGGAGAATGCTGGTGGGGGACACGTCCTGCCCCCGTTGGTTTTTCTCTAACCTGACCCTGCGTTTGAGTCCTGCGGTGTGAGGCCGAGACACACAGATGGGCTGCAGTCCGCCTTTTTCTCCCATCTCCCTCATTCAGTCCCCCCTTTCATTTCAATAGCTCGATTCAGCTCTTTTGTGTTTACCTCCAGCACAGGCGTGAATTATCAGTCTCTTCTATAAAACTGAGCAGGACATTCAAAAGACTTTTCTTTTCCTGTGAGTTTCCCTCCAACAACAAACAAACAGCAGTGTGCCTCTTCAGTCTAAGTCTGGCCCAGACAGGCCACATACACTGTTGTTATGGTTTTCCTGTAGACACGTGAGGATGTGGTCGTGCACCATCAAATATAATAACAGGACTGAACAAGTGACAGGCTTAGGTCATCACGTCTAAAAACAATATGAAGAGTGTGGATTTACCCAATGTACCTAAAACATGCAGCTGACGAAACAGTGCATATAACAAAGAAAAACAACAAACATACTGAGAAGACAAATAAAATGAAACTCTCAAAAATATCTTAAAATATGAGTTTATATCGTACCCTTTTATAAGAAATTTAGTAAAGATTTTCTTTAAACTTTGCAAATTTTGAAACAATTAACCTGTTATTTTATTTTCAGTTTTGTGTCGACCCTGTCACAGTAAAACCTCCTGTCCACTCTTCTGCTCTGTCCCATCTCTGCACTGCCTCCGCTGTGGTCCCTGTCAGGTCTGCTCTTCCAAAAGCTACTAGTCGAGGTACAAAGCCACAAAAGTGTGTTTCCTCTGAATAGAGCTGGGCCCAGAGCTGCAGCCATGGGGCCCTGTCCGTGTACTGCTCTGCGGCGGTGCATGTAAGGGCCCTAGGGGGATCTCTCTGCATTAGGCCGTAATAGGTTTGGGATGACCTAAACGATTTGTTGACTGGGACAATAAATCTGTTGTGTGTTTCTTGGCATGCTGAGGGGAGGATTACAAGTTGTCACACAAAGGAATGCAAATTGCAAGCCAAACTCTCCGAGAGGCCTGTGGAGTAGCCAGCTATTTAAAGCGCTTGTGCTGAGCTATGCTTTTCTCTCACTATTTTATGTTTCTCTATTAGTGCTAATAACTGTGAAGGGCCTGAGAGTAGCCACTGTATTCATCTCAAATCAATGGCTTTCCCGCACCAGGCCCTATAGACCCCCGCATTTGCATTCTATCGAGTGAGATGACCAGCAGGACAATTGGTGTTAAGTCTCTTTCAGAGGGCCAAATGGAAATCTTGAATGTTAAATTCTTTCTCCACATCCTCTAAATTCCTTTGGCTGGATTAAAACGTCTACAGGTCACTTTTTTTGTTAAGCACCTTGTATCATTTTATGCAGTGTATTCATGTGCATTTTTTGTAAAAGAGCAGTAGTCTAAATTTAAAATATTTCATTTGCATTGGCAGTTGGTGATGTATTTCTGAGCCACTGAGTGAAAAAATGTACTTTTAAAATCCTATTCCTAAAGGGACAGGTTTGAAATGGTTTGATGGGAATTTGAATGGGCTAAAATTTATTAAAGTCCCTTCAAACCACAATTTTTCGAAAAACATATTTTCTTTTTTGCTCATCCAAAATTGCTTAGCTGTGATAAACCCTCATAGTCTCAGTGAGGAGTTGCTTTTCTATATACCTCCTCCTAGTGACAGCAGTGTAAAATGCAAGCACAGGCTTGTAAATGAGATGCAGGTAGTTCGAACTATGAACTGACACTGTACTAAACACTGACCTTGTTTCATTCTCCTCCCTTTTTGTCTCTGTGGAATTCAGACGGCCTGCCAACTGTATGTCAGCCAGCAGATGCCTGAGCCTGGGCAGACCACAGGACACAGATCAACACACAGATAGGAGAATTATTCCTCTTAAAATCACAGCAGTAGTCACTCTGACCTACTGCTACTTGAGAAGGGAAAGAGAATGAAGATGCTGTAAGCTCATGTTCATGCTCATCCAGCAGCACTGTGACTCACATCACAATGAACCTGCCTTTACACTTGACCTCTGGCTTTTTATGAGGAGCCCTTCTGAATTATTTAAGAGGTTTACTTTAAGACATGGCCCAGCCTCTAACCCTAGAGTCACAGCCAAAGTGATATGAGTGACATAAACAACCAGTGGTTCTTCATTTCTAATGCTTACTCATGACAAGGACGGACAGGCAATGGAAACGATACACATCCAGTGACCTCAGTGTAAATTTGAAGTTTGATGCAAATGAGAATCGACATTGTCAAGCCATTGACAGTGACTAAGACAAGAGCCACTGGAATGATTGGAGTGACCTGAGCATCATGTCACTTTTGGAGTGAATCCAGCCATCCCCCAATATTTAACAAAAATAACTTTTAAATGGTGCATGATATTAAATATAAATTGTACATTTATAAATTACTATTTTTATTTTTGATTTTTGATTTTTATTGGGACTACCAGACCATCAGGGAGTTTGCTTTTTTCTAGACACTAACAAAAGAATTTCTGCAAATTCTATTTATATACATTGTTCTGTTTGGTCTTACTGCACTGTATTTTAATAAAATTTAGAAAATCAAGTAAGATCAAAATATAGAAAAAACATTTTGAAGATTAGGATTTGTATACTTTTGTGATATATCTATTTGTTATATTTCACAGTGTGATCAGAGCTGACTTATAAATATATCATTTGAACAAGCACTCCATATTTGGCCCCAGAGTTTTTTCCCATGTGTGGCTCTGAACACTAATTCATAACTTGAATCACCAGAGTCATGTTTTGGCTCAGACGTGGCTTATTTTAATTGACATTTATTGTGAGTGTACACAGACACGTGTGTAATGCAGCCCCCGCAAGCCTCTACTCTCCAAAGCAGTGTTTGTATGTATTCACAGTCCATCCATTCATGTGGCCATATCTTTATCTGTGAGCTTTCTCCTCCGCTTCGAGATACTTTAATTAAAGAACAACATTATCTTAGGGCAGATGCACTCCTCGTGGTGAGGAATGCTGTGTCAGGAGCGGCCACTGGCTTCTGCTTACCTTCCAGTACAACCCAGACTCTCCCAATAGCTGTTAATGGTGCAATTGTAAAACATCTTGTCACATGAAGGAGTTACGATGATGTTTTACAGCCCTATGCTTTCAGAGATGAGCCATAATGAGCCCCCTGCAACTTTTAAAACATGCTCGGTGTGTGCAGAGCATTGCGTAACATCACAGCCCATTATTTTTGAATGCACACTTAAATTTCTAATGTGGAATATAAAATGGGTGCTTAGACACAAGGTTGCACTTAAAGATAAACATATATGGGGCTTGTATAGGTCCGATTACACTTGATAACTACCAGCACTACTTTGGTGAGAGACAGAAACAGTACAGCTATGGTTAATAGCCTTAAGGTCAATTGGCTCCGAAGAAAAAATATTTGAGTCTTCTGCTTCTGATTTTAATCCCATGGGTAAGTACAGGTTACCTTTACCTGCCAGTCATACCACTCTGTTCCTCAGTTATCCACCTCCTGACGTCCGAGGCCAGCCAAGAGGGCGGTCCAGTTAAACAAGATTTTTTTTCCCTAATCAACGTGATTGTAACCCTGCGCAGAACAAAAGCATGAATATCCATTTCCAAGGAAAAGGGTGAGTGCCCTCTCCATGCCCCCCTCACCCCAGTGTACAGTACTTGTTACCCTGGTAACCCCATGGGTAGAATGCAGATCAGGGGGACCAATGCAACAGCCCCTTGTCTACCCTCACAATTCACCCTGATGATGACTAATACTTTTGTTCATGGAGAGGGCAGGTGGGAGTTACAATGTGCTTCCAATCATTGCCCACCCAAAATCTGCCCTGTCCTCTCCTCTTACCCACTGTTCATTCGCATCCTTTAACTCAGTCTTTTAACTCATCTCTTTATTAATTTCTCTGTCCTTCCACTTGGAGATGACAGCTCACTCACAGCAGATGCGGCGGTGGCTGGGAGAGGTCAGTGTTATCTAAACAGACCTATTGGGCTATTTGCTATAGCACCCTCCATCAGCCAGGGAGCTCTGAGGAATCAGCCCATCACTTCAATCAGACATGACAGCATACAATGAATTTATAATGGCACTGTGCAGGGCAAGGCATGAAATCAGATGAAAAGGGAACACGGGAGAGAGTCTGAGAGGGACAAAGAGGGACAGAGGACAAGATGTACTGCTTGAGGAGTTGCCATGTGTTTCAGTGACCACTGTGTAGTGTGTGCTGTTTGTTTATAATGTGAAACAAACAAGTCATTGTTGAGACCAAAGAGATGGACTGTGACTGTGTTTGACAGTGAACTGTACTGTACATATGGGCTCAAACCTTTGCGTACAGTAGATCCTACGTGAGGCTGTACACATGCATGTATTTTTACGGGCGTGTATGTTTATTGGCCTGTGAGCAAAGCGAAGTAGTAATCTTATCAGTGTTCTAAGGCTAAGTACATGTGACAGTAGATATATACAAACTCCTGATCGATATCTTGTTAGATTGTCAGATAATGGCTCTTCAAGCTGATATGGACAATTGCTTCAATGTGTATGTTTTCCTGGCCTGTGTGCTGACGGCTTGGATTACAGCCACCATCCACGATTCATGGTCCAAAGCTGAGAGCGGTCCAGTCTAGGCTTGGGCTGACTGCAGCCGGCCCCTCACTCCCTGTCTGTGCCTCTGCCCTTTGACCACATTAACCACTGCAGTCAGACTCATCTGTGCGTCTTCTCTTATCACCTGGAATCAAACATTAAAAGAGGGAGGGAGACAGAGCTACTCATAAAGTCAGAAATATGGGAGAGGGGTAGATAAAGCTGATGAGAGAATGAGAAACAGAACATAAAAACATAAGTGGAAGCTGAGATAGCATGCACCTATTTCAAAATTAGAACAAAAGTCGATGAGAAGAAAAGACAAAGGCAAAGCAATACCACGCCATGTCACCTCATCCTATGGGCTTCCTGTTTCTTTGCCATCTAAAAGAGCAGGGAGGAGTTGAGCTGTAGGTAAACAGGCTGTTTTACGAGTACCATTCTACAATCACTCGTTACCTTGACTGTTGTGGTTTTAAGAGCAGCCTGGCCTTGGAGTTACCTGGATACACCTGGAGGAGGGCGATAAATGACATGAGGGTGTTTGAAAGACCCGGAATGAGCTCCTATCTGAGTGGACGCTATCTGTCCAAAAAAAGTCTCATCTGTGTGGTGCACCAGGACCGCCGGCGCCCAACACACAAGTGATTATCTCTGAGTCTGTCTGTCTGTCCGCCAGTCAGTCTGTCTGGCCCATTGTGAGTTCTAATGAAGCCGTGTCGTCTCAGTAATTTCATCACCTATATATATTGCACAGCCACCTTCTCCTCCGTGCAAACAGCCTCATGTGCACTCAGTTAAAGATTTCAGAGAAGCCGTTTGCTGATAGTGATGGGTAGGAAAATATTTGATCTCCTGAGCTTGGCCATTTAACATTCTCACCCCATGCTCTGACCTTAAAGAGTGTGCATGCATGTGACCGTGTGCATTTTGTGCACATTGCAGAGCTGTGTTTGTTCACTTAGCTTTTAGCCCCTGTTAGCAAAAGAGGGAGCTGCATTTCACACACACACACAGACACACACACAAATACATACAGCGACCTATTAGCAGGACCTATCAGAGTCCATTTGACCTCCACCTTCTCCCTGACCTCCATGTCCATCCCTCGGGACAAGGGGTCAGAGAGTGGGGGCTTTGCTGTCTGATGGTGGGCAAACACTGAAAGTCAAACACATGGCTTTCTTCTTCTTGTATTCCTCTATTTCTTCCACGGATCAATTATACTTATCGAAATTGTGCACAATGTTTTATTTCACTCCCAATATTTTTAATTGTTTTTTGTAATATTTTGCCTTTGAAATACCCTGAAATATCAAATCAAAACTTTTCAGACAGAATGCTAACAACAATGACAACAATCTCAGGACCAGCTTCCATTTATTTCACTTGTACCACTTGTATATTTGGTCCGTCAGTTTGTTTTAAAGCTGTAAGTGGACATTTGCAATATATTGTGCAGCTATACTGAGAAGTTTGAGGAACAATGTGAATGATAGTGTAGACTCATTTGGAAGAAGAAGAAGAAGAAGAAGAAGAAGAAGAAGAAGAAGAAGAAGAAGAAGAAGAAGAAGAAGAAGAAGAAGGAAAAAAAAAAAAATGGAATAGACAAGAAGTGGACTTTGGCTACTCCTCTTGAAATTATGTAACACACAGTTGCTTCAAAACATTAAATTATAGAAGCTGTTATTGTGTCTACCCTTAAGAAAATACTTGATCTGATTTCTCATCGTGTTGACACAACTTGGCAAACCATTACGGTACGTACTGTAATCCATCATTCCCTGCTGCAAATAGTTATGACAAGAAACCAAGAAACTATTTAAAAAGAACAATCAACACTCAACTTCAGTTCGTATCAACTCGCTCACATTTTATATTTAACATAACCATCTAAAAATCCAGCTCATGTTTGCTTTGATTTAGCAAGTTTAGTATTAGGACCAATTGAATTTCCTATATTAACAACAGTGCTTTGACTTGTGATAGTTCTGCAGTGGAACCTGGCTGTTGTTGCTGGATGTGAGTGACTTTCAGGAAAACTATCTCCTGCCGCAGAGAAAGGGTTTATGTGAAGGAGCTCAGCGCATAGAGCATTCTCTTTTTCACACTTCTCTGTCCTGTCTCCTCCAGACGACCTGGTTTTGTATTGAAAGCGAACAATAGGGTTCTTAATCAGTGGACCTTTCCCCCTCGCCGGTTCCTGGGTCAACTGATGGCCCACACTTCTTTGTAGCAAGCAAACAACATAAAATATATGTTTATAAAAAGAAGAATTAATCACAGTGGGTATCTTTGGATAAAGTCATATTTGTTTTTTATACCCTTTCTCCAGCTCGGTCTAGTAGGGCTTTCATGTGGCTGTAATTACCATATTTCATTAGTGTGTGGAGTGTCACCACTGGAGCATCAAAGCGGTTGGCTCTTCGCATGTGCGGCAACCACTGCCAGGGAAGTACACAACTATCTGTTTTTTCCTCAAATAAATTCGCCTGTGCCTGTTTTTGAGTGCACTCTCTCCCTCAAGCTGCTGTCGATATCAAAGAGAACCCATTCCGCATGTGAAGTGCCCCTTGTGCAGAATAATAAAGCAGTGCATCATGGCAAAAAACTGTGAAACACAACACTCTCACCATGCACCGATGCACACACAAGGACACACTCGCATCATCACACACATACGCGCTATATGCACAGGGCACACGCTCTTCCTCCTTTTTGGGCCTACTTTACCACAGATACATATTCACTCCTACCCCTGCACTCAAACACAAACTATTTTCTTTAGTCTGTGTTGCAATAAAAAACCACAGTGTCGAAGACATTTAGTACACCCACTGAAGAAAATATAACACATCATAAAACAGCTTATACAATAGTCTTTTAATATTAAAGTATAAAAACAGTTGATCCCTATTAGTATGTGTTCTGTAATTTTTTTTTTCCACATTTGTTAAGAATATCCCATAAAGTATAATGTCTGCAGTCCATCTGTCACATAAAAAAGACTGGAAAAATGCAACAGCACCATTTAACAACTACACAGTGACAAAAGGCCATAGTTGTAGTTTTTTTTTCTGAATAATTACAATACTGTAGTTTTGCTAATATCTTCAAACTAGAAAGCAGAACTTTTTGTGAAGCATTTTCACCATAAAACACTATTCAGGATACCATCATTTCAAATAAACATAGTACCACTTTTTATTGACTTGTTTTGGCCCTGCACTATTTTTGGTAGTTGAACTGCTAAAATGGTCATGTCTGAATGGTTTTTAATAAAACTTAAAAATGAATTCAACCATACTCTTTAAAACTGCCCTTTCTCAGTGTTCTGGCCATTCTGTGCAGTTGCTCTCGTCTTGAACACTTGCACCTGACCTGTGCTGAACACACTTCAAGGCCACAGGGCTCAGTCGCTCAGCTCAAAGCCACGCCGCTTTAAAGAGACAAAGGGATGAGAAAATAATGTCTCAACCAGCACAAACACAGATGAGCCGTGAGTTTAGCAAAGCTCACCAAACGGCCTCCACTATCAGTGAGATTATCTCCAGGAGGAAGAGCTATCTGCTCAGGGCTAAACACACTTTTGTTTTGCCAAAGCTTTATGGTCATCCTCGACTAGACGGGAAATCAAAGCCTTCCTCACACACACTCACACACCCACACACACACACACACAGAGGACCTGGCTAGAAACACCATCCTTGGAGCTCAAAATTACTGTTGAAAAAAGGCTTTTTCTAAACATCCCTTAAGAAGAAGAATACAAGACAGAGTTTCATTGGAATCAACACTGGCCACAATAGAGCTGATTAACAGAGACAATAATACGTTGCTGTGAATGTGAAAGTCATCTGTTGTTTGACTTGGTGAAGACAAACTCTGTGTTTATTATTGCTGTGATCTGGTTGTGAGCCACAGCTCCAACAATCAAAGGAACACACACTTGAAATGCTCTTGAAGGCTGCAGCTGCGTGAGATCGATGGTCACCTTGGCTCCGCTGTGCTGCGGTCACTTTCACTCTGGGAGCTATTGATCAAGATGAGGCTAACGCTCTGAAATGTGACACTGTAACAAGCTTATGTCTTTCGCTTTTGTGCATCTCTTTGTGTTTGTGTTGCTATTTACTACAGTGTGTTTGGGCCCTACGATAAATGTACTACAACTAGCCTCATGACCTTGAAGAACAGTTGATTTAATCTTTCTCATCTCTTCACCGTCCTCTGATGCCTAATCCTTAAAGAAAGGGAGATTTTTAGTATTTAACCACTTCCTAGTTCTCTGTCAGTGTGTGTGAAGTGTGATACACTGCAGGCTTTCTTGGGACAGCTAAGTCTTAACCTTGGAAGCCAAGGGCCAACAAGGAAGGAGAATAGTAGCGAGGGGGGCTGGCCAGAGGGTGTTGGAGGTGTGTGAAGAAAGCGAAGGACCTGCCACATTATATGCTTTAACATGACTGGCAAATCCAGCACGGTTAAACAAACTTAACCTTCATTTGTGAAACGGCGCAAATCAAAGGGCAAAAAACGACTTGTGCAAGTAATTACCACCGGGGGAGAGCAACAGGGCCAGAGGAGGACGGCAGAGAGGAGGTGGGGGCTGGGGGGTCTCAGGGACAGCTCGCCGTTAACAGGTTGAATGGAAGGAAATGGGAATCATTTAAGGTGAGGGGCATTTTTAATGAGTTTGCTCAGAAATTGATTTTTCCACTGTAATCTTTTATTTATATGCGGCTGGCAGCGCGTCCCCGGCAGAGTGAGGGTCAGCCCTCAGAGCGCCCTGTCAAGGCCCCCACTCCCTCAAACAACACCCCGAAGCCCAGGGAAAATGGTATTCTAGCAAAGGCAAATATTGTCCTGTCTTGGCTTAAGGGGCAAAAAAGCTGTTTGCTCTAAAAAACTTGCTCTTCGCTCTTTTCCATCCATTCACCCGTGAACTGAAAGAAAGAAAAGTGTCCTTTGAAAATAGAATAAGAACTGCAATAAAATCACATCTTTAGAATTAATATTGTTTTATTTCATTTTAGATAAAATAAATGTATTTAAATCAGTTATGCAAAATGTCATTAAATAGACCTAAATTAGGCTTAATCTTGATAAATTCAAGCAACAAATTTCTTAGTTTTTTTCTGAAATATATTTAGTTTCTTCAAAAATTAAGTGTATTTAATACTTTTATATGCTCTTATTTAGCAGAGATCACAATCAAAATAAAGAACACTGAATGTTAATTTCACATGTATCTCCATTTAAAAAAAATAAATCAAAATTAGTCAGTAGTGTGTATTTCTGTTATCTGTAAAAAATAATAAAAATAATGTAACTGTTTACAATATTTATAAAATGTATGAAAAAGCCAAAAAGAAAACAAAAATACAATTACAAAACATCCAGTAAAATTCAATGAAAAGCAAAGCAATCACTTTGTCTGGTGATGATTTATTATAACATAAAATACATTTTATTTTTTATCCATCTAAATCTATGTAAGCTCTGTAAATGTAAGTAAAGAAAAAACTACAAGAACATAATAAAGGAATAAAAAATACAAAGCTGCAGGCTCTTTTACAAACATGGCTTGTTTAAATAAATCAAGTATAATTTCTGTATAATATTAATTAGTCATTGTTAGTGTATAATTAAATACATTAATCACTGTAATAGCCTCATTATATTTAATTATACAATATTATTATTATTATTCATTGATTTTCACATATGTTTTCTTCCTAAAAGGGGAAAGACAGTTTATTTTGTTCAGTTTATTGTTTATATAATTAGTGTACGTAGCTTATGTATTTATTTTCATGGCCTTATATTTCTCTCAAACATCTTTTCTGGTTGTGGGGCCTCAAAGAGCGTCTGTGAAGCGCCTCTTGGTTGTGTCCGTGCTGCTTCTAGTTACTGTGAGTCTAGCGCCGTTTACTGACCAAAATGTGTATTGCACCAGAGCTGCACGTTTCCTGAAAGCTTCTTAATATTTTCATGTTATTGTCTCATATTATACCATACAGCATTAACCATATAATTAGTCATTTCTGGACAATCTACTAAACTACGACCAGGATTAGTCAAAACGTACAGATATGATAGAAGATCAGTAATATTCAAATAACTTTGAATAATATTAGCATTTATTCTCTTACATTAACTTACACTAACTTTATGTACATTTCCTGAAACATCTATTTTTTTTTTTTTAAACTCTTTTGTTTCGTACCGAATATTGATTGGGCCAGTGCCTGTCACATGAATCTGTTTAGCCAATCACGGCACAGGAAATCCCCACAGAAACAGGTCTGAGGGATTTTCCATAAAGCTTTAACTGGAAAGCTTATTTCCCACATTTTCAAAGATCAGCTCTGCTTATTAGTCCAATGAAGCAAATACTCTTATGCTTTTATACAGACATGCAAAGAAAAATGAGCAGTTTAGAGTATATTCTTACACATTTCTCTAAGGACCTCTAATTGTGACTCTAATTGTTTGTCTCTGAAATGGTTTTGTATCAGATAATGATGCATGTCTAGACACTATAGCTCATGTCTCTGTTGTGGTCTTCTTTGTTATTTTACCAGTTGATTTATTTCATTTGCCTATGTTCATATTCTAAAATCAGTGCAGGGACAGAGCTGTTTCCATTTAAAAAGATTGGTTTGACCAGCAGATGGCAGCTTCAGATTAGCTTTGGAACAGTCTCTCTGAGCACTTCTCTGAACTATCTGCCGTGAAATTATCTTATCTTTATCTACATATGGATAACATTAATGTCATTTTACAATGCATTGTAGAATTTGTGTAAACATGAGAAAAACGTTTTACACACACAACTTGTTTTCAAAGTTTATTTTTTCATTTGTCTTATAAAGCAAGAAAATATATTCTTTCTTCAGAAACAATAAATATACAATACTTCTTTATGAACAAAATGCACAATTTACAAAACAGGGTGCTAACGGCCCATCTCCTACACATGCTGTGTGACTGTATTCACTAAACACACAGCACTTCTAGCCATTATTATGTTCTATCAGCATTATTAATTAAAGGCAGCTGTTTTTTTTTTCTATACACTATTACAGTCTGACAGTGGAGAGCTCCCCACTGCATTCACTTAATACACATCATCACTGTGCTATGTAACTTTCATAATACTTGAGGTTTGAAGACTCCATGTTCCACCGATTACTGAGGTGTCTCTGTAAATGAGGAGGATTGTCCCGCTTCAGGATCCTGACTCCATCTTCCCCCGGCATGTGCTTACGCCCAGTCTGTTCTGTTTATCACATACATTCCTCTGTACGCAGCAGTGTCTCTGTCTGTGTGATAGAGCCGTCTTATGGTCAGCAGCTGAACAGTACGTGTGATAAGAGCCAGGCAAGAGTACAGGACACAGTGAAGGAGCTGTAGACTAGAGCTGGCTGGGATGAGCTGGGACTGGCTGCAGTGGGCTGTGGCGGACCCGGCTGTCGGTCTGTATCGTAGATGTCCAGCCGTCTGCGCTGTTCTTGGTGAGTCAGGGGTGGCTCCACGGTTATGTAGCCATTGATAATTCTTACATTTGGGGGTGGGCTGGTGCTGCGCCAAGAAACACACAATATATTTAATTGTGTTGCATTAACAGAGCAGCTTAAAGATTATTTTAAAATGGGATTAAAAAAAAACAAACGACAAAATAACTTTTTTGTTTTAATAGGCAGGAATGCTTGCATGACTGTAGTGCCTTTTCTAATATTCAACTAAATTTAGATTTTTCCATGAATTTTTTTGAGGCTTTGGCCTATTTTCCCATTTCCCAAGCTTAACCAAATGTGTTCCTCCTTTTTTCTTTTGTATCACAGTTTATGATTCCTACAACCCTGGTAGCTTTCTCTACATGTCATCCTACCATTAAGCACGCTTTTGTCCGTAACCCTTAGTATTGCATGTATTTTAGAAAAGAATGAGGCTCATACCTGTCCCCTATGCGAACCCACAGGTCGCTGAAGAGGCGGGGTTTGCCATGACCGCGGTGGGCTTTACGTGGCCGTTTGTGTCGTCCAAATTCCTCCAGCTGGCTCAGACTGTCAGGGAGCAGCATGTGAGGCAGGTCCTCCTCGCCCAACCCCGGGACACTCTCTGATTCTTCCAGATCAGTGTCCACAGGTAGACCGGTCAACCAGCTGGTGGGGGAGACAGTACTGGGGTCTGGGCTCTCCTGGCTTGAGGCTTTTGACTCCTCACTGTGTCTAGAAGAAAAGAAAGAAAAGCACCTTTACACCCACAGACGACTTTACTTTGTTCTTACCGTCTAAATAAAACTATTGATTTATCCATGGAGGTAAACTTTAATGATTGAAACAACAGGCTTGTTACACAATCATTTCAAAGCATATAAAAATCCAATAGGGCTGCCAGTGAACGTTATTGTTTGTGGTTTCTGACCGCTCTGTTGCTTTCCACTTACAAATGCACTTCAATCAAGGACAGGAACACCACAAAGGCGGCCTTAGCCTATAAACAGTGAAGCGAGTGGCAGAAATACCCAGCAGGCAACATTAGGGGAAGTTGTAACTCTTACGGCTGCGCTGCTACGTCTAAACTGACATGTGCCCGGTCCGGACCACCCACGTTCACCAGCCGCTCCTCAGCTTTTTTGACATGCACCTCTTTTTCTTCCACCCATTACTCATACTTTCTCCTGACCTGCTCTTTTCCTTTTACTGTAAATTTGACATGGGACTATGCTTAAAGGTGGGACATGTGAAAGATCGTCGGCAAAACAAGTCCACGAGCCAACCGCACTGAGCAGAACAAGAGAATGACATTGTTTCAAGAAATAACATAAAACAACCTAAGGATACATCCATTTTCAATAATTGTCTGAAAATGCTTTTATATGTGATCCATGGGTTGCATCTGGAAGCTATAATTACATGCACTGAGCCAAGCAAGTCTTTAATGTTAATGAATGCACCCTTTTACATATGTCTTAACATTTGACATTTGTTCCTTTTTCTCAATCTTCTCATTATAACTGTCTGCTATTATTTGACTTGCTGAATAATATTAGTCAACTGAATGCCAGTGCATGGGGGGTCCTTAGGTCAACATTTCCCAAGAAGTGGATACGGTTAAACCTGTTATTAATCTCTCTTAAGACATAACACTGATGGTTCTGTATTACTTCTTTTTGCAGCCTCAAACCCCCTCATTTTGGCCATAATGTCTTCCTTGGTCAGAGTGATGATAGTTTCTGGCTGTGGTCAAGCGCTTGTGGAGCCAAACCTCGCTCCGGTCGACTCCAGCTGTCAGTCATATCATCAGTCATGAGACCTTTTTCCATCTGGAGCGAGGAAGTCCAGGTTTGAAACTAACACTCTCTATAAACACCTCCTATTTAGCCATGTCATGTCACCGTGCATCAGCAAGTTCAAAATGTGTGGTCACGTATGAGTATTTGGTGACCGCAGTACGTCAGTCCACTTGTCAAGCTTTTACAACCAGAAGCATGAGCGTTACAGCTGTATTTTGCCGTGAGAAGCTGGTATAAAGCACTGGCTGGATTGAGGAGTGAACAGAGGGGGATGTATTTAAAGTTTTTAAAAGCAATTCCTCTCGTTGTGCCTTGTTTTTTTCCATTTTCACCCGAGTCAAGTGGCTGTTGTTTGCATTTTATGGGCCCATGGATCTACTTGTTGAGGTGAGAGGAGAGACGCTCTGTGCCAAGGAATGAAGGGTGCACACGGGCGACCACAAGAAGATATGCACGAGAAAGGCATTGTGTAGAAATGCTGCAGGACGGACGCCAAGCCACTGTGTTAGGTGTCTATATGCTACGTGTGTGTGAGTGTGTGTGTGTGTTTGCGTGGCTGCTGAGAACAGGCAGAACCTCCGCTGGCGGCTCGCCTTTGGCAACGAGTGCAGCAAACACAAAAAGGAGGGAGCTGATGAGGTATCAAAGGATTCCTGCCTAGCTGCACTTTATTTGTTGCAGGGCACAATTTGGAGTGTATCTATGTTCCACTTAAATAAATCTGATGAAGCTCAAGGCCTTGCAGAAGTGATACAGATGTTGACTGGCTGCTGGGGAGTTGTGTTGGATAGATTTTATCTGTCTCAGTTTGATGGGCTCCTTGATGTATGTTCACATAGATCTACAAGCCTGCCAAAGACTAAAAGTGCACAAATGCTCTCTTTCACAGTCCATTCGACCATAATTTTATTGGGACAATGCTCCACTTAAACACATGCTCCGGATCTACTTCCATTCATCATCTTGTCAAGGAAGTAGACTTGTGAGGTTAGGTTTCACAGCATGTTTAGCCTTCAAAGCACAGTCCACACATATGAGATATCCATACTGTTTCTGTAGAACAATTCAAAATGACACGCTTTATGTCTCAGAGTGTTTACTTACTCAGGGTCTGGTTCCTGGTGGTCTGAAGGAGTGTGAACGATCTCGTAGCCTTCTTGTCTGAGAATGTCCAGCACACTGTGGTTACCTAAGAAGTGACCTGAAAGTAGACAAAGGGGCAAAGGTGAGGATGTGTGTCAGACAAAGCGGTTAATAATCTTCTAAGATCTAGGTATGAACAACCATGATCTGAAGTATGATTGAGTTTGACCACCTTTTTGTGTTAAAAATGGATACACTAAACTTTTTGTTGTGTTGGCCTAAAATGCACAATTCCACTGCGATCCTAAAAGGAGTATTGTTTGTTCTCATGTTTTATTGCTGGAAAAAAATCAAAGGCAACCAATTCCAGAGGACATAGACCACAGTGTTCCAAGTGTCTGAGTCTGAAAAGGCTCACTATTACAAAGTGCTTAATTTGTAATTGAAGATAAGCACCTGGGAGGGTTCACAAACACGGCCAGGACAATAATCAAAGTGATAAAGTGCTCAGGAACCAGCTCCAGTTTGGATATTTTTTTCAGTTTAATGTGTGACAGAGAAAGACTGAGTGCAGCAGTAGCTCAAGACTCTCCATACTGGTCCAAAATGATAATACAGGCTTCCCAGGACAGCACTTTCTGAGTCTTATTGTTCGATACTGAATTGATGATAACAACAGGCTCGTTCCACTTGCTCCATAATAACCCCACATTGTAGCCACTCGACCTCCTGCCTCCTCCACCCTCTTCACCTTGTCTACAATTCTCTAACATCAAACATGTCGGCCGCAGCGCCACGCCACTGATGAAAGCTTTTGTTAAATTTCTCCCATCAGCCGATAATCCTGCGCGTCACTCAACCCAGCAATAACCCGTAATGCAGCCCTGACATCACCCCCACAACCCAGAAGAATTCATATTTGTACTCACACATATTCACAAACCAAGAATTTGCACACGCTCACACACACACACTCACACACACTCACAGGCAGGAATTCAAACACCTCGGCTATGTGCAGCGGCTTATTAACGACACGTTGACAATACTGGAGGCTCCCGCTCACTGCTCCCTCTCGGCTCCTCTTTGCCCCCTGCCAATTTTATCATTATAATGTTCCCAATCATTCCTGAAAGTCAAAAGAAAAAGGCACGCGGTGTTACACTTTCTTGGCATAGGGTTCAAAGGCAGCACGGGGATAGGCCGCGGAGTGAGCGCAGTGCTGGTGAGATCAGATGGGATTACAAAGACAGGAGAGTGTGATGGAAAAAAAGTCAGTGTTTGTGTGTTAGTCGCCGAATCCTGTTTCACGTATATTCTGTAAAGAAGAGGAAAAATTATACGGCGGTTCTTTTTTTTTTTTTTCTCCTTCTTCCCCGAGGCTCAGCAGTGGCAGCATGCTGACAGATCGTACCACCTTCGTATCTCTGTCAAGCAGCTATTTCATTAATTTCCAAAAGGGGCCGAACACCTCCTGTGCATTCTCCGGGTGTGAGGTCAATCTGTGTGTTTGATGTGCTCCGTTTCCTCTTCCCTCTGCAGTTGAGCGCATACATCAGCCAGTTATGGATGCCGCTTCCAGTAGAAACCAAACTAAAACTAAAACTGATGTTCTAGTGCAAGAGAACATTTATTCAGCTTCCCATGAAAAAAGCAACCAGATGAGTATAATTATCACATGAATACGTTGTAATAAGTGAGTCATTCTGTCCCACTGCACACCCTACCTACACCGTGATCACCATTTCTATCGTTGTCTGTTTCTCTGCCCACGTTTTTTACTGAAACACCTGCTTCAAATTGGGCATTCTTTAAACAGCCATTCATCTTTCTAGACGCAGTACTTGAGAGTCCAGTAAACATGCACCCACTCTTTTGACTACACAGCAACACTACCATTTATACACACATATAATGTCAGACCACACACATGCAGATAAATCCACCCCAGGGTGAAAACAACTGCTCCTCGATTGTAGCTAATCTCCACGTTTGAAGTGAAATAGAAGGGTTGTTCGTGAGCGTGCACATTTTGTCTCTCAGACAATATCAGAGAATCTATCAACAAGTATCATGTGACAACAGTTTTTGGTGCATCACGTGTTTGTTGTGGCTCGCGTGGGTCCAAAGATAATGACTTGTTCCATTCAGAGGTCAGGCCACTGTGGGTTTGTTTGTGGAACGTGCAGCTTCTGAAGCAAAGACTGGACCCAACAGACAGGCCAAAGATGTAACTGGATGATTAGTAGCACACCATAAAACTTGTTTGTCCAGTTCGGCAGATTAACATTTGTCATTCGAGCTGAATTTGACGTGTTTGTGTGCTTTAAAGCAACACTAACTTTCTGCTAACATTTAAAAATCCTTGAAGTTTGTACTGTACATTATATTTTAGGAAATTACTGCCAGGGCTTATGTTTCACGTCAACATTTCATATGTTCAGTTCCTTTTAATTATTGACCATAGCTCTCAAACTGCTTTAATCTAAATACTATTACTGTATATGCATTAGAGTATGATCTACCGAGGGATTTGCAGTTAAAGCTAAGACTTGTGGTCATAGTGGTTTAAACCATGTCCAACCATTTTCATATCTCGACCAACCCTCCTGCCAGCGCTCTGTCATCACTCTAATTAAGTCGATATGGGTTGAATATTTTCTGCTCATAGCTATGTTGCAGTTTAAAGTAGTAGCAATGAGGATTTTTCTCGCACAGTTCCCTTGGCTCCAGACTACAACGTTAACGACCCATTTACTCCTCTTTTAAATAACCTTTCCATGCTAATTTCCACTTACAGTAGTGCCTTAATGGACTTTACAGTGTTTACTCTCTCAGTCGTACCACTTCATCTGTCTGTCCCACCAGACTAAACCACTTTGTCTTAGCTTATATCTCTCCGCCTGTTTGCTCGTCTGACAGTCAATTGCTGCTCTCATGTGTCTTCATGCGTGTCGGAGAGCTCTGTGGTGCCACGCAGACTTCAATTCCTATAGCTCCATAGTCAGCACCTCAGCCTGAACCTTTCTTGCTTTCTTTGTTGCTCTGTCTAGACAAGCATTTCCACTGTTTTCTGTTTGGAAGCACAGATTGAGGCACAGATGAAGAAAACAAACAGAGATGAAATTGTTATTTTTAGTTTTGGAGCAAACAAATCTGTGTGTATTTATCCGTAAACGCAAGGAGACACAATCTTGGATAAAAAAATAAAAAATAAAAAAAATAAAAAATCCATCTCGACTGGACTACCTAATATAAACCCTGCAGTAAAAAACAAACAGAGATAAAAAATAAGTGGTGCTAATACTAAATAACAGAGGAGAGAGACAGCAGTAGACACATATGAGAGTGCACTGAGGGCAAGGAGAATTACATCAACTTACACTGCGCTAAGTCAGGATGCATGCTGGGTACTGTTGCTAGATTGTGGTCCAAACAAACACAAGCTGTTGCCTCCCAGCCATTTCAGCAACATATGAGAGAAGGATCAGTGAGGAGAGAAACCTGGTGAGCAGATAGGAAAATCCGATACACTTCTTCTCAGTGTTTGTGGAGAAAAACTGTCTTCAGGATCAAAGACAGAAATCCTGCCAAACTTGAAGATTTGTGTTTTCGTCTGCTGCGTTATCAACCCATTTCTGAGGGATGAAATTTAAAGTTGGACTAGATAAGGCATGCTCCCACTTCAGCCTTGTGAACGCAACACATTTATCTATGTGTCTACGGATGTAGTTTCCCAACACTAAACTGTTGTTTTTCTTGAACCTTTTATCAGTAATGAGGCAAAGATTTTAATAAGTGCTGTGTCTCGCTGTGCATTTCCACTTTTACAGCACAGGGATTCCTCCATAAATTACACTGCAGCCTTTGGATTAACAGAGCAGAGCGGAGGAACAACTGCCCATGGTGCTTTAAAAATACTTGAACCGTTGCCTTAAAGAAAGAGCACTGCTTTATCTCAATGTGGAAATCTACAGCTTTACAGAGGACCGTCTCTGAGTCGACACAAAGGAAACGTAGAGTCTTTCTGTATTTCCATAATCACGTCATCACCTGTGTATGTGTGTTTATGTCTGTGTGGCGACCTGTCTCTTTGAGCTGTGCTTTGAGTGACAGCTGCTGACAGGACTTAGTAGGTTGCGGATGATGTTTTGGACTTCTAAAAACAAAATCTAAACCAAACTCAGAACAGAGATTTGCGCTTTATGAAGTTTGTGTAAAGACCATTAATAAAGACTAGATTGTGTTTTCTGAATGGGCACATAACATCAACAATGACAGACACTGGGTTTTAGAACTGATTAGAGTTTACAATTCAGAGTTTACAGCTCTTATGACAATTCAACAACAACAATTCAACCTTTTTGTCCATGCACACAAGAATCTGAATGTTTTCTTCTTCCTCTGTTATCACCATCATTATCATCATAGTG
Source organism: Rhyacichthys aspro (assembly GCA_036850595.1). Lineage (NCBI taxonomy): Eukaryota > Metazoa > Chordata > Actinopteri > Gobiiformes > Rhyacichthyidae > Rhyacichthys > Rhyacichthys aspro. The sequence continues at coordinate 13,470,102 of CM072151.1, forward strand.
GCCAGGTCTGTTGTTTACGGCTCTTGTTGATGTGTTGATGTTTCAAATACTCATACTCCAAATTCTCTTGAAGCCATGCAAAATGAATGGTGTAGCTGTTGCAGAATGAAAAGTTTGTTGATAGAGCAAAGTGAATGTAGAGATGGAGTAGAAAGGTGAAAGAGAGAAATCGAGAGGTCACTTGTTTGTTTTAGTTTCTGTCAGCTGTGGCCCTAACCCCACTCCCCACTGGGATAAGACCAATATAAGGAATATAAGGAGCAGCTGGTCGTGTATTGAAGAAAGAGCCCTTCTTATCGCCACACGCAGATATACACACAATTGTGAGGATTGTGATGGAGATCCAGGGCATCCTCACAGGCCTCTGTCATGGGCCGCCTTTATCTCTCACATCTCGGTTCATTTCCTCTCTTCCACCCTTCAATTAAAGCTGTTACCTCCAGCCCAGTGAAGAGGGTAACAAGTTTAGCTTCAATGTTAGCCATCTCTTCAGGTCAAAATGCTTCTGTGCACTTGTTTATGTGTTTATTTCCTGGTGCCATGTGAAATGTGCAGCAGTACATTGCACAGACTGCCCGGCAGGCATTAAGATGAAAGTAAGTGTGTATGCAGTCTGTGGTATGCACAGCTTATGTGCATGTTTGCTTATCTGCCGGCGCTGGCATAAACCAGTGTCTCACAGAGGTAGTTGCTCAGGACCCAGCAGCGCCTGCTTTTCATTCCCTCATTTAAATCAGGATCTGATTTACACCTGGTCCACCAGGTGAATGCCATTATCCCCCGAGCAGGGAGCGCAGCGTCCTACAGGGTCCTGAGAAGTCCACACAGTCTGTGCCTTCAGTGTACAGGTCAGGTAAATCCTCAAAGGATTAAAGCTGAAGAACTGTTTATGAAATGTAGCATTAAGCTTATTTAAATAGACTATTTGCTGATTTTAGGTCACTAATGAAGTGTGTAATCTTTAAACAAGCTAATGAGCTGCACTGGTTTCATTAGAGCTAGAAATCCAAGCGTTACCATAAGACGTTTATGTGAAGGTTACAGTCTAGGAAACTGTCTGAGCAACAACAAAAACTCATTCTACTGCAGTGCCCTAAAGGTGAAATGATAGTTCCCTTAGTAAGCAAAAGTAAATACATAAAACAAAATAATGAATAAATGTTAATAAGAGATAATAGTTAATATGACCTAACATCAACGGCACCATAAATTAAACCTTTTTTTTTCTTGAATAATAATAATGTTTTTTTTCACCCTCTGACTGTTTTGTACTGTAGAAAACTTGAGACTGCAATAGTTATTTTGTGCATATCTCATGTGATCACTCATCCTTATAACAGTAACTACTGTAAGTTTACTAAATATGGACTCTGTTATCATCCCTGTCACTTCATAATACTCTGCTAAACTGGCAGAGTACACACGAAGCATAAAAGTTAAAGACAGTGTTGCATAATAGCAGATGAAATAAATGGACTGCCAACATGTGAAAACAAACCTTCTGGCAGGAATAATGGTGAGAGAAGAGCAGTGATTGAATTAGCACTAAAGATGAGCTTTAAAAAAAGCTTAGAGAAGCAAATGCACTCTAATGGAGGAGGCATAGAGAAGCAGTGACATGCAGCTCGGCAGCCTCTCTCCCTCAGTCATCACTTCAACACCGCAACACCACAATCGACTGCACAACACATGGCTTCACTCTGCCAGCACAATGGGCTATTATAGGCCCGTGCAGCCGAACGCACACGCAAAAATCAACACACCAAAGTGGCCCAGACTTTAAAACAAACAAATCTACACATGTATTCTTGACAGTAACTACTCATTTTGGCGATAAATATCCCCACAGATCATGTGACCAGGGCAGTAAACATACACAGACTCACGCGTGTTAAGTGTGTACGTCTGTGAAGTGGTGTCTAGGCCGTGGTAGCGTCAGGAAATTCCATGGGATGTTTTCAATAAGGCTGAGTAGCGGCAGCCAAAGAACTGGCAAATGAAAACCTGCTGAAGCACACTGCCTACCCAGCCACTCTCTCCCACAAACTTATGTTCTTTTGTGTAAAAATAACAATAGATTTTCTTCGGTTAGTTTTGTGTTTGATTGAGAGAGGATGAGCGTGAGTGATGAGAACGTTTTTCCTCTGGGTTTGTATCTGTTTGTAATAGCCACTCGTTTTTTATTTGCGTGTGATGTCTTTACTACGATCATCTGGTGCTGTTATGTCATTTAGTCCAAGGGAAACAGTGATGCCTTCACTTAACTGCATGACGAGTGCTTTTTTTGTGGTACAGTACGTAAGCAAGCAAAACAACAAAGAAATGTTCAACAAAAAAGGTGCAATTAATACTTCATGATAGTTTAAGCTAATGTCATTTCCAAAAAGGAAACTGTTAATTGCACAAAGTAAAATATCAGGGGACCAAAAATAGTACTGTTTATGTCAATTTTCTGTCACCTCAAAAAACCAAGGCATTATAGGGTGTGTTTATATGACTGTTATATGATTATGTACCTTACTAGCCTACCTTGCTTAAGAACGTTGTAGGAATATAACACATGGGTAAGCTGGAAAGTTAGAAGCTGAGCAGAGATGGATTTCCTGCCTGAACCACTTTATACACATGTCGTATAGTTTAATTACCTTGAGAAAAAAAATGCCCGGATTGGACTAGATCAGTGAGTCTTGACCTGAACACAGCACCGACTCTTTCCCGACTCTGGACATGTTTCAAATTGGAAGAAAAGCAGCTTGAGAACTATTAATATTAATCTTCTAAATGCAAAAATATAGCTTAATAAACACAAACACGTATTTGCCAAGTGCGTAAAAGTTGCTACGATGACAGAGGAATGACTGACTGTCTGCCAGGATTCCCAAACACTGGCAGTCCCATGTTATGTGTATTCTATTTTACAATCGTCATATAGCAAGCAGTGTACTGAGAAACCACTGCTTGCACTTAAACACGTCATGTTTATGTGAATTTTGAGAATGGACCGTAAAGATTGGATTTTATGTGATCGCATTATTGTACACCCACATTTGGCTTGAAAGTTGCTCTTATATACGTCCCTCGACTGCATTTCTTTTTCGACATTCTGACATGCTTTATTTCTTTTCATTACTTTCAAATCTGTATTGTGGTTAGACTATAGGCACAAATGTAAGAGGAGAGAAAATTCAGCAGACTGAAATGTGTAGGCCTCCACGTATGCTGTATATGGTCTGGCATGATGGGATGATAAAAGTGCATGGCTGGTTACAGACTAAGAGATCCACAGACATTTAAAGGACTGTAAAGACCCCTAAAATGTGTAGAAAAAAGGAAGCATTGTATTTAAAGCATGACTGCAACACTGTACAGTCTTCTTAAAATGCTTCTGCACCTTTTTTCCATATAGCATGCATGAGGCATTTACTTAAAAGGCCACCTGTGTCAATCTGTTGCTCCATTTGTAAAGTGGGACTTGTAGTCAGCTAATGAGAACACGATGAGCAGGTAAATTTATATTCACGGCAATTCTCTGATACTGGATTTCATTAAAGTTTTCCTCGAATGACCCCAGAGGTTAATTAGCTTCAGGCACAGGCAAAGTATGTTCATTATTCAAAAACCTACCAACATGTGGCATGAATTGGCTCGCTTTTTTAATGTACATATCTAGTTAATAGCGCCCTGACGTCCTTGGTGTGTGAATGTTATAAACATTGCTAAATTAGTGGCCTACTGTAAGGGCTAGTCTAAATGTGTGTGAGTGCGGTTATGTACTCCACAGACTTAACTGTAATGGTTCGTATCACTTCACACTCGCTGTCAGTTCCCTCACACACAACACTGGAGCCTGTAGGTGACCTGTCACACATGTTCACCGTCCTACACACAGCTGCCTCGGCGAAGCCCTGACAGGGGCAGAGCGCTCTTTATATAAAATCAGGCCGTTCTAATAAACCTTAACCTTAACCTGGACCTCACCTTCAACTCTGAAAGTTTCCAGACCTACTTAAAAAAGTTCTATCAATACAAAATGTGGAACCAGCGTTTACAAGGCACGGCCGGTTTTGAGTGTTGCCAGTTTTATGTGTAATACGTTATCATTTTTTACGATCTATGCAAAGTCTTAGAGAATGGCATGTAGTCTGCTTAATGTGAGTTGACAGAGTTTGAGTGTCAGTCACATACTGTATTTATCCTTTATCCTGAGCTGCAGAGTTGTTTCCAGCAACGTTACTCATGCAAAGAACACCACTATTCATGCAAAACTAAAAGTATGCTTGGAACTAATTGTTGAACTATGTACAGTTAGTTACATTTTATCCCTTCCCAAGAAATGTCTTTCTTTTTTTTAACATTTTCTGTAAAATAGAAACAAATAAGATGTTGAATGGCATTATTAACTGTTTTGGCAGTTTATAAGGCTAGGCCTCTGAATAGAGTTTGCCTTTGCCTAAATTTATTTTGGCCTCCAAATGTTAAGTTAAGCATGACTAGATTTATTAGAAGGAAGCGATTACAAACAGAGGTAAAACTTTGCAATAATGGGCCTTTTATAACACGGGTGACCAGCTGCTTGCAGTGAGCTCACACTTAAGCCTCATTTCTTGAAGGTCACTCAGATTTCTATTGTGGGCTCACTTTTTGGAAAGCAACTTGATTTCTTTTTTTATACTATGTTATAAGTGCCTATGACTCATTTACAGTTTACTGCCTATTACTAACCTATATTAAAATAGTTATAAACCTTTTATAAGGAGCTTCTTTTTTATAGTGGTACCCAAATACAAAATAAAATAGTTTTGATAGCACAGCAAGAAGGTCATAGGTTCAATCCCTGGGCGGGTCATTACTCAGCCTTTCTGTGAGGACTCTGCATGTCCTCCCCGGGTTCTCTCACTCCATCCAAAGACATGCATGTTTAGGTGAATTGAACAATCTAAATTGCCCCTAATTAATGAATGTGAGAGTCTAAATGTCAACTCTGCGACTAACAGGATGTGTTCAGCCTCAGGCCCAAAGCCCAAAGCTGCTGGGATAGGCTCCAGTCACCCGCGACCCCTGACGGGACTAAGTGGAAGAAGATGAATGAATATTAACATCACAACAAGAGCTAAGAGTTCAATGCTTACACAAGGGTGCAGACACACCAACACACAGCTGGATAGTGCTACAGTGGCCATTAAGAGCAGAGAGAGCAACGCAATGCTCAGAGGAAGGAAACCAGGCCTTTAGTGTTAATCATAAACTGCTGCACACTCCGACACACACCCCAAGAGGCAGAACCACCCAATATCGGACGCACAAACATAGACACATAGTAGTACAGTAAACAAGCACACGTCACCCACCCACCACCTGCTTTTACAGGCAGTCACACTTAGATGTGCACGTGTGTATGTCAATAGACGCACACACATTTCCCCCAGGACACACTGCGCCATTCAGGAAACATTAGCAGCATTAGCCAGGAATGCTAATTGAAACAAACAGCTCATGGTTTCTTCATTTCTGAGGTGGGAGCTGGCTGTAATTGAGCCTTCTGTGTGTGCATGCATGGACACACATACTTCATATGCCAGATATCTGGGAAGCATTGGGCGCTGGTTTTCCTCAAGCTTCACCTTTAAAGACAGGACGGAGGGAAATGATTCCCCATAAAAGCACATTAGCGCTGACAGAATCACTGTTTCAGACCAAAGCAAACACAATCTCACTTTTACTTCAGAACTACACGCAAACACACTAACTCCCATCAGAAGAATTGGAAAGAGTTCATTTAATACAAAATGGAGATGCAGGCTGATAGAGGGCTGGCTGCCAATGGGAATACTCACATTCAGCATGCTGTTTTGAACTCAAACCAGCCGGTTAAACATGCTGATCCCAATACCATATGGTTTTACAAAGGTGGGAGGAAATAAGCCCTAAACATCCCCAAGCAATGTCTGGTACTCACTTACCAGCACCAAAAGCAAAGAAGTAAGTCTGGTTGGGGTTCCTCTGCAGCAGGGCGGACACACGGCGAGCCATTCGCTCATTGCGTTTGTAGATGAGCTCCTGACGAAAGTAGCTGTCAATCTGCTGAGCCGTCATGCGATCATGAGCTGGCAGCGAGCTGTTGATGAAGTGCGGCAGCTGAGAGCAAGAACAAAATGTATTTATTATAATGACTAGTAGAAGGATTAAAAATGGAACCAGACGTGTTGGACAAAGTGAATGAAGAGTGGGAAGAGTTGTGACAAGAACTCATTTTAGAAGACAATACATTAATGAATGAGAAGGACAATGGCCAACATTAAGTGTGCATTTATTTGTGGGCAACCTGTACTACTGTAGCACTGCTGCTCTGATACAACAGGGCTTCAACAATAACATTACAGCAGGTGAAGTCACTTTGATTTTCAGGTTACCATGGCAGTAGTGCACATACATATAAAGCCAGCTTTGAAAGTCTTTAAGTTTTTTTTTTCACCTTTACTGATGTAGACAACGCAGATAGACAGAAAACTGGGTGAGAGAGAAGGAGCAGTGAGCAAATGTACCCCTCTAGCCAGTGTCTAGTCTTGTTAAGCTCTTGGCTGCAGAAGTGGTTTCTACAGGCTGTTAATCTGTGAGGATGTACACAGTGGACATTTAGGTCACAGAAATGACTTAGGGTCAGATATGTCTATATATACTCTCTATTTTTGTTTACGCTCGTTGCTATATTTGACTTATTCTATTTTTTCAAATACAATGACTTTATATTCTCCACCCTATTTGAGTTTATTTTAGTGCTTTTTTGTGCCCTGAGTGTCTGCACACAGGATGTTGAGTTTAGTCACTGTCCAAAAGAGACTTACACATAGACTCAACAATGAGGCAGCTGCAAATGGTGCATAAGTTTGTTTGTGTCCGTGTGGAGCTCTGTGAACATATGGGATGGAAGGAGGATTCTTGAACCAAATGTGAACCAAGTGTTAGTTATGACTAGATTTTTAGAGTGGGGTTCTATGAGGTACTGGATATTGGTCTTTTCTAAATGAAGTCATATGTGTAAGTAAAAGAGGTTACATAAAGATTGGTAAGAAGGGGTGATTCATCACTGCTCTGTTGAGTGAGGAGAGTGGAGGAGTGTTCATGATAAAAGAAAAAGGTGTTTGGTCAGAGTGGGGTCAAAGAAGGAGTGTTAATGTAGATAAGGTATCACAGAGAAGGCCATTAGTTGCTCTATGTCTCAACCAGTGCAGGAAATGTGAAGTGACTTTGAGATAGGCCCTCCCTTCCTTACTGCAGGCAACTCACAGATCTTCTCTGTAACACTCTATACATCAGGCCTTATCTACTAGATTTATAAAAAAATTCCACTCGATTTTAAATCGCCATTCACACACAGCAACCGGTCAAAATATCTCTCCATTATTACTTAAAAAAACTTACTAAAAAAAACGTTTTTAGGCTATTCAGAGTTTTATGGACATTCTGTGAAAACTTTTACTTTAAATTGCTACTTTGCCACAGCCTAGCTACAACTGCTAAATTCTTATCTATTTCTTATTGTTACCAAATCTGTCTCTGTGTGTGATGGCTGTTATGTGTCATCTAGCACTGCTCTGGAGCCTCTCATCAGCCTCCCTCCAATATGATAAAGATTAAGCACTGAGGGTGTCAGAGGCCTCTGGATCAGATCCTATCTATCACCAAACACCTGCTCTTTTACAGCTCTGTACTTTCTCTGTCTCACACAACCACTGTATATTCACACACACACAGACAGTCGATCATAGGGAATGAAGTCAGGCAGCTGAATGTGTGTGCAGAGGAATGTTAATACATGTTATTATGACACAGAGCGGGGGCGCATTAGTGTAATTTAAAACACCCACACAGAACAATAACAAGGGCAGGTGAAAATGTGTCTAACAAGTATTTTATGGTCACCAGGAAGCTTGCAAAAAGATGATGAACCCATAACTGAAGGAAGACAGGCTACTATGTCTATGTTTGGAGACACTAAGCTGGAGCAGGTCAGATGAGTTATTTATGGCGAAGCTGACGGCTATTAAAGTGTCACACTATCAAGTGACTGGCGCTCGAGGAGGATTAAGACAGAGATGAGCTGCACCGTGGAACTGATGAGCAAGTCCAAAAGTGATGATAGAGTAATGGCAGGGGAGAGATCGCTAAGAGTGGGTTGGCAGCTTAAATCCTGGGACTGAGAAATGTATCCATCTACATACCAGGAATGATGACTTTGCATTTCCATTTGCAAATTAGGTTTGTTTTGTCAACTGCAATTCTCATTTTTGACGGATTAGCAAACTCCTGTAGACATAACACACACTAGACAACAGCATGCAACTTTTACATCTGTCGTCTGTGTTCTGTAAGTGTACGTACCTGTGACGTGTCATGGTTGAAGATGATGGAGCTGAGGTCGCCGCAGTTATAGTGCGTGATGAGGTCCTCCGTGGTGTAGCTGCCCTGCAGACTGCCCGCTCGGACACCCTCGTGCTGCAGCAGAGTCTGGTTCAGAGCAAACAGCACCTGCAACACAAATACGACTGTCAGACTTTCAAATAGCACCCGTTAATGCTGCCTTCTTTAGATGAATGTATAGAGTGAGACAGATGTGCTGTGCTCCATATCCTCCTGATTCAGTCAGATTTCACTTTATTTCACTGGTCTTCTTGAAGAACCTTTTCTCTGCCCTAAGACAGCGAACCAAAAAATATGTTTGATTGGATAAATGAGCTGTAATTTGAGAAAAGAAGACATTTAATACAACATAATGATATGATAAAGAACATTTGAAATGCCCATTCGTTTAGGTCTTTTCTCTAGCGTCTATACACAAAAACCCTTCCTCTTCATTGTGCTCCAAAGGAATCTAGGCAGAGCTATGCCAATGTTCCTCTTTAAAAATATATATGTGACTTTAATACACAATGAAAGCACTATGCTGACTGGGCAAGTTATTTTGAAGCATTTGAAGATATTTTCACACATTTTCCAGACTACAGGTAAAAGCAGACCACAAAAGACAACCAAAGAAATGGCAGAACTCCATTTATGGGAAGAAAAAAAAAACCAGAGGAATAGAAATGTAGACTGAGAGACCCATGAAAAACTCTCCTTTCTGTTTCACCGTGCCATAAATTTACAGCCGCCATTAAAATCAAAAGTAAACCCTCTTTAGGGGGAATTTATAGCGTGCAGCCACCAGCCCAACAACTCCACAGCTGTCCTAGACGTCCTAGACACAAGGGGTTTAACTTTTCCCCCACTATCCCACGCCACTTCAGACTGGACCGTAGCATTGTGCTTCTCTGTGTGTGTGTTGTGGATATCACCCAGTTCTACACAGACCTGGTTAGACTGTCACCCGAAAACACTTTTTAGGACCCTAATTATTTTCACTACGTCGAAGTAACCTGGCTTCGTAACACTGAGGTCAGAGTGGGCGTTCAGGCGAGGTTGATTTGTGGAGCGGCTAAAGGCCCGTACAGCTGCACAACCGACTGACTGAGCCCCACGTCAGGAGTCACACTCGTAACTCATGCAATTTAAGTTATGTTTTCACAATCATAAATGCCTATACAGTTCATACTGGATGTTTCAACTCCAGGTAACCTTAAGGCTGGGATAATCACAGGCTGCCTCTAAGCTCAACCTTGTGACTCTCGGCTCCTCGCTCTGTGAGGTCATTGTGTTCGCGAGCTGCTCTTGTTCACTTTTTCTACAACCTCAGTGTTCTTTGTCTCATAATGTAATGAGACAACTGATGAACGAACAGCATAGGCAACACTCTTATTATCCCAGATTTGTCTTTACTTTTCTCTCCCTTACTGCTCTGACCACATTTTCGCAGTCTAATCCCTGAGTTCATTCAAAGTACAACTGTGAAATAACTACAAACTGATTTTAAAGACTTAGGGTGATTTGCAGGATTTCCAGGCAACCTTTCTGAATAAATCTGACCATGTGCCCCGTCCTTTTTAGTGGTCATGACTAAGTGACTAAGTCAAATAAACTAACATTAAACAGAACAGAAGGCAGTCTGGTGGCATACAATTAGAGAGTCCATACCCTTATGTTAATAGCAATAAATGTAATAGCAATAAGAGCGCTCTTTTAACAGAAAGGATGTGGTTTAGCTCTCAATTAGCCTTGAATTTCAGTTATTCCACTTTCCAGCTTCATTGAGTCAAGAGCAAGACCAGTGATATGTGGAAGAAACACCAGAGGCAAAGTAAGAGGGATTTTTTCATTAAGACCAAGTAAAAAACAAACACAAGTCTAGCCTGAGACCGTTAGAAAGAAGTGATAAGTCCGGTCTGTGTGTGATTATTAATTGATGCCTAATTTAATGAAGGAAGGTTGAGCTGAGTCTAGTTTTTTGTTGCAAAAAGAGTAGCTTAAATCATATGTTTTTTGCAAAATTTCTTTAATTTCAATATTCTATAATAATCTTTTTTCCCATCACTCAATTTCAATCAAGCTGAAATTGGTAGGTAGTATAAGAAGGTAGGGTAATCAATATGCAGCTCTGCTTAACTTGCTGAACAAAATCAAAGAGCAATATTACTTTTGGTAACTTTTAGTGTATATATGTCTCTGCTAGTGTCTAGCCTTTTAGTCCTTTTTTATATGTGGTATGTGCAGAAGGCTACTCACGACAAGAATGTTGTTTGTTGCCAAAAACAGTAGCTCAGTTTACTATTGAGAGCAGCATTTATTACATGTTAAGGTCAATTAAGAGTCTGTAATGAAGAGATGAGAAGAAAGACAAAGGAATTTATTATAGTAAGAAGCCGGTCGAGTGCTGATTCTGTAAAGAGGGCTGTTGGCCTTGTTTTATGTCAAAGGACTAAGAAACCAAAACTCTTGGAGACTATACATTTCACAGTAAAAAGGTAATGTTGCTTTAAGTTTACAGTAAATAAAGCAGGATACGTTCAGTGGAACTCTTCTGTAGCTGATCCCTGACTGTCCAGTTGCCACCACATCACTTTCTGCCATGTCTTGTGGATTTTTCCAGGAAAAACACCAGCTTTTGGCCCAGTGACTTTGCTGGCAGAGAACACACACCTGCCAGAGCACTTCTAATGTTTCAGCTTCAAAACACAGAAGTGTTGTTAAGGGAGTTGTTTTTTTCAATATTGTCCGTCTCCGGGGGAAGCACATCTCTGCAGCTGTAACCATGGCGCATGAATTTTCACTGGACTGAATGAGAGAGCACGTCAATCACTGCAGGAGCTCACTGAGGGACCGGGGGAAAACGCAAACAGTGTGTGTATACAGTGCTGTATGTGACTCTGGGTGTGTTGACTGACAGTGTGGGTGTTCTCATGCTTAAGTGGTCCTCTCCAACTGACTAGCTCTTTTACTGAACTAGTAGCTCACACTCACTGTCCACATCGCTGAAGCTTTTCTTTCTAATGCATGCGTGAGAAACTCTTGTAATCAAATAAAAGCCTGAGAAGAACAAAACCAAGAGTGCAGCTTTGGTTTTGGAACCTGCGATCCAAAAATTCATTACAGAGCGCTGGAACAAAAACACAAAGAGCGGGTTAAGCCAGTGTGGGAGCGACATCAAAAGAGAAAAACGAGATGTTTTATGTTTTATATAATGACATTTATCAAAGTATTTGTGCATTACAGCAATTTACCAAGAAGTGCGTTAAATCTGAACATTTTCTCGCAATCGTGTGAGCTTTTTTTGAAGGATTTTATGTCTTTATGTAATGAAAAGGTGGCGATGACAAGGTGCTGGAAGAGAGGACTATATTAGCTCACAGTTTTACCGCTTTAAATCCCAATCATACAGTATGAGTGATGGTTCGAGCTAAGGGCTTCAGGCTGCGAAAACAACAGAAGGAAGTGTCAAGCTCCAAGGCCCAAAAGCTGCACTCTGGCAAGACGTAAAAGGATAACAGGCAGACTAAAGGATTACTTTTTATTTGACAGTAAAAACAAGTGAAAAGAGGTTAAGAAAAACACAACATTGTTAAAGTCCATGCTGTCTGCTTTGATTATCAGCTCCATTAGTTACTTCTCCCTCTCTGCTGTAGCCGACGGTGAGGCTCGATGAACAGAATGAGTCAAAGAAATGCAGTGGAGAGTGAAGATGCCGAGACAAATGAGGCTGTGGAACATGTGTTGTACAGACGGAGGAGTGCTGTGTTTGGGTCAGCGGGCACTGTGAACGTGGAAGGCCTGGCACAGTGTGGGCCCTGTCTCTGAGCGGTCAGGTGCATGAGAGTCGGCCGAGGCTGCCAGCGTCAGGCAGCACATCTGAGAGAGTGGTTCACTTTACAAGGCTTCTCTTTCGAGCGTTTTGCCTGAGTGGATTTCTTCAGTTCATCAGTTTATCTATTTGAGGGCCGTCTAATGTGCAACACGAGGGGAGATGGAAAATTCTGTTTATTAACCATGTGTAACTATAACCTGTAGCTGTAAAACCTACAAATTTAACTGTACATATTTAAAAGTTTGTACGCTTGAGTCCAGTGTCAAGCTGTTTTTATATGTTTTTCATTGTAATATTGTGCAGGGAACATTCTTGTATTTGCCCTTATGGAAAGACTGCAGATCTTAACCAAATTGTAAAGTTATGTGGGGCATTTTCTCCATTAACTTTGTTCAGCAAGACATAACTTTTGAAAGAGGGATTACCGGATTTCTTCTTGTTGTGTTTGAAAAAAACTGGTTATTGATTTAATAGAATAAAAAAACAAGGACTTAAGATGACATCTAGGCTTTATTATTAAGGATTTCAAATTGATGAGAAGAGATCAGCACATATCGGAAGCTTTGGCCAATCACATGCTCACTCTCAAATAAGGGGCACTCTGATTGGTCTACACATGTATGTCAACATGATGAAACCTGATGATAATAATACAGAGAAAAGTGAGATTACACCACAAAACAAAAAAACAAAAGCAAGGGCATTACATTTTGTTCTAAATGAAGAGCAGGGAAGGTCTCTATGTGTTTTTGGAGGTGATGGATGAGGTTGGAGACAAGGACAGAAGAAACTTTTAGGTAATGCATCTTTAAACATGTTTTGGCTGTTAATGGCGTTACTTTATTCTGCTCAACTGAGGCAGTTACAAAATGCAAAGCTATCTGTGGTTAGCTTAAAAGCCATAAATGAGTGATACAGTACTTGACCTTATACTACAATTGAAAGTTCTACACTTTATGGAGCATCACACTGACTGGCATGATGATGTTTCTACCTGCACTTACAAAACTTGTTGTTAGACAGTTTGGACTTTTCACCTTTTTACACACTTTCAAAGGTGCTTCTTGCATTTCAGAGGAACTGTGTCTTGTGTGAAGGAGCATCAGGAACTGTTTGAAAGAAAAGCTGTTGCTCGTGTAGATCCTTCACAACAAGATCAGTTGTCCTTCACATAAACACTGTGTGGTGCCTTTAAGCACAGATCATAGGATGAAGACTTTATCTGTGGTCATTTAATCTGGGGCTGATAAAGCAGAGCGTCCACACAGTTTGAGGCTGGTACGTTCCTCTTCAGAGCTCTCGTCTCCCTGAGAGCGGCTTGTGTTTCATCTCCTGAGAAAGAGAAGAGCTGGACCCCTGACCCGGGACACGCACTGCTGGGCTCCTCTGGCCTCAGCTATGGACCGCAAGAGGGGATTGGGTTCACAGCACCCTGGGGTGACCGAAGGGAAAGAGGTAAGCAGTTGAAATAACATCCAGGGCAGCCCAAGAATAGGAGAAGTGCAATATCTCATGGCTGCTCCCCGCTGAGCAGCCTCCCGAAAAGGGCGGATTCCAGTTTAAGTGGGTTTATTTTCCCATAGCGGCCCACTGTGGAACTCCATAAAAGAGATCATTAAAACACCTTGGTGTTCCCTTTCCTTCAGCCTATGACTTTGCGGCTGTGTGCTTTTAGCTGGGACGGGGGTTAAAAGGATTGTGTTGTCTTATCCTTAAGTGTACACTTGTCCTGTTGAGCACCTTGAAAACATTAGGACAGTGTCACCCAAGCCCACATCAAAGTGGTCTGGAAAGTCTCACATGATAGCTCTGCTGCCATCCCCAACAGTTTTATCAACAACCACAGCGCTCACTTTCTTAATGGGAGTTGTGTAACCTGTCAGGAGCTTTAAACGGAAGAGTCAAACTGCACGACGTCTCGAACGCGACCTCCACTATCGGAGCCAGGAACACTTTACAACCTCACGATGCCTTTCTGCATTTATCGCTGGCTTATTTGACAGTAAGCAGATCTTTTAACCGATTACGTCTGGCAGAAGACAGAGCATAACAAGACCCCTCTTTTCTCCAAGTCTTTATCCTTGTTATTACTCATGGCCCGCACACCTGCAGGCACCCATGGGCCCATACAACTACTCTGGGGCACATTGGGAATAATTATACATATTGTTTTGCCATTTTACTAACCAGATACTAAATACATTCTTGTCCCTTTTCATTTAGTGTTAATTTCAGGCAAGAGTGCAATTGTCTTTGTCTTCCTCTTGGATCCGGCCTGATCTACCTCCTGCATTAGTCGAGGAAATCCAGGGATTAGCAGGAGGACAATCCCAGTGGCAGAGGCCTGCTGTTGGAGGCTTCCACATAAAGACCCCCTTCTTCCCTGCATTGCTCCCATCCTTGCATTCTACCTTTCTGTTTCACACCTTAAAGTCAAGTTGGTGCAGTTAGATTTGAGATATTTGGTACAAAATGTTTCCAGTGAAATCAAACAAAGCATGTTTCTCCATATTCAAGGAAACCCCTGTCGTCCCAGTGCATTCTCCATTGCCTGTAATAAGAAGCCTGGGGGAGCAGGGTTGTTGAAGCTCTCCCTGCATTTGTCCACAAATAAACCCCTTTGTTTGGCTTGGCAGTGCAGCCGTTGTGCTAGTCATCCCAGCTTTCCTGCCTCCTCAGAAAACACTGAATATAATAAATCAAATAAGTTGACCCTGAGTGGAAAAAGCACACAGCTGGTCCCTCACAATGAACTGTGACAGCTCCAGGGGGGCCTCAAGGGAAGCCTCCAAAGCGACAGTGAAATTAAAGAAGGGGGCAAATTTAGATTTTTCTTGCAACAGCAGAAGACAGAGAGTGTGTTGTTGCTGCAGCTATTACACTGATACATTAAAAATATGCTGTAATAATTGTACTGTAATCCGCCTGTGCATTTATGAGGTGTCTCAGATGTAGGTGGAAACAGCAGTGCCTGTAATAACTACTTGTCCACAGCAGATTCATAAAAGAACCTTGATGCTGGTGATATATCACATTTCAGACATCTCTTCTACCTCACATTGGGTCACTTTAACCTTATTTCCCTTCCTTTCGATGGTCCAGACTAACATCCCATCCACTAACATTTCACATCTTTTTTTCCCCTGAGATAAGCTCTTGTTGAATTCCTCTGGATTTATCCGACTAACATTACGATGTGCGATGCTATTCAAACCAGATGAACTGTGTCTTGTCCGTCGCATGAGAACGGAACAAGACGAAACATCCATAGACGTTAAAAAACATGGGCCAAGCGCCCTCTCTTATCTCCTTCAGTCGGCTTTGCTTGGACTAATAGCTTTAGACGTTCCCTGAGAATGATTTGTCCTTTCCAAAGTTCACATCCAAAGACCTGGAACATGAGAGCAGCACATAATCTCCCGCATGAACATAAATAGTGTAATGCGAAAAGTCTGATCTCTATTGAGAAACAGCGAGCGTCCAAACGGTTAGCAGACGCCACTCCAGGTAAATAAATTCCTTTCAGATTCTGTGCGGAGGCTTTAGTTCTCGGCACCGACTCAGCCTTCGATCACGGCACATAATTCTGTTGATTTATAAATGATGTAACGCCAAGTTGAGTTTGCCTAAATAAATCACTGGCAGAACAGAAAGGTCTGCATCTGTTTGAGCGTGACATTGTGCGTGAATCGAAGACAGACTCCTTCTTGTTTGCGCTGTTTGACAGGCAGATAGTATTTCCTCCGCAGATGAGGGCACTCTGGTAACCGTATAATGTGATGCAGTAAAAGGCCGCTATAAAACACAACATTTACATATGAAAGAAACTTGATTGAGGGGCTTTTATCTGTCCATTTCTGTCAGCATGTTGCAAATTTGTTTTTCGGTGTGTTTTGGTGTGTTTGCTGCGATTGAACAGTTGACATGCAAATGACAGACGGAAAAAGAGAGTAAATTGGAAGATGTGAGCACAAAAATGCAACTCGCTCGATATAGAAATCATGCAAAGCAGCAGTAATGTGGAATATTAAAGATTCAAAGGTCCACTCAGTGCCACAACAGTTTATGAATAGATAATATCAATTTACAACTCTTCTTTTTTCTTTGAGAAGAACACACACTTTTAGATCAAGGCATGGATGCTTATGAAATTGTGGAAGGCACGTTAAATGCCACAGTTCATAAACCCAGATGAACTTTTGGCGGTCTGCTCCAGGTCTGGATCAGCACTTCGTCCCTCGCCTGTCTCCTTCCTCCCATCCTCCCACAGCCCCCCCGACCTCAGTGCGGTTTCATCCGTCCGAAAACATCTCCTGTCTCTTCATCTTCCTCTTCCCGCTCCCAGGTCCTACGCCCCCTGTGACAAATCTCCCGATTACACTGCCCTTCATCTCTCCCACTCCTGCTTTTTTTTCTTTCTATTTGATGGCAGCTCCTCTTCCCGCACTGTCACTGATCTGTGTTTATTTAGCTTCCATCTCCTTCCTCCTTCCTGCGCCCCGCTCTCAGTACACAGCCCCCTCCTGAAGAAACATGCCTGGTGCATACAGTATGTGTTTGTGTTTCCACATGCGTCTGTCTTCACTACAAATGGTACAGTGGTCCAACTGTGTGATAGAGCAGGACCAGTAAGTGGACCTTTCGTCTCTTCTCCTCCTCGGCCCTCCCGTTTGGTCACGGCTAGACGCTGAAACCGACGCACAGTAATCCCACACAAGTGCACCATTTCACGGCACATCAGCACAAGAAATGTTCAATTTCATGCAAACAGATTGGGGCTGGCTGGAAAACACAGAGGAGTGAGTGAACGTGATTGTAACAGCTCTGAAGCGAAACACAGACACAAGTGTGCTTGAATGTACAAAGGTTTGATTCAGTATAACACCAGATTTTAATTAGTAAGGGAATGGCTAAAAATGTACACTTACTATTGAGATGTATTACATGCTAGCACCACTGTACGTAGGATATCATTCCATACATTTCATCTGTGTGCATTACGCAAAAGCAATGTCGTGTTATTCAGAATTAGCAAAACGTTAAGAGCTAGAATATAATGCATGCTGTATTTTAGGTGCAGTATGTACATAAACACAGCCTCTGTTGGCAACATTGCCGATTGCAGTTCTCTCTTTCTGCATGTGCATGTACAATAACCCTAAAGGGATGTTTCATCATGAAAGAAACATGGCTTCCAGTAACTGTCTGTTTTTCTTGCCAGGTCAGCCAAACCCATTGGATTTCTTAGCAAAGTAAAGTGGGTCTGGAGTTTTTCAAGTAGACATTATGCACAAGAAACTTCAGCATTGAGCTAAACAATATAAAGCACTTCCGGATGGATAATAGCAGTATGAAATAATAATAAATTCAGCGAAACGTGGTAAGGCGAATTGTGTTTGTGTGTGTGGGGGGGGTGGGGGGGGTACATACTTTTTTTTTTTTCGTTTGTCAAAAAACCTAAAAAACACATCTTTCTCAAAGTCTGTAAAGTTTCTTAAAATGGAGCAGCCAAATGCTGATTTTTGTTGTTTATCTGTGATTTATTCCCCTGACTAGCTTGTAAACCGGAAATGCTTTATATTGTTTAGTCAAATGAGTCAAATTAGTCGAATGATGATGTTGGTCCATCCTGAATTTTGATTGTCAGTCTTTACAAAACAAATGCGTCACATTGCAGATTTCTATACAATCTGCCGTTATTGTGTTTTCTTCCTCCATAACTGAAACCATGGACATATACCCATATTCTGCACATATGTGCTCTTTCTGTGCTGCGCTGGTTTGATCACAGTCAACTCCCGCAATGTTTCTCTTTCTGTCTGAATAAAAAGCAGATGAAGTCAGTCAGTCCATCCATCTGTAAGGCTTTGTATATGATATCACATGCACCACACGCAGATGTACAGTACCAACATAAAATTTAGCATTCTCATAAAAAGCTTTTATAGCAGCTAATAGGCTGACAATGCTCAGATATGAGCAGGTGAAGGAAATCAACCAAGAAATACCAATAAAAATATAAAGGTTTGGCCAGTGTAATATCTCAACATGATACTATCGACTTTGTGTTTACAAAAAGACAGATTTGTTAGAACAATCATATAACATTTTAGCCAATAACCTTCAGAAAATGAATTAAAAGCATCTGTTCATATTAAACTTATTAAAACCTCATACCAAGACTGTGCTAAAAGTTTGGATGCAACGTTGTACTGTTGTAAAATACAGAGAGTGTGTACAGAGGGCTAACAGCCAATGAGGCCAACATAGAGACAGATCAACAGAAACAAACAAACAGAACAGAGGAGCATCAAATGAGAGTTGGAGAACGGAGAGCGCTCTGATCAAACATAAAGAACTCCAGTGGTTTGGAGGTGGAAGGCACTTCTTTGGCAGCGTTTGGTGGAGGGTTTGATGTTAGCCAAAGATCAGCAGCTCTTCCTGAAGCTGGCCTTGGCTCTAGGAGCGGCGCTGGCTGTCACATCATACATCGAGCCTTCACCGCCCTCATAAGACTCTCATTATTTCATAAATCAGTACTTTAGGCACACAGCTCAGTTGATCTGGGCCCACGCCAAGGCTTAGAGAATGTTTTTACAATTGATCTAATTTATTTACAACCCTGATTTATTTTTCTGTGTGTGTGGAGTAAGCTTGCTCACTCATTTGCTTGTTATTTTGGATTCTGCGCAGATTTGTGAGTTGGTGTGGACCATCCAAAATGAGCTAATGCGCAGCAACATTATGGGCACTGATTTGCACCACATTCGTTGCACACTTTATATTATTCCTCTGAGGATGTGGGGAGAAGTTTGGGCACCTACAGTCGGCTAGTGCCCCGCTCGGAAAGATGGTCAAAGACATTTACACTGATTTATTTGCATTTTCCATCTACTTCCATAAGGCATACATATACTTATATAATGTGCATTGACCCCCGCCACCTAGCACCCAGAACCACACACACTCATAAGGAAAGTGCTGGGTATGAAGAAATCCAATATGATTAAGACTATGATTGCTACCTCTAAAAGTTTTAGCACCAATACCCTATATTAAGGAAAACTGTGGGTTTGGCTGACACAACCCTCTTACAGAGATCAGCCATAACTCAGAGTATGGCTGAAGTTGTGAGACGAATATCCATTGTCAGTGTACATTTGTCCTCATAAGTCTGTCTGTGAGTGTGTATGGGAGTCCCAGAGAGACTGAAGAGCAGACTCGGTCAGCCGTGCTGTGGGTTTGTGGTCACCCTGACCAACAGATCACAGGATTGTGGTTTTAAATCAGGCCACACCGATGGAGAGGAATGCTGGAGCGCACTGGAGGAGGACGACTGGATAAATAAGATGACATTTTGAGCACTTTGTCTTCACTTAAAAGCAAATCCAGAACCACAGAACAGTGTGGATCTGTTTTATAAAGAAAGAAATTAAAGATTGATGTAAGCAAATTATAATGAGGACAAAACTCATACCTATTTTATAATAATAAGGTCTCAACAAATCAAAGAAGACACCAAGACTATTCCAAAAGTCGTGGCCAGTGACCCTTGAGATTTATTTTAAGAATTGTGGTGTGGACACAAACACAGCAAAGGTCAAACAATAGTAGAACTGCCTTAATCAAAGTCCTCTTACTCTCTGGTAAAAAAAAAAAAAAAAGAGAGAGAGGGAGGGAAAGAAATTGGGAAAAGTGTGCATGTAACACTTATTTGAAGTCTTTTGCTGAAGCTCAGAGTGACTGGTTCCTTGTGACCCTGCCTTAACTCCTGCACTATCTCTAAATCACTCCCTGACAATACAGACCAACTGTGTGTCTCTGAAATCTCGGACGGATTTTTAAAAACACTACAGCTAACACAAAGTCTCACGTCACTTGGGACTGTCACACACTCAAGCAAAGTCCTTCGACTCAGGAAGCAATTTCCTCTCACAGTGGAGCTTGTTTGGTGCTTTCTCGGTATAGTTACACCTTTCCTGATCTGATTTTTGAAGTAGCCTCTCACAAACCTTGTAGCACACACATAGCCCATAACAGACTGAAAAGTGGTGAAACATAAAAAGCCATTTTCACACCACTTTTCATCTCCCCACATTCCCCACTGAGCTAAAGCCTATCTTAATTAACACTGGGATTTTACTAGATCACTGCTGGCTTAGCTTTGACAGTAATTACGTGTTGATTTTAAAGCTCAGTGTGAAGTGAAAAGGCTACGACTAAAAGGACTCAAAAACTTTAAGTGATGGGCCCCGAAGGTCACCAGAACAATATCCACTGAAGTGGGTTGGAGCCACATCTAGAGACAGTTTGTCTGTGTGTTTATGTGTTCTCCTTCATGCATGAGTGTGTGCCAGTGACCCAATCAGAAGAGTGTGGTTACGGGTGAGAAGCTGTGGTTTTCAATGGCTCGACACACAGTACCCACACACAAGGCTTTACACCGTCCAGGGCTGGATGACTGTACCAGGTATTTTTGTCAGAACTGGGATAAATACAGACACAAACATGCCAAAAAATATGGAGACGCACGCTGAAACACGCTTCAGATCAGGGGCGTCTCATCCGAACAACAGGAACAAGACTGTTTACTTCACGAAAGCAACCCTCCCTGTTTCTTCCTCTCATCAGGTCATCATCCTCATTTCCTCTCTGCCCGCAGCCCCCCCACAGACCGCCGACCATCATCCCCGCTCGGTTCATTTCAGGCCAGGCTTGCAGTGGCCATGGCAACCCTCCAGGAAGGTGGGTGAGTCAACAGAGAACCACAGAGGGCCCTCTCTTTAACACAAGACACTGTTTTCATCAAAGGCCAGACAAAGTAATGTAGCATTTGAAATATATATTCTTATATGAAGCTTGTAGAAAACTGACAAGCTAAACTGTGTTGGATAATATTGTGAAAAAGACCGCTAGGAGCACATTACTCAACATTTAACCACAAACCAACAAAATTGCATTAGCTTGTTGGAACATTGTATAGATGTTCTCATTAAACGGCAATATGGGAAAGAGTATTTTGACAGCATGTGAAAATTGATCACCAAAAAGCATGGTTCTGACAGCGGTGGGTTTTGACATCACTGTTGTTATGCTTCTGTACAAAAAACTCACACAGTGCCTTGGATGAGTAACTATAACTTAAAACCCAGTCTTAAACTTTACTTAAAACTTTACTTTTAATTTCTACTGCTATTATATGTGGACAATATACTTGACAATGACAGACAACCATACCATGGGCGATTTAGATTCACCAGCTCATGCATGTTCTTGAAGGGTGCAAAGCCAGTGTCCACTTAGAACCCACAGTAGGACATGCAATAAAAGGCTACACTCTCACTGAGATTTTAAAATGCAAATGCAACTCCTTTTTCTTGTAACAAACCAATACAGCAGTGACCTTATTCTAGCTTGACAAAAAGTCTTGTTCACCGCAAACTCTGCTTAAGTTCTCTCAACACAACAAATATCAAGAAATCATTTCAAAAAGTTCCACACAATTGCAATTGAGTTGAAGAGGTGTTTTTTGTTTTTTGTTTTTTTTTTAGTTTTTGCATGTTTGATGATGACTTTTGCAGTGATTTTGGTGGACAAAGTGTCAAAGTGTCTGAAAGAATGAGGAGGAAACACAGCCAATATCAGTGTGTGGAGTGAGGGCGTCTGCACCGAAGAACAACACACGAACACAAACAGAGCTGCGAGTCCTGGGATGGGTGACACAGACACATGTTTATCATTGAGGGGATTGGCTGGGTTCCTTTCATCTGAAAATGGCTGACTGTTCCCTCGCTCCCCGTCTGACCTTTCACAAGCCTTTATCTCACTCTCCGTCGCGCTGGCTATCCCTCCGACTCTTCCGCCCTGTCTGCCTTTCGCCTTTAAAGCCCTGTGCTTTCTTTATCTCTATTTTTCTTGAGCACGTTCTCATCTCTTTGTTATTACCGGCCCCACCATCTTCGCTTTCTTCTTTCATTGCCTGCCCTCCTGCCCATCTGCTTTTCATCTGAGCGCAGATAGACAGAATGTAAGGAAGGCTGGTGGTTATGGCTGTGATTGACTTGACTCGGAGAAGGGAGACGCGCTGCCCACAGTTTTCCAATCAGACTCCTGAGGATTATTAGTGCTGAATGATTAATGTGTGTGTGCGACTGAACTTTCATCTGTCTGTTTATTGTATGTGGGCGCATTCCTGCATGCACGAGTGTGAAAAAAACACGCGAGTTATAATAAATGCACACAGATATTTGGCACATTTCTAGGCTGTCAGTCCCTGTTAGGTTTGGCATTCTCGTTAGCACGCGGTTTGGATCCTCTTTCAGAGACGCTGAACTCAGGACCTTTTCCCCTCAAGCACTTCTGGAGAGTGACACAAGCCAGCACAGTGAACGTAAGAAACAGGAGAGGAAGTGAGCACTAAAGATCTTGTTATATCACAGTGCTTGTACTCAATCATCTACTAAAGATTTTACCAAAAAGGCTCCATGAAATAAACGTATCGTCATCAAACGCGCTATGAGAGTACCCTCGAGTTTATCAAAGACCATCTGCGAGGAAACACAAATCAAGCTTAGCCGAGCACCTTATGAATAATGTTACCTTAAGTTTCAATTACATTCCTTCTAAATGAGCCCCTGAAGAATCCACGCTGATTAAAAGGTATTTATTTGTGTTTCTCTGCAGAGAGAAAGCAGAGCACAGTGGCTTTTCTTTTTTTTTTTTCCTGGAACAGCCAGATCAGCAAGTCCTCCTGGGTGGGCAGTACCCAACAAGCCAAATCCATCAAAATGATTTCACCTACAATCAATGGCCAATCCAAGATAAGCTTATTTTTATGAAAGGATGGAAATTGCTCTGTTGGTAGAAGATGTCCATCACCATTTACACGCCAGATAGAGTTTCTTGGCATTGCACCAACCGAAAAGCTCCCTTCTCCGGGTTAGGCTGAGTGAAAATGGATTGAAAAACAGCAGCATCTTGCAGACTTTAACTGGACTTTGCACTTTGTATGTTTTGTTTTGTTGTATTTTTACTCAGCTCTAGCTATCACTGTCAATTGCAAAAATGAATGAAAGATTTGTTTTGGTGTGACCCTGAAACAAATAAAGAAAAAGAGCTCTCACGTTGTTTCAAAGCAGCAGCCATGGTCAGTATCATGTAATGTTACTGTAGTAAATACACACAAATAATGGTAGCAAGGACCATGCTTTTCAAATGAATCTCTCCTTTCTTCTCCCGTCTGCACAAAATGGAACCATCCAAACCGAAGCATCTTTCATTTCCTGGTTTGTCCTCTTTCTTCTCGTTCACCACCTCCTGCATTCTTTCCTCTTTACTCTGCCCCCTCGTTTTCTCATCCTCCTCATCTGCTCATCCCATGGTTTCCAGGGAGCCTTCCGAGCTTTTGTTTGAGTCCAGGGCCATTTGTGTAAACAATGAATCAGGACAAAAACCCTGCACAGCACCATCTTTCTTTGTCAGAAGGAAAGATGGCGCATCCTTGTCAACATGCCTTAGATGAAAAAGTCTTTTATTTCTGGCAATATAGACCATACAGTCATAGACAGTCTCAGAACGTTATGTTCGTCTGCTGTAAAGTAAATCTATAAAAGTAGTTTCAAAAGTAAGGGACACTATCTCACCTTACGTTAAGGAAATATGGTTGAATGATTGATAAAAGTAAAAACAAGTTTTTAGTTTTTAGTATGACTTGTTACAATCAAAATAGCAATGCAGTGGGTACACGAGCTTGCAGCTAGTTATTGGCAGATGACGTCTTAATGTCTCATTTAAACATGTAAACAAATCAAATACAAACAAAAAACAAAAGCATTGCACAGACCTCTGCATTATCTATTCTATCTATTATATCTATTACTTTGACACAGTTAGGTCAGACCTGTATGGAAGCCCATTTGTGCCAATAATAAAAGCCCAAAGGAAGTCGGACTTTAAAACTCATAATTCTGAAATTAAGACAATTAAGACAAGCGACCCCATGCACAAGGATGAAAAGCATTATTTCCATTCACCAGTTACTCTTTGTCAAAGACATGTAAGTTTGTGTTAAAGCTCTTGACAGAACACAGGATAAGGTAATTCCTCTGGTCATTGCCACAGTCAGGTCCAGTGGCTTTTAAATTATACTTGGATTGGACAGACTTCCTCAACAGCAAATAAATCTACATTTAAGTAAGTCTATAATCAGTATCCAGCTGGACATTCATCTATAGATTGTCAAGCAATAAATTATCTTTGGATTTCCACCTAATTCAGATTTCGTTTGTCTCAACTCTCACAAAATTACCAGACCTCAAGAAAAACACTGAGACACGACCAAGATAAATGAGGCTGGAGTCAAAATGATAACCACAACCTTCAAAATGTAATCCTTGACAGTGGTGAGGCCGGTCGGTGGGCACTGGAGTCCTGCAGCCACTGGTTCTGCTGCAGTGGTCAGCTGCAAGGTCAGTCACTGTCATCACTGTGTTCTTTCTCTGTATCCCTTCATCTATCCTCCCTCCCGCTAAATACTGCGGCTCTTAGCGGGTATTAAAAAGGCATTCGCACTGTGCTCAAGTGCTTGGATTGGCTGTTACTGGAGCTCTCTACAGAGTCTGCTCCTTTAAAAAAAGGACTTGTGTTTCCATTCCAATACTACCTCACTAACTTGGTAAGATTTTCACAAAATGTAGCTTTTGGCCGTCAATCTTAGTGTGTGAGAGATCAACAACAAAAACACAGGATTTGTTTCAGGTCGATCCAGAGCAGTTTGGCCCACACTGAACTCCAAACAGATTTTTCATATTATCAGATTCTGCAAAGTTTTGGCATGACATTGTTTTTATTCACTAACTTTTGTGAACGGCTCTATCACATGAATAAATCACTCAAGGACAGACCAGATTAAACTGCATTGTGATGGCGTTCATATAATGTCCATGTATGTGAATGTACAGCTTACAATGTAATGTACTATTGAAGCTCTTTATTCATATACAATACAATTTGGCATTTGCTACACATAAAATATTCTATGACAGCAAGGTATGGATTAGTGCCTCATGCCACAGTGGAAGTTCACAGGGGCTGGCTTATTATGGGATGGCGTGCCTATCCAGGCAGGTGGTCTGGCATGTGCTTGACAAGGGCATCAGAAACCAATAAGGGTGTCTGCTTTCCTACCAGCTCCCAGCCAAGTTAAACTCACGTATCTGTAAAGACCAATACAAAATGTTCATGAGATTTCTTTTCTTCTGTTCCCGCTTTTCCCGAAATGTCCTGAATCCATCTCCAGAGCTCAGATCCAGGAATGCTGACTGTCTGCACACAGCTGTCTTTAGCTGACAAAGAAGCTATAATTTAACTTAATGAGACAATTATTTTATTGTCTATATGGGCTGAATATAGCAAAAAAAAAAAAAAAAAGATTAGTGTGTTTATACTTTATATGCCTATTAGATGGATAAAATGTGATATTTTGATATTTGTACTGCCATAAAGTCTTAGAAATGCATCCCACAGAACCATAAAAACTCCATTAATAGCCAAACCAGAAGTGGACGAGCTCAAAAACAAATCAAAGAAATGTTTAGAGGCGGATCACACAGAGGGCTTGTATGTACTGGCACAAAGTTATGGAACATTTTTAGCACGGTATGTGTAACCACACAGACTGGAATATATGAGTCGAGTCAAAACATAATTTAATTTGCTAAAATGCAAACAAAGCATTATGTACAAATTAATGGATGTCTATCTGCATCCCAGATGTCCCACTGCTAAAGACGCTCTAGACTCTCTCTGCTCGCTGGCGACAGCAAATTTGTCTGTGACAGAGTCAGCTGCCCCACCTGTTCACCATTAATATAGGTTTTACTCCATCAAGCCGTTTCCCACACAATCCCACATCTGTGATCCGCACAGCACACACATTCACTTCGCCGGTGCTTTGGGCTGACATGTTTCCCCGCTAATCTGTTTGCACAACTCTGGTGTGACCACAGGCCAATTACACATCGTCACATGATGCACGGCTGAAGAGAAAATGAGACGGATAGACAGTGGGAGAAACTTAGAAGGAGCCACCCATTGAGATTCCAGTCTGTCAATCAGCCCAGGGTGCATTCAGCTGCCCATCATTTAGTCCCCCCTAAACACACCCCTCAGAGACCCCACAGTCCCACTGCAGCTCTTGAAGTAAATCTGATTTCTCATCTCATTTACGTTCTATAAACCCTACCATGTGTTTGATATTACATTTAAACGGCTCTCGCGGACGCCAGCTGAGTGTATGCTTTGGGAAAGGTAGAGGAACTGTGTTGGAAAAACTGTCCACTGAATGACAGGTGAAATTGAGCATGATTTGAGAGAAAAGAAGCTCAGAAAGAGAGGAGAGGGAAAGTTAACAGCGGCATTCTGTGTTTTCTTTTCATTGTTGTCTTTTTTACTTTGGCATTGAGTAAACTGTTGAGTGGAGAAAGTGAAAGCTTTCCTGTGTTATTGTTGTTTTTGCACGATTCAGTACCACTAAATTGAACAATTTCTTTTTCCTCTCGTCAGTTTGCCTGAGTTATGTGTGAAATACATATCCCCTTTCTATTTCTTCTTCTTTTTTATGCCTTTGGTTTTTGGTACTTACAGATTTTTCTCTCATGCTGAGGATTGACCAGGTCATACGTCAGCAGAAGGGCAGCCACTTTTACCTTTTCAGTTGTTATTTTTTATGGCTAAGACAGACATTTTAATTAAATCAGAGATATAAAGAATACCATCAGAACATAGAATTGGGAAACATTTTGGTCCTGATATGATAAACTCATTTGCAGAGTAAAAATAACTTTAAATAATCTCCATTCATCCGTCTTCTTCTGTATTCCCTAATCTGCTTATCTTGTTAAAATTAATTTGCAAAGACCAATCTTCTTAGGCCTGCAGTGTCATTACAACGAACTGAAAAAGTCATGTTCAACAACATAATTGGGAGAGCTTCTGGGGCTGTAGCCAAAGCAGTAGGGTCATCCAAAGGCCAAGACCAGGGCAACCTGCTCCCTGACTCAATCCGCCTCACACTCACTTCTGGGAAGTCTGATTGAAAAGGTGAAACAGAGGCTGGACGCTCAAAGGCCTCAAATCTCTTGAGCTATCCAGGGCACACTGGGGTAAAGCCCATTTATTGACCAAGGACTTATTTCTCAAACAGGTGGTCAGCTGTTCTGGGATCAGATGGTGAATGTGGGCCCAGAACTCATAATGACATTAACTGGGCCAGTTATAATAAAAGATAAGAAATACACTGCTATTGAAAAGCCTGACGTGTGGATTTTAGATGAAGATGCACACAGTATTGCTTCAGATGTGAATTTGTTGTTGTTTAATGTCGTCTTAACCCACATTGTGTGTTCATTTGTTTGAACTCTTAGTCTCCTAATCCACGTTTATGAGTTTATAATTGCATAGATGTTTCTGTTTGCTTGTTTTGGACTTAAAGTGTAGAGACGTATTTCCATTAAAGAGTTACACCCTTCGAGTATGAGTAGGAGTATGTAAGTCACCTCTTTGGATCGTGCAGCGGTCGATGGGTTGAATGACAGGATTTATGTGCTTTCATATAAAGTTTACGAGTAGAGCCAGTTTGGAGACGTTTTCATATCATTCTAAAGCCTGAGGGCTCTCGTAGAAAAAACAATTGAGTTCTTTTTGATTATGGATTTTAGAGCAAGTGCTTACAATTCAAAATAAGCTCAAACACTTCTGGTTTATTTGCATTACACTAATAAATTGCAAATCTATGACAATATTTAATAATGTGTCTGGATATGTGCATGATCTCTTGACTGTTTCTCCAGATTTAACTAGGTTATAAAACGGCTGAATGGCACCTTTAATGAGCTCCAGTGCAATGTACGTTATCTGACTTCTCTGTTGTCTTATTGGATGTCACATTTTTGAACATATACTTGGCACACTATAAATCAACATTAGACCGTTTGACACTCTTATGTCACCAGAGAAATGATGTGACACGTTTTTGCGAGTTTGGCTGTTTGGGGCTTTAAGTAAAGAGTCAGAGTGGAGTATAGTGTGGGGGCGTAGGGCGCATGGGTCACATTAAAAGTGGGTTCAGGGAGAGGCCTTCACTAATGCTGCCCTAATCCCCCGACAAGCCTGGTTCAAACACACACTCACACTGGGCTCCACTGGCACCTATTTATGACGGCCGTGTTCGAGGTGTGGCTGATGTCACCGGCTGCGAGAGTTAATCACGGCCCACCGAGTGTTCAGCGCGGAAAGTCACATGCCAAAGTGTATTATCCTTTTTCCATGTTCAGCCACACTGCGTTGTTTAGGAGATGTTTTCACTTATCGATCCAAAGTCTTAAAATGACATGAGGGTAGTGCACAAAGAGGATCACAAGTGCATCAGTAGGAAGTTCTGGGTTATATTGATTTCTGTAAAACACAATCTCTGACATTTGAGTAAATAAAGTACAATAGGGCAGTGTTAATTTTGACAGCAAGTTTTAATTTAGTTTTAGTCATAATTTAGTCATTCTGTCCTTATTATTAGTTTTTGTCTAGTTTTAGTCGACTAAATATAAAAATTGAAACGAGTATATCTGCACTAGATTTAGTCGCTAAAATACAAAGGGTAATGCATTTTCAATGTTTTTTTTTTTATTATTCTGAAGTAATCATTCCTATCTGAATGAAATAAAACAACTACTAACCTGTATTAAGTTATTAAGGTCCCAAGCCTTTGATATTTAAAAGCCGTTTAAAAAATCGCCGTCTTCACGCTGCTAGGAACATCATTTCCGCGACCCTCAAAAACATAAGTTCTGATTGGATTTGTTTTCAACTCATCCCGCTCGTTCCTCTTTTTGTTTGGATTTCGTCTCTGTCTGTTCATTTTCTTTTGTTTTTATCCAAAGTGTCATACATTTAGTCAGAGTTAGTTTTCGTTCAGTTTCGATAGGGTTAACCAAATCACGACGAGACCAGACTGTATGAAGACTGATCATGACAAAGCAGCAGTTGTTTACTGCAACATTTTGAAATATGCACAAGGAAGTGTTAGACACGGCTTGCACACATAAAATGATGACACAGCTGCTTACCATTTTGGCCTTGTGGAAATGCTCCCTAAGAACAACCTGTGTTACATTACAAGTCCGAGGTGATACAATAAAAAGTACCAACAGATGTCTTGATTAACACGAGCTAACAGCAGGTGAAACAAATAAACAGCAACAAATGACAACAACAAATACAAATCAGTTCATCTTCCAGCTCACAACTTCATTTCAAGTTAAATCAAATGTTATTCACTTGCACTGTTTTCATATATATTTTCAAAGTATGCACCTTTAAGAGATTTTTGTGGTTGCAGCTGTGAAATATTCTCCAGTGTTCATTTAAGCACCAATAGTCTGTGTCAGATCATAGGTAAAATACTCGCTACTTCCAGAGGCAAACCGCAGAATGGCCTAAAGTTTTCAGTAATCCTCAAAGGTCGTTGTGCGCTTTGATTCCGTTATAGTCCTTTTTTTTTTTCCAAACCACAGAGGTGCACATACAGTATCGCGTGGCGGACACCGTGACCCTCGGTTTCAGCGGGACTAACCTGCTCAAACAAAAGTTATGAAACAACAATGTCCCAAAAGACAACAACATTCCTGAGGGGGCTGAGTGTGTCTCTGAGGAAATCAGTCAGTCACATTCCTGTCTGTGATCAATCAGCCCCAGGCCCAGACAACCCCAGATTAACCTCAGCCTCACTGGAAAACTACCTGGCCTTCCAATCCAAAACAACCTTCAGCTCGCTACGATTTACTGCGCTTTCCTTTTGTCGGGATGAGCAAGTACGTCATGTGCTAATGTAACGTGTGTGGGTGGGTGTCTTCAGGAGCTCCCGCCTCAAGGAAAACACAGTCTATCAACGTTTACTTTACTGCTATTTCCACCGTTAAAATGACACAGTAATTATATACAACGCTGCTGCGAGATTTGGTATACTGTGTGATGTGAAACTATTAGAGGAGAAAGGAATGCTCATTTTCGGCACTAAAGGGAGAATGTGGGCGAAGGTTTTGGCACAGATCGAGCGCTAAAATATGGAAGAGCACTCCGACCTGCCACGCTTCTACCTCAGCTCAGTGACAATGTGGTGGAGTCATTAGCTCAGGTACTGGGATGTGCATTGACTGGGAAAAAAGTAGCGCTTTTATAGAAGAGGGTAAAGGTTTCCTGGAAATTAATAGCTCACTGTTAATTGTTGTTTAAATGCTTCACGACTCATTACTCTCTCTGCTTTCTGTTATAAAATATAGATCAAGTGAAAGAAGTAGTAATTTATTCCGTTGTCAAGTGCACAGTGGCCCTGTTTTCTCAGTGTCCGTATGCAGCCTCCCACTATAAGCCGTGTTCTGGCCAGCACATAATTGTCTAAGTGCTTCTGGATGGCAGCAGGCTATTTGGTCATTAAGGGCCCTATTAAGTCATTAGAGCAACAGTGGGACTGCCGTCTGCCCGCCGACACGGCCAGATGATCGACCTGATACGTGTTCCCTTGCAGTTTTCCACATATTTGCGCAGGTAATTATAGCTCAGATGTGAAACACCCTCGGATGTCATGCTTGAACAGGGGATACACATCGCCAGCGCTCTTAAAAGGTAATCTCCCCCGCCCCCTCTTTTTTTCCACTCGCTGTTTATGTGTGTGTAATGTATTAGAAGAGCTGGACGGGAGCACTGCTGAGTGTTTCCGCCAACTCCTCTAGTGGCCGGTTTCTGTATTGCAACAAAATTTCTTAACATAGAAAGCATACAGTATCAAAGATTTTAACTGACTTCTTTATTTCTGTTTGACATTTTCAATACTTTTAATCATTTTTGCTTTGATGGGGTTTTTTGTTTCAGTTCACTATTGATATTCCAGGGCTAAAAGTCACACTAAAAGGAGTTTGAGACCAATACCTTTACAAAATAATATTAAAGAACGGTCTGACTGCAACACTTCCTGGTTGTGACCAATGATTGTGGTTGTGGCAGCACTGACAGTTCTTGCCGTGTTTTAGGTTTGAAGATGTAGCGACCGTATCACTGTTATGGACGACAGCAACATTGCACTGCTCTGACTGGATAAAACTGCACTTAGTCACAGATGATAAATCCATTTACATCCAGGAGTTCATTAAAAGTAGCTGGCCTTTTGCAAATCGACCGGAGCCATCCCAGAAGTTACTCTGGAGCAGACTATCTGGCTGTTCAGGTTCCTATTTTGCAGCCACAGTGAGTTTATGTTATTCCTGCTTAGTGTCTGTGTATTTAACGTAACGATAAAAGCTTGACTTCTACAGAACTGACCGTGGAAGAGCAGACCGAAGCACACTGTGTTGATAATAGCTGCCTGGTGCACATCTTCTTAAATGTATCATAATTAATGGCATTGTTATACATAGCCACTCTGTTTTGCTGTTTCTTTCCTGGGTCAGTTCTCTTAAGCAAAGATACCAACATTTTCTGGAGCGTTAAACAAATGGACGTTGACTTGAAGTGAGATAAAAGCACAGTTGAGTTGATAAATGTCTGCTAAAATAAAAGTTTTATTGTCAGTTTATCAAATTATATCTAATTATGTAATAATTTAGCAATCCACACACACTTTTAATTGACCTAATCTTTCACTTATCACTTTATCCATTTCAATGTTGTTTTATTGGGTATGTTTTAATTGAAGTGCTTTTACCACATCTGTTTTATCAGTTTATTTGTTTTCTTTATTTCCACCACTCATCACTTTTAGCCCTGATGTCAACACTTACTAAATGGAAGAAAAGATGAGTTTCTACCTGTGCAGACAAACGAGTAAAGAGTAGTAGAAGTAAAGAAGAGCAGTCTCTTTTCCATCAGTCCATCTCTGGGGCCAACACATTGCCTCAAACCCAAACTCGCACGCCCTTCACGGAATGTAAATATTTGAGCATGGCTAATGTTGGATGTTACCTAATTCCTCCTCTTAAGATGTGCTGTTTAGGTGAGCACGTTCCAAGGAACACAGTGTGAATTATTTTGTATGATTTGATACAACTCATGAGAATCTTACTGTGATTTAATTGGTGCTATTACTCTTTGCAAACATGGCCCAGCCTTTGAGGAATTTACTGCTGTGGGCTCAGATTATTACATTAACTGCTTACTATAAACTCACATCGAAAATGTTCAGCCGCAAAACTCTGGATTTGTGAAAAGAAAGACATTCCTTCTGTGTTTTTACAAGCGCTTTACTGTTTTTATATCATTTTCAAATTACTGATTCAGATCCTACGGTCATTTTCTTTATGATGTACAATCTGAAGTGGAAAACCCAACACAAATACAGATCAAATTGAATATCGTATAAAGTAATGTAGACTTATGAGAAAGAGGGATTGTGTGGGTCTAAATAGAGTTAAGGGAAATGCACAGTTTCACTCTTCAGCTGCTGCCAGTAAACTCAGTGGTTGATGCTGCCCTGGCTCCATGTATTTGAATGTTTTAATGCACTTATTGGAACGCTATTATCTCATCACAGCGCATGTTATTATATCCTCAAATTTGACTTTCTTGTGACATTTCTGCCACATCTGCAGATTGAGGTCGCCTCTCTTTAACCACAATATGCCCAAGGCTGCTCCATCAGCACAACAAAGGCCATGGACCAGTGTCTTCACAAAAGCAAAGAGACTGCCTTGATTTAAATAGTGTAGCTCACTGTAAACTCAGAAGAACAGTATATGTTCACCGACAGTTTGATCGGTCAGGGTTAGTCCAGGCTCTAACGCTGATTAGTCCATATACAGACCTACTCAGCAGTGCCCAGACTGACCCCAGACTGGCAGACTCCACAACGGCACTACCACCTCCTATTGTGACCTTTGACCTCTGCCCAGGAGACAGGCGCCACTGATATGATGTCATTTCTCTCTGACATGGACCAGTGGTCTGATCTGCAATGTGACCCAGGCAGAATAAATATGGCTGTTTATTTTCTGGGAGTTTCTGAGTGACCTTCAGGTTTCCCAAAAGCAGCTTTGCCGTTTGGTCTCTCCTCCAATAATACACAGTATCTTTGTTAAATAAGCCACCACTGTTTGCTGTTGTGAACCACCAAGACACACAAAGCTAATCTGTACTAGTATGATGCTTAAACCAGTGACCTGCTCAATTATAGTAGCTTTTTCAGCTGATTTGATAACTGCGAAGTGATTTCTTACGACCACATTTCTAAATTAGATTTAATCAAGATACATTTATGGTAAGGCAGATTACATCCTTTGGGCTGGGAGCTTCCTTCAGCAATTCCCACTTGCTATACAAAGCAGTTAGACATTCAGTTTCTGGCTTGCCTGCCTGGCTGTCAACCTATATTGGCCGAGAGAGCTGGACAAAAACCATACACCATGACTCCTTTGTTTCCAGAGGCGCTCTGAGAGAAATCCACACCTCTCTCTGATAAAAAGAGACTACAAAGAAGTCTGAGGGCTCTCATTAGACCACAACACTTTAGAGAGTGTTTAGTTCTACCCTACTAAACAACACGACCCCATCTGCTCTTATTCCAATGAGAATGATTTATTTGCCATACCTTAGTTTGCCCAAAAGCAACTTCCTCTGAGGTCAGAGTCCCCCAGGCGACGGCTAACCTGTAGCCCTATGTGGAGCTGGACAAGCCAATGCTTAAAGACCAATGGTTCAAGCCCCACTGCACTGGTACCACTGGGACCTATTTAAAACTTCTGATGTGACAAATGATGAATCACTGGCTTTCTTATTTCCATTTGGCTCTTGTTGAAGTGAGAGTGGTGAGGTTACAGGATATTGTAAGCAACAACTTTTATTGGGAACAACTAACATGTGGGCCAGCAGAGTTGGAGTTTCCCAGCTCCCTTCTCTTTAAGGATTGTTCATGTTTCAGATTAGCGTTGAGATGATCGCTCTCTTCTGTATAACAACCCCACCTCTGTCTTTGCACTATCTATCTATTCCCCAGTCAGCCTAAATCTCTGTCTTCCTCTCACTTTTCTTTCGTCTTGCTCCCACCCACACATTCTCCTTGTCTATCCATTCTCCTGACCTCATCGCTGTTGCAGTCAAGCATGGAGGGATCCAATCAACCACGGTGTTCAGATTAAATCACAAATTATTATAATTGAGAATAATGGTTTCCATGTCAATTTCAGTTCAGCCTGGAATTGTTTTCCTACAGCACATATCTGGAAACACTGCGGCGGGGAGCTCGGAGGTCCAGCTGTAAGGTGAAATTTATGTAATGCCGTTTTGACAGATTTCCATGGTAATAAATCACGGATTTAAATTCAAACATGTGGCTTGTAAATTCTACATTCTTCATCCATTCTCCACTATTTTACAATAGGCTATAATTGTACATTGAAGTTCACAGGAAACATACAGTGAACATTTGCATATAAAGTTGAATATAAAGTATAGGATTTGTCTGTACTTTTCATATTTTAAACAGCACAGTATCTTAACCACCAGCTATAATGCATCATTTTTCAATAATAGAAAAAGAAACCTGCCTAAACAAATCTCAAAGCCCTGCTAATGCCACTGACTTGTCCTCTTCATTACTGAGAAAGGCCCTTTGCCTCGCCAAGCTTATTTCTAGGGGCAGTAAAGCTCTGAGGCATGTACAGGGCGCGCAGTGTGATTTTGACAGAGTAGTTAGGAGGAGCTGATGAAAGAGGAGAGGCTGGGAGCCCACTGCCTCTCAAATTAGCCCCGCAGCCCTCCGACCTGTCACATGGAGACCCGGCCCTCGCAGATTTAGTTGCAGCACTTTACTAATGTGTGTGTATGGGACTTTGCATGGGTGCTGATGACCGCCGTGTGTGGCGTTCCATGCATGCGTAACACATGTTTGATGAGAAATCCATGAGCACACATTTGATGTTTCCTTTTTTTTTTAAATGTGGATCAGAACATACGGAACCACAGACCATCTTCTTAGGGACGTCATATATTTTTCTGGGACCTCCCACAGTTTAAAAAATGTCTCAGTTAACCTTCTGCTAATAATAATTCTTTAAATAGACTCATCTCTTTATCATCAAATATTAAATTTAGACACCGGCACACTCCCCATGTTTCACTCAGCATTTAGTCTGGCTGTTTCATTCTTCCCTGTGTTTCTGGTTGGATTAATGTAAGGGAGCGCTGTGTGGTTTTCTCACCTCTTCAAATCCATTCAGCATGAACACGGTTTATTCTGACAACCTCAGTGCCGATTCAGCTGTTGGGTCTGTTTGTCTAGCGAGGTAGAGAGACATCTGTAACCATAAAGCTGTCTCAAGCAGACAGGTTTTAATCGCTTTTCCCCCCTTTATATTTGTGACTACACCAAAAATGCGTTCATGCTCACACTCAGGAGCAATGCTCGACTGTTTTTATAAAAGGCCAAGCTGCTTTTCTGCAGAACTACTTTACAAGAAAGCACCTTTAGGAATGAATCTTTTTTTTGCCTTTTTACATCAATCTCGGAGACTTTGAGAAATTGAACAAAGTCATTCATGTTATTCTTTCAATGAATTTACATACTCCACAGTACACAAATATTTGCTGATCAGGTATAAAGACCACTTTTTATATTTGCCTACCTGAGAGAAGTTTAGTCCATTGAGAGGGTGACATTGCTCCTCCACTCTCTCCACTGCCCCAGTTGTCTTGCCCATCCTCTCGGCCTCCTGAGCCAAAAACAGGTCCAGCACCGGCGTCCCCCTCGACCTTACGTCCCACTCAGTCAGCGAGTTGACCATTAGCATGACCCACACAGGCCTTTTCCTCTCCCAGTTCCCCGCTATGGCATTGAAAAGATAATCCGCGTATAACCCTCGTCCGCGCTGATCTGCCGTCATCCAGTGCGGCATCATGTGCTTCACATAGTCCAGGTGGCGCTTGAGGCGGCGGTACAAGTCTCGAGGTAGCAGTTTTTGGAGGTTTTCCCCGTGGGGCAGAAGCTGGCAGCTGGTGAGCTTCGAGATAGTCAGAGGGTCAGTCAGGTCGAGCTCAAAGAAAATGTTGGGGCTATTGTGGAAAGCCTGCTTTGAGTTGTCTGGGATATAGTCCCACACTCGAGTGTATGGGACATGAATAGTACCGAAAAGGTATGAAGGAGGGTAAGGAGGTGCTCGCTTTATTGTCCACAGGAAAGAATTCATTTCACTTTGCTGAAAAAGAGAAGAAGAAAAAAACACAGAAACCACAGTGTTAGTACAATTCAACATGTCTTAAAACTATAGTTGACATATTTTCCTTCTGTAGTGGTTTACTGGCGTTTAGGTTTAGGTCAGAAAGTTAAAGACTGAATCTGATTTTCACATGACAGCGGAGGAAGTATGAAGTGTACAGCCAACGTGGAGAGTTTATGGAGGGGCCTTGTGCGCTGTAAACAGAGCCCTGTGTAGTGTTGAGGGCCATGCATCGGTTGGTGAAGCATACTTAAGGCTGTAGTGCAAATATACTGCGCTGAAGCTCATAAAAGCTCCTGACCCCTGTGTGATACCTTTGTTTGTGAACATTCTTAAAGCAGTCAGAGATCTGCCGCGGCAGACACATGTATGCACACTCCTGCTTTAATGCAACAGCTTTTATTGCAGGAAGTCCATTGTGGTTATCTTTATAGAAAATACTGTCACAATGGAAATGAAATAATAACAGCAATTCACCAAGCATTAAGCCAGACTACATTTAAAATCTGTTTCTTATTACGAGCTGAGCAAATGCGTCGTACATGTGCCATGACTTTGATGTTGGCATGATCCAAATATGAAAAAGGAATTTGTTTCTCTAAACAATATCAAACTTCTGGCTTCTGAGACACGGACTAATCAGCCATTTGAGGGATGAAACCCATTATGGCAAAATAAAGTTATTCTTAGAAAATGTTTACCTCTTAGGTTTAATCAAGATCTCTTCCAGCTGTCTTCCAATGATTTTTGCACTCTGCCAGCGCTGCCTTTGTCATTTAAAACCTCGGAATGAGTCTGCCAAAAGCCTTGTCTTGTGGGATGCTCTGTTATCATCAGAATGAACTGCGATGAGCTTTGTTTCTGGCAGCGGGTTCCACAAGACAAATAAACGCAAATGAAAATGTCATTTCAGAGCCACGTTTAGGCTTTGTACCAAAATGTGACTATTTGAAGTTATAACTCAATTTTCACACTGACGTTTTTACATGAGATGTCTTTCCTTAATGAGGACTTGTAGACATGGAAAGTGTGCTTGTGCGATCTCCTCAATAATCGGTGAAATCCCCTCTACTTAAGCTGCGTGGAGAGCTTTTCTCTTTTTTATGGGGTAATTACTCTTAACAGAAAACAGAGCCCACTGTGCTGATGCTTTACAAATCACATAAAGCCAATGAGAACGAAGCCCTCACTGATCTTTGACAATAAATACATTATCCACGTATAGGGCTTGCACTAATAAAGCAAAGGCTTATGATCTGGTAATAACTCCTTATGGTTTCCTCAGGAGACCTTATACTGTATGAAGGCAGCTGATGGATGTGATGTCACTGTCCTGATTGTAAGGTCCTGTTATCCAGAGCGGAAAGGGACTGATACACAGACAGCAGAGATAGCCCCAGATTATCCAAAGATGCCTCATGATTTCAATTTATATCCATGATCTTTTCTATAATATGGCTAAAGGGTTTTAATGGGTTTGAAGTCGAAGTACGTATTTTAAAAATTCTGATTTAACCTTTGACCTTTTAACCTGTACTATCTCGCTATAGCAGTCGATGTGTTTGTTTAAAATGGTAACACAACTCCTCCAATAGACCTGTAATTATTTCTTTTTTTTAATCTGAAAAATCTTCGAAGCAACAAGTGTCCGGTTTGTATTCAGGTCTGTGCCCTGAAATCTTCCAGCTCAAATCTCATCTGTCTCGTGGCTGAAAGTGTAGTGTTTAGTTGAGTAGATAGTGCCCCGGCTTGACTCACCGACTTCGGTGTGTCGCACTGCCTCGGTCTGTCTGTCCGCTGGACGCCCCAGGGCGCCCCGGTGCGCAGCAGGGCGCTCAGGAAGAGCCAGCACAGAGTCCGCGCGCACACCATGGTACCGAGGTGACAGCGCGCTCACGACACAACTCTTCTACTCTCTCTGGACGCTGCTCTGTCCCGCTCGAGTCAACTTGTTCGCCGTGGCCTCACTTGCGCCTCTCCGCTGGAGGATCATGTCGACAGCTCGCCATGTCCCCGCGCTCCCAGACTCACTTTTCTTGGGTCAAACTTTCCCCGTGTCTTCGCTGGACGCGCAGAGCTTGCGCAGCAGCGGAGTGGTTAAACTCTTGTGAGAGGTAGAGCCGTGCGCTCCACAACTTTGGAGCGTCTCTGGAAAAGCGGGAGGTGGGACGACTTGAGTGGGTGCCCCCCCACACCCCACCCCAACACACACTATTTCTCCCGAGATGAGGGCAGGTTCAGAGGGGGATGACAGGTTCGCGT
The DNA here is from genome assembly GCA_036850595.1 of Rhyacichthys aspro. Lineage (NCBI taxonomy): Eukaryota > Metazoa > Chordata > Actinopteri > Gobiiformes > Rhyacichthyidae > Rhyacichthys > Rhyacichthys aspro. The sequence continues at coordinate 13,508,847 of CM072151.1, forward strand.
GAGCTTCAACTTCTCTGCTACGTTCCTTCTGTTACTTCAGAACCAACCGAGAACTACTTTTAATGGATGTGGCCCACTGTAAAACTTAAAATATTTGGGCATGTGTTCTTGGTTTTGCAGGTTTTGAGCAGGACACGCACAAGGAACCAGTTTAGAGTAAACTGCCATTTAAAAACAAAGCATTATTCCCCTGTTACAAAATAAACAGTGCTTAGTTTGATCTTTATTTCTAACAGCATAATGTTTCTTAAACTAAACTGTCCCTCATCTTTGCCAAATTTTGATGTTATTGTAAATTAAATCTCAAGTTGAAGCTTTAACTGTATTGCATTTGCTGTATAGTCTTAAAATGACACCTACAATGTCATTTTAATGCCAGAAGCAAATAACACAACACTCTTGGGACGCCACTGTTTAGATTTGGTCCTAAATTACATCAGATTGTGCTGTTTATTGTACATTCTCCAAGTCATAAAACAACAGTAGATGTGGTTTGTTTCTGTTTTATATGCTTTTCAACACAGTCATTTAAAAGAGGTAAACGGACAATAACTCAAATTGTGTCATGTGCTTCCTCCACAGAAGGATTACATTTATCTCTACTGCCTCCTGTTTGACAGCCCCGTGGCAACATGAGGGTCAGACTCTAGCGGTGTGTGTCAGGCCTTATGTGTATGATTAATGCTCACAAATAAGCTGGTCTGGACAAAGATAACAGAAAGAAGTGTTTCATTTACTCCCAGATGTATTGGTTATGATGTGGAGGATCATATGAAAGCTATGAAAGCGGCCCTTCTCCGAGCTCGCTCCGATGTCAACACTCCACTACTCAAGCCTGACCTCAGTTATTGTCCAAGTGGCAGACGGTGTGACAGAGTCAAGTAGTGGGAAATTTGTCATGGAGACCCCTCAAAGAAGTGGCACCGGCCCCCTCCCTGAAGGCCCAGTGGCAGACAGACCTGGGACAAGCGAGTCTTTGTCTCTGGACCATGTTCTCCCCTCCTCTGTAGTCCTCTTCTCAGCACTCCACGCTCACTCGGGGCGGCACCCTGAGCCTCCGACAGCCCCTGCACACTCACCGTTTTCCCTTCGCACGGAGGACTGGGCTTTCCTGCTGATTGTCTTTGATCAGATTGTCACTCAACACAGGTTCAGCTTGTAAAACTGTGCCACTTTGCCCTCTGACTCTTGCCTGTTTTAATCGGCACCATATACCATTTCTGAATCTTAAAAACATCACAACTCTGCTGATATATTTCTCCGATTTGCGCTCGACTGGGAGACAGGTGCGGGGTTTGATGCAGCCGCCTGTGGAGTCGGGTACCTGCTGGAGCCACACCTTGCAGAGGGCTCTCTTTGAAGGAGCTTTTCACATTCTTGGCCAGTTCGAAGGGGGCTTATGAGCGGCGAGCTGCAGGAGATTCCTGGACGCGCTCCAGCTCTTACATCGTAGCGCACGTATAGCTGGGGACGAAAGACTGCCTTAAAGTTTATGTTCTGTTGGACGACTGTAGAAACACGCACACTTACTGGACGCACATGTGGGCAGGCGTCAGAGCAACACAGACGGGCAGAGGTGGCATTAGAGTGGGATTGTAAAGGTATTTCACTATAGCTGATGCTTTAAAGCCTTTACATTCATAGGTTTCTGAAGAAGGATTGGATAGGACACTGGCAAATCTAGTAGCATTGAAACTATGGCTGATCCAAAGCCTTCTAGTCTTACCTAAACAACGTGTTAACCATTTTATGGCTCCATATTGCTATAGAGTAGTCATTATTCTGGGGCACTACTGTATATTTTTCCAACACCCAGGCTGTACAGCTAATCAGACAGTTATGGTGCCAAAAGCTTCAAGTGGACATTATACTCAAGGTATTTTGCAATTACAAGAGCGTCTGATTTGTTTAGCAGCATAGTTAGCTTCACGCTGAGACTTGTGTGTCTTTTCTTTTGACTTTCCAAACAAGAGCCAAGAAGTAATGGAAGGTCTATCCACAAGTGATAGTTGTACATTGCCTTTATATGTGCATTAACTAGCTCACATGCACAGACTATGCTGCTGTGGAAAAAGGCCTTTTTTACTTGTGGCCCTGGAGCTCTGAGGATCCTGTGTCTACTTGTCCTTGTGTCTGAGTGGTTCGTGTTTGTCTGACGCTGAGCAGAAGTCCTGCCACAAAACCTCAGCATTAACTCCACGCCTCAGTAGCATCACTTATGGTCTGTTTGTGTGTAATGAAAGAGGTACTACTTGTATTACAACTATTACCGCTGGTATTACACCACATGAAAGGGATCTGCAGTTTTTTGTGACCGTCCACTGAGTCTGGGCTGTTTATTATGCAAACAGGGACCCCTAGTGGTGACAGAAATAATAGGTTGCAGTGGGGACAGAGGTGAGACACAGAGACTCTGTTTGTCTGACCCAGGGCGCAGATAAACAGAGAATGATGGATACAAAGGAGTGGCTCGTAGCTTTAGGCAGCCATATTTGAAAGAGAGCATCACGATCGTCTGTCAGTCTCTCTTTGAACACACACACACTCCCTGTGTACCTCCCCCCATCTCTCTCTCTGGCTCCAATATCCTCTGTCCTCCTTTGAAGATGTTGTGAAATAATATTTACAGAGCCTCTGTTGAAATGTTATTTTGGTTTCCATTTTCCGGATGTCTCAGAAGAAGACAGTGATATTGTTCTTAGGATAACGGGTGTAATATAGAGCTAAAGATGTCAAATGAGGTTCTGAAAGCAGTGGTCAGTGTCCTGCAGCAGTGTTTTTTGGTTTGTTTTTTTGAGCCATTTGAGGGCATGTACATACATGGTTTGCAGTTGCACTTATGACATGCTCATGCATGTTGTGAATGGCTATCTGTCAATCTTCATCAGTGAGTGTACAATGAGAAAAGGCAGAAGGGCAAGATGCAAGAGATAGAGTTGTTGTTTTTTGTGGGAGTTAGCCCTGTGTTCATTTTCTACCTGTCAGCCATTTTGAGTTGATGTTGATAGACATAGTGGTTATTTACTTAATTTACAGTGCTTTACTTTAAAGTCAGTAATCTTAAGTAATGCTATGGTGTTGCATTGGTCAAAGTTAAATGAATGGTGTGCCTTCTAAACAAGAGTTTCTGTGTAAAACATAAAATCCTTTAGACAACACACAGTAGCCTATGTTAAATGAATAGTGTCAATGTATGAAGAACAGTGACAGAAAATAACCACTTTACCACAACTATATTTGTCTACAACACTAATGATATTTATTTTTAACTAGTATTTAGAATAAGTGTTCATTTTGTTTCACTGCAAATTTGAAATTTAAAATATAGCTTTTGTTAAAGGCGTTTGGAGAGAGAACATTTGAGATTGTATTGTGTATTGCTTCTTCATTAGCTGTTGGTGAGAGGTCCCTGGATTGAGTGGAAAGTACATCAATTGCATTGCGTCATCATTTTGAATGTAAATAGGTATAAAATATGAAATTATGCTAAGTTGTGACAGCCACTCAGCAGTGATCTGGTGTATGTTATAATTCATGCAGAGAACACATGTACTGCCCCAACATTAAAAGAGCTGGAGCTCAAGGAAAATGTACCTCTCATAATGGAATGCAAACAGAAAATGTCTATTGATTGACATCTTTTAGCTGATTTAGGGACTGCTTGAAGAGTCAGTAATTATGAGTCATTATTTGTGCATGTAATACGTACAAGTTTTTCATGTTTTCATTTGTATGGTGCTTTTTCTGTATGGCTCCCTATTTGTGTGTCATCAACACAGAGCTTTGTTGAGATGGCTCTGACTCAACTGACCCATCCAAAGCAACATTTTTGATCTTGTTTATTTTTGCACAAATATGCACCTACTCTCTGATTATCCTCTATGACACCTACATGTCTTTGTGAAAACCCTAATGCGCTCACATCAAAGGCTCGGCCGCCAAAGTCACCCCATGATGCTTGGTATTATCCATATCTGGAACCCCCCCTGCTATCTTCTCTCTTTTTGAGCCCCATTTACCCCTGAGAGCCAAAGCAGGAGAGGGGGAGGCTGAAAAGGCTCCTCCTGCTGATAAGCACATCTACTATTGGCCTATTTGAATGGTAAAGGAATAAGATATGGAGCTATAATAATGGTTCCCTCTTGTCATTTCAACAACCATGGTGAGCCCGCTGCAAATCTTCACCTCGAACAAAAGATGTCTCTGATATCATAATATTATGGAAATGCATTATATATAGCTATCCTTTGCTGTTAGTGTTTATTGTTAATGTCCTGGTAGCGGTTCATTTCTTCATGTTTTCAATAGAGACCACCAGAGCCAAATAAGGATTCACATAAGAACATAAGCATTAACACAAATCCTCTGGAAACACAATTCCATGATTCAAGAACCAGATCCTCTGATTCTGATGTGATCTGTAGGTGAAGATTGTTTTAAGAATACGGATCTATGAATCTTATTTTACAACTGCTTGCCAACAGACACCAGCAAAAGGATAAATATATAAATGGAACAATAAATCAATACAGATTGTTACAGCGCCCTTTGACATTAGTTGTTTGTCTGTTGTATTTGCACAGGTCTTTTTGGTGTAAATGTGTGATAACAATAAATTATTTTGTATTTTATGTTTTGATTTGGTCTTTTTCTACACAAATCATCTTAAAAGTATTATCTACTTTCCAGCCACATTGTTTTCATATTGCATATTTCCACCTATGTGATGTGATATAAGCTCGGCCTGGTGGTTTACCCATGTCTCTGTTGCCAGGTGTTCAGAATACCTCACAGCGTGTAAGGATATTCTGGGGAAGAGAAACAGGCATTGTCTTTGTCTTCTTCAAAGGCCATGTGGTTTGAAGAACGCATGTCATATTCATTAATATATAAAGCATCAAATACTTGACCCAAGCCTGGCTTTCTTTAGATCACTCCACAGTCCAAGCAAAGACCTCTGGATGGAAGCTAAGAGAAGAAGACAAACATCTTGATTTGGCCACTCCGTCAAAAAGAACCATATGACCTCTCTGCAGATAAAAGCCCCTCAATCTGTGACTAATAATACTGGACTTACGCAGTGAGGTCAGCTGTAAGGCACAAGGCCACGACAGAGACGTACGAATTAATGCACATTTTCCAGCATGTATGCAGTGTTGTTTTGGTAATCCAATCTGACGTTTTTATGCTCGCTCTCCGTCATCTGCTCCTTTTGTGTCTCTGTATGTCTTTCCTCACTTCTCCTTTGGTTTTTCATCTGTTTGTTTTTAAGATCCGCCCGTGGTTTCGGTAACACTTGGCCGGTCCGTTGTGCGAAACCCAAAAGAGACGGGTTCACGCGGCGAAGAGGATTTCCACTGCATCCATCTTGAAGAGGAACGTGGAACTGAGAAGAGGAAAATGAAAGGATAAAGTGGTGATGGGAAGCAATCAATGTGAGTAGACCCAGAAGGAGATGATTAGGTGTGATTGATGACTCTATTGATATAAGGCAGATATAATTTATAGCTTTAAAGAGTATTTTTCAAGTGTCTGCAATGAACGGTTGGGTGAAATAGATCATAGGGAGCTGCAGGAACTTTCGAGCGCTCCCTCCATAATTACCTGGCTGTGGAGCGTTTATAAACAGAGCTCTCTGGGCATGGTTCCCCGCTACTCTTCACTCACACATGGAGCTGTTCTGGTGCTTGACAGGGAGCAGAGGGGCTGTCAACAGGCCCAGCGCCCGGCGAGAAGCAGGCTGCGCTACCATGCTACTCCACCACACACACACACACACATACAGACAAACACACGGATGTAAATACAGACTCATACATGGCCGCCGTGTTGAAACATGTCAAACAGCATAGGATCTACTATTATACACACACAAAGCACATGCACGCAGGGTCAGGGGGAAACACGTAGAAACTGTGGCCAAGCTTGTGTGAATCTCTGGGCGATGCAGTGTTGTAATACATTTTTAATATTTGAAAGTGGACTGTGGGAAATTTTGCAGCATACGGTTATGAGAACTATGTTTGCAAGCTCCTCAGAATACAATAAACGGAGCTATTAGTTAATTATATTTCTTGGCCAGACAAACTGAGAGCTCTTTTGGAGGTTTTTTGGGCACACAGTCATAAAGGTTTACGTGGTTTTCACATTCTACATAAAGGAGGGATGGGGAATATGGGACTGTATTCTGAAATTTCACCATCAGATGAATCCAAATGTTATAGGTAAAGGTAGCAAACAGGAGCAATAGCATAGGCTTTGTGTTATGTATGGTTGCTAAAGAGACAAGGAAGATTTACATGCATTCATTTTGACAGATGACTGCTCTTTATTACATCCAAACCAAAATGTGGGCCATTTCTTTGAAGCATATAGTAAATTGTAGAAATAGCAACTACTGACCACACACTTTAAATCAGAGGTGTCATACTCAAAGTGGTGAGGGGCCACGATAGTTAATAAGAAACATTTCAGGTCCTAAAGATTTTATAAAAATTTTGAATGTGATATGTTATCTTCATTTGAGTCTTACAAAAGTTATCTTTAACGTTAATTTCCTCCTTTTATGGAAACTGGCTTTAGTTAGATTTGAACAGGTTTTTTGTAAGATTTGAACAGGTTTTTAGTAAGATTTGAACAGATTGTAGATGGATTTGTACTGGTTCAGATGGATTTGAACAGGTTTTAGATAGATTTGAAGAGGTTTTAGATGGATTTGGACAGGTTTTTAGATGGATTTGGACCGGTTTTCAATGGATTTAAACAGGCTTTAGAAAGATTTGAACATGTTTTCGATGGATTTGGACAGGTTTATGATGGATTTAAACATGTTTTAGTAGGATTTGAACAGGTTTTAGTAAGATTTTATTTATCTTGGTGGCAAACATCAAATCCACCTTAAACTTGTTCAACAATTCAAACCTAAATATCCAAAAAAATATGACCTACTAAATGTATTGAAGGGCCACATAAAATGTTGCAAATGGCCCTTGAAGTAGTTGAGTGTTTTAAAAAGACTGACATTTTAAACAAATACATGGTCTCTGTGGCATTGCTCCTGTCCTCGTCTCTAAACTGGGAGTGTGCTATCCAAGTATCTCATTAAACCTTATTTAAAGAACACTAGACTATCCCTTTAAATCTGACAGACTGTTGCAAATAAAATACTTCAAATATGCTAACAGTTTGTGAAAAGTAAGTGTCATATTTATGGATGGACTGGAAATAATTTGAACTGTCAAGCTATAGAGCAACGTGGTGACGGCTGGCTACATGTGCACACAATTGTTTCCAACCACGCTCTCAAAATGCACAATAAAAAAAAAAAAAAGAAAAAAGTCCCATGTCTGTGTGGAATGTCAACACATCATTATATACTATTAATGGATATTGCTGGGAACATTAATCAATGACAGTACAAAGTGTTGTGTGGGTTGTAAAGAGATAATAGTGTAATGCGACCATAATACAAATGGTAACTATTACATTAGGGTCCTCTCAGTTTTTTTTTTTGTTTTTTTTTTTGCTGTTTCCCAGACTCTTTCTCTGACTCAACTCCATAGCACTTCTTTATTCTTGTCCCATCTCCATCCTTTTATGTCTTTTATACGTTGTAACATCAAACATCACACATAAAAGCCCCTGTGCTGCTCCGGAGAGGATTTTTCACTTAAAATGTGTTTCTCATTTCATGCTATTATCATATCACTGGACATGTCCACATGCAACTGTTGTTTTGAAGACTTGCGGATTCGGAAAGTCAATGAGCCACAGAGTCGGTAATTTGAGCTCTAATCCCGCTGTAAACCCGAACGGAGACTCAAATGTTTAGTGGAAACATTTCTGAAGTCAGACATCATACAAAAAAAAAAAGAAAAAAAGAAAGTGAAGAAGAGGCTGATAAAAATGATAGAAAAGTCCCAGAGTTCCTATTTGTCTTGGCTTGGTCGGTTGCTATGTGACGACTTATGGCATGTGAGAAAGAAAAACAGAGAGAGGAAAACACAGGCTAAAAACACACAGACTATTAAAATAAAAGTGATGGATATTTACTTTTCGAGAGGATGGTTTAATTTGGAATATTTTCTTTCTAAATATGTTCTCTGTATGAATGAAATTGGAAGGTTCTTGGTGCAATCCCTTTTAAATCACTGCACAACACTCATTTTTATACAGAAATGAGTCATCAAAGGATAAACACAGAGATAAGTGATCATGAAAACATCACTGGACCTGAAGTTTCGGTCTCCTCAGTCGGATAAACCTGAATTCTGATTACAATAACTACAGTATGTGTTTATAGAAGGCCTGTTTTGTAGACTGACCTGTTGGACTTCGACAGCAGTGACTGTGATTTACCAAACAGGGCGTCCTGGCCGTCAACAAACCTCCATAAGCCATCTAAACCCAGGAGGCCATTCTAGTCTCCGGCAACAGGGCCATACTGCGGTTAACCATTACTCTTTAAAACAAATCTCATAATGATCTGTGCTGCAGCCGCACTTGAGGTGGTGGATTTGGAGAGCGGAGCTATAGCCCCAACTGGCCCCATTTACCACTTTGCTTAGGGCCTGACCTCTGGACCTTTGCCACCTCCCCCGAGCTGCAATGTACATCTATAAACTTCAGTGTCAGTTTCTCATTTAGACCTATTTTAACACTTCAGAGGAACTTCAGCTTTTGTAAAACCAGTGTCCTGTGATTGCATTCCCCTTCAAAACATGTTATAACAATTACAAAAAGACTTTCTCGATCAGTTGCAAGAATGCTTTCCCAAACGTCTCTTACACTGAGAGCTCTGGCACACTGTACAGTTCACCACACATGGACACAATGAAGCTGCATAATGAAACCATCTATCTTCTTGACACTAAGGGCTAGCGTACAGAAGGAGCTCACTGTCGTATAAATCTTTCTCATAACCCCAGCCACTTTGGTCGGTGCCATTTTTAGGATCCAGACAAAGTGTGCTCTGCCTCTCTGCCCCGTTTTTCCATGTTGAACACGGAGGTCCGACCCTATAGAGTTGGCAGGAGATGTGAGGGGGATGAGACAAAGCCGTGGGGCAAAAGGATTGGAAATGAAGTGTTTTGAAGTTGTCTTGAGAATCTCCTCAGCTCTTCCCAAGAAGCAGACTCTATTTAACCCCATAAATGGAGTTCACTTGGTTAAGGATCACCAAACAGAGAAGCCATTGATGCTTTTTTCACTGTATATGTGTGTAAATGAATGGAAGAAATCTATTTCAACTGCCTTTCCATGTTTTAGGTTCATTATGTAATAAAATTTGCTTGAGTAAAGAGTGCACATATCATTTTTGTGTTAAGGTTTTGTTGTGAGGCTTCAACATGCATCTGTGTTCTGTGGATTTTTCTGGCTGTGAAAAAGTGTGAGATAATAATAAGCACTCAGTGTTTGGCCAACGACAACAAGAGTCCCCTTTGGACAGAGAAAGTAGTCATGAATCAGGTGTGATACCAGCACTCAGCATCAGAGGAGCGCCAAGACAAACACGGCCAAAGAGTAGCTCAGCTAAGGCTCAACTGCTCTAAAGCACAGAAGTCATTACTGAGGTGTTGAAGTTGTCACTTTCCCTTTCCTTTTCGTTTAAAGTCTTAAAGTGGGTACCGTTGGCTTGGCAGACCAGCAAACTTTATGTGAATGTGTGCAATGATATTTCCACAGACATATTTATTTGGTCATTATGACATATACTGCTGTCTTCTCTGGTTTTCTTGCGGGTTTTTGAACTGCTCTGATAAATATCAAGTTATAATAAAAAACCAACCAAAGTGGCACTCATATACACATTGTGTAGTATAGCTTCCTTTTTTTTAAACTCTGTGAGCCCAACATGTTGTTACATAAAAGTTATCATAACAGCAGCTTTCACACCACAGTAATACCTTTTAGTGCGAATTGCCAGTTCATAGGTGAATAATGAAGGTGTAGTTGACACATTCCTACCAGATGCATTGGCCAGTTCATCAGTTCATGGCTGTAATGATGTTAGAGTAATCTGATCCATCCTTGTTTTATTGCACCGACTGGAGCAGTGATTTAACATGGTCACGACTAATTTTTATTTTTTCACTTCTTTGTCTGGAGTTTTCATGGATGTGTGTGTATTTGTCCTAAAGAAAATATCTCCTGATTAATGAGTAAGTCGGTACCCTAGGCCCATTTGACAGTTATTGGTCCAATACTGATGCACACTGCTGGATTTACAGGCTCTACTTGGGTCGAGGTGTTGTGACCCACAGTGGAGCTGAATGGGTCCAGACAGCCAGCCCCACTGTCCCCATCGGGGTGGCCGAGGAGACAGCCATTTTACAGGACAGGAGCTAAGTGTTGGGTTTCAGTGTCATGGAAGGGTAACTCCTACATCTCCGCTCCTCATGCTGCCTCCTTCAACACCAGTATCCATTCTGGCCCAATATCCTTCTCACTCTGTGCACGCCTCTTCACAGCCATCTCATGGCCCAGTGAGCTCCTCGAGCGCTCTGACTGTTTCACTGCTGTAAATGTCACCTGAGTTACACTCTCCCTACTTTTCACAGACGGGCCTTTATTTGCCACCCTTTTAAAAAGACCCCCGCTCACATTTCATGTTTTCTCATTTGTAATACGTGCCAAGGAGCCCCTTTCCTCCCTATTCAATCAGCCATACGACAACACACATATTTCTCCTGTGAAGGCAAGAATTTCTCCTCCAGCATCATATTTTGTTTTCCTTTTTCTACTACAGAGTGGGGCCTATTCTTCACTGCAATGCACAAAATCTTGACTGTTGGTAAATTATTGGGATTCAGACATTCAGGAGTGATAACATTAAGGTACACAAATACATACTATACTAATACTATTAGAAAGGCATTTATGCTGTTAATGATTCAGGACAATAAGAATTTAGAAGTTACAAGGTTTAAGGTTAGGGTTAGAGATTCAATGTGCCAGATTTGGGTGACCTGGCTGACTGAGAATGTCCACTCTTTGGATTTTTTTTTCCTACCAAGGTTTTGCTATGTATAGTCTTAAAATGTTCCTCTAAAAATATTAGCTCCAAGTCTGCTCAAACAGCATTAATATTTAAAGTACACTGTCTTTATGGTCATTAGGAATCTGGGCACCAGGCTGCTCCATCATTAAACACTTACAGCATGGCCTTTCGACTGAGCATGATACATTCACACTTCTTCCATGATGCAAGGTCCATATTGTGCCGAGGCCTTAAGAGGCCGGGTCTGACGGTGATGACAGCATGATTAATGCTCACCTCCGTTCCCGCTCACACTCATGCTCCACTCTGCACAGGTCTAGGTTGGCCTAAAGAAAAGTTGAAGAAAGCTGCCTGCAGGGGAACAGAAAGAAGCTTGTCCATCCAGAGATAAGAGGCTGTGTACAGTCTGACATGTGTATTTCGTTTACATTGGGAAATATTAGGAAAACACAAACAAGTAAGATTTGGTATGTTTTAACTGCGAAGGATTCTTTTTTATTAGAGCAAGCCTTTCATAAATGCAGTTTCTAACCATCCTCTATAGCTACATACAGACAGACAAATTCATCTTTGCAACCCTAAATGATTTTGGCTCACAGGAAACAACAGAAGTCATCAAGCTCCTGCTCTTTTCCTTTAAAAAAGAGTCATACACTACACATACCTTACACAACATATAAAACTAGTAGCATACCAATACTGCGACAAAATGACATCTTCAGTGGCAAAAGAAAAAAAAATAGATTTTCTTTAAACACTTTGCGGTTCATTCATCCTCATCATTCAAAGAGCTGAAGAGGTACAGTGATGTGAAGGAATGCTTCTGAAACCACCTTTGTTGACCATCTTCATTAATCTTCCTTACTCTGCTATAAAGGGCCCAGTGTGGAGAATGAAGAGGTTGTCTAAATGCAGCGCATGCCACGGGGTCAGTCAGAGTAAGAGGAAACTCGGGCTGGCACGTCAGTCTGGTGCCAGCCCCTGCCAATACAAGCTGTCGGCCACATAGACGAGCCCCTTGACGCACTGCTCCATCCTGTTGGAGAACATCCCTGCACTGCCAAGTCTCATGGCAAAGTGAGGATAGTTTCATGAAAAGCATGGATTATTACTGACCTCCAGTGTTATTCTTTCCTTTTTATACGTTTTACAAGATCATGATGTATGAAATTTAACTCAAGTGTCAGCAACAATATTATCCCAAGTCCTTATAAAAAGCTACTTTGAAATTTTGGGCATGGGAAAAGTGTATTTTCCATGTCATTAGTTAGGTTAGATTGTCTCATTTTCTTGTAACATGCATGTAATCTATGTTCAATTTACATCACTTCTTTTACACACAGTTTCTAACCAATCTTACACCATATATGGTAAAATATTATGTTGTCCATTGCTGCTAATTTAATGTTTACATGAATATGATGCGTCCCCGTGCTGTTTTAATTTACACAAAGAGCTTATCAAAGCAAGTCAAACAATATGGCTTATCTTTCTGCTCTTTAAAGATGCCTTGGCTGAGCTGCCGCAGACAGAAGGCACACACAAAGTGCTCCGGGTGAAACTTGCGCATGAGGGCAGAGATGCAGCGGCCTGTGATGGGTTCACCACAGCTGCCACACAATGTACCCTGCCGTGAGTGGAAGTGATGTGAGCAGAGGACACGGCCCTCTAGCTCCATGAAATAGCCTCCGGAGAAAGGCTTCAGACAGTCCTAGGAAAACCACAAAGATATTAAACATTAACAAGTGAAGTAAATATGAAAAACTAATACCGTATTGTCATTAAACTGGGACAATGGGTAGAAAAGAGGAAAAAATCACATCTGGAAAAGCACCTGTTAATTTGACTGATATTTTTAATGGATCATGCTGTTTGACTGATGTTGCAGATGTAGTTATAGTTTTGGCTTGGCAAATGTATTCATGTGTCATATACCAATAAAAGTGCAGGTGGAACTATTAAAACCAGTGATGTTTCGGTTTAATTTTAATGTGCCATGACACTGAGCCAGTATGAACAACCCCAAAGCCAAAGAACGGAAACACCTACAACCGAGACAACCAATATGATGACACCTGTGCTGGCCAAAATGTGAACATGTTACCAGTTGTTAAATGTTAACAGTTGAGCTGCTTCTAATACTTCATGCACATGGATCCATATGTCTGTTCACTGTTTCACATTGCTGTATTACGAAGCCAAGGTAAAATGCATTCCATGTTACACATTTTGAATCATATGTTTTGTTAGTGATGCATTTATGGGGTTGGGGCAGTAAGCATTTGTTTAATTCAGAAGAAACACACTGAACAATTTTTTTTACAGATACTGCATGTAAAATAAGTAAGTAGAATGTTAAAGATACTCTCAGTGAGGAATATGGTTTGTCTGGTTATTTGCAACATTTCCACCACAACATTTTCATCAGGGATTTTGTTTAAATTTCATTAGCCGTGTGGTCAAAATATTGCAAAGTAAGCAAATGTCAGAGTATCTTCCACCTTTATTCCCAGTGCTTGTGTGTGAACAGTGTGTGTGGTCCGAGGTAAGAGGCTCACAGCGCAGACGAAGCATTCTGAATGCCAGGTGCCATTGGCTGCCGTCAGGTAGTTCTCCCTCACGGACTCCCCACAGCCAGAGCACTTTGGAGCAAAGAGGCTGTAGAAGTCTTTGGAACAATATGGCTTCCCCTCCTTCTCCAGGAAACCTATGATAAGCATAACACTCGTGATATATGATATGTAATGCATTATATCGCTTGCAACTGTTTGCCTAGTCTGCGGTTTTAACAGCAGAGGAAAAATGAATTGCCAAAGCGTTTACCTTCAGGTCCAAAGCGGCCTCCACAGTGTGTGCAGAAGAAGTGCTCTGGATGCCAGGTCTGATCCAGCGCAGTCAGGATATTCTGGAATAGCCAACCAACACAAATTTATTATATTGTTACATACTATTTGTCAGAATTGTCTCATTTCACATCTTCATCTTTCAGAAAGCCCAAAGCTGTGGATTGGTAACAGCACACAAATCAGTGGAGGCACTCCACTTGTCTAGTTATGAATGAGTCTGGTCTACAGTGTAATCCCCAGCTCCACAATTCCAATACAGTCTCTTTTATATTTTGAGACAACAAGGTCCTGAAATATGAACTGCACACTGCAGCATGTCATTACACAATCACATCAGCATTCTTGTTGAAATGAATGAATGAAATATATGACAAAACAAATTGTTGCATTGTATATCAGTTTTACCTGCAGAATGGGGCCTTTGCAGTAGGCACAGCGAGGAGAGAAGAGTTTATGGTAGTCTTTTTCACAATATGGACGCCCCTCTCGTTCAAAGAAACCTGTGGTGCCCAGCTCGCTCTTACACACCACACACACAAAGTGCTCAGGGTGCCATACTTCTCCCAGTGCTGTGATCATCTACGACAAGAAGAGAAAACTTTTTTCGTTGTATTTGTTCAAACAAAGATTTACTATACTATGTTCTGTCATTCTGTTGACTTCTTTACCTTTCCCACAATGCACTTGTTGCACAAAGCACAGTGGCCCTTGGCTGCGGTGCGTACACCAATTTTCTCCAAGTCAGAGCTCAGGCCTCCCAGTAGGTCATCTATCATGTCAGTCTTTTTGCTCAGAGGTGAGGGTTTTGTGTCACTGTCACTGTTCTCTTGATGTTCCCTTTCTTCTTTCTTTTTCAAAGACTGTTTTGGTGTCAGTGGAGGTGGGCTTTCTTTCTCTTGATCCTAAATAAATATTAAAAACAGTGAATAATAATGGGAGATTCTTAAAAATCCTCCCATGTAATATTATGCCAGGGATATTAAAGTAGTGCAATGCTGCCATCTGTTGGTAAAATATTATTTTTGTCTTTATGATAAATGCTTATAGAACAAGAACCAGAATTTTTGAACTACAGTACAGTACAGGTACAGTACAATTGCATCCAATACTTACTTGATTTGCCAGACCCAAGAGATCCTCCAAGATGGACTCCATTTCTTTAGTTGGTGACAGGTCACTGTCTGTTGCAGCCACCGGAGCTGGAGGTGAGCTGAGAGAGGAATTATCAAATGAAAAAACAAACCTTTTGTATGGATTTTTAGATACTTTGAAGTTTACATCCGGGAGCAAAAACCGATGCAAATCAGCATGAAAAGATTACCGACACGTAATGTTTAGGGTAGTACAGTACAGTGGTAGGACAGTCATTAAACTATTCCATTCACTGCAAAAGAGACTCCAGACATAAAAACAGATGGTTTACCTGTAGACATTTGAGCAACTTGAGTTATTGCCCCTTTTAGTAAGTTGACTTAAATCTGCCCCTGGCACCTGATGGCACAAAGAGATCAAAAATAAACTCATGTTTAAAAATAAACTTGCATACAGTTCAGACTGATGTTAAACCACTATTTCAAAAACCTGTTTTTCCTTTTTTTCTTTTTTTGTCTTCACCTTATGATAAGACAAATCCTTTGCTTTGTTGTCTTCTGAACCAGAAGGATTTAGAGCCAGTTCCTCCAGCAATAAATCTGTGACAGCAAAAAGTTGACAGATCTTCTATAAAGTGTTCACAGTAGCACTATAAATATACAGGTTTTTATTTTGTGAATCTGTATCTTTTTCACTGTGCAGAGATTCCTGTCTGATACGTGTGCTTCACTGTAAAGCCCTCAGCAGCATCTAGTTGCTTCATGTGCATCTGTTTTAACAGGAAGTGACATGTTGCAGAAGTGAAACTCAATCATAATGTTGCAAGAGTTAATGTTTTAAAGAAACGCTTATTTATTGAAAACATGGCTGATGTCTATGTATGTGTATGTTTGTTTGTTGGAAAATTGGAATCATAATTTTTGTATAAATCCTACCTAACACATTGAGAAATACATCATAATAATTAACACTTAACACATACTAAACTTTTTCCACAATAGTTCTGTACTAAAACACTACTTCTTATATCTGCTTCGATAGAAAGCAGAATAGAAAGAAAGCCTTACTGAGACCATAACAAAACACTGATAACCTTCAGTAAGTAACGTTCAGTAAGTATATACATCTATAAATAGTATAAAACTAAAACATTTCTTACCGAGCTCCTCCATAACTGTGTGTGCTCTCTCTATGAAAAACTTAAGTGGGAGTCTTTTATTCTGTATTTGCTGGTAGTAACCAGCCCAAATTGAAAAGTAAAGGAAACTGTCACTTCCTCTGACAGCGGCTGTTTTTACTTGTTGCAAAATACAGACTCAACTTCTTTCTTGATGTGAGGTGTATCTGCTTCCTGTTGTGTGTCAGGCAGCAAACACATGTACAATTTAAGTGAGACAACTGTGAGCAGCCTACAAGACCTGTAATAAAATAAATAAATTAAAATACCATAATAATATTAACCAACTACAAATATCCACACTGATCTGTAAGGTCATTTTTATTATTATTAATAATTATTGTCATTAGTCTGATGGATATAAAAAGGTAGACATTACAAATGTTCTTAAACTTTAGAAAGCAGCATCAGAGCATCAGAGCCTGTAATCAACCATGTAGAGGCCCTGTGACAGTCACATCCCATTACTTACCTGCGTTGTCTCGCACCACTCCAGCTTGAACCATTACAAACTGGAGCGGGTCCCACCACTGTTGGAGCATGGTAAACAAATGGACAGAGCAGCACAAAACACGTAAACATTATAGGTATTGTAGTATTAAATTACGTAGTTATATATTAATTTATCACTTTTTTCCCCAAATATTAATACTGAAATGATTTTTACATGTATAAAGCGTCCCCTCACCCCCTTCTCAGGGTTTGGTGCTAACCGGAAGTATTCGTGTTTACAGCTCAGCGTCACTCCACGTTAGCTGTTAATTATTTGACAATTTAATTGCGTTTTTACCATTAGCTTTGGCCGCATTGGGAAATTTTGGAGGGGGGTTTGATGCGACAACACGGTTAACATGTTTTTCTGGATAAAGAAGGACAATATGCAAGCTTAGCAATGACAGCTGGCTAACGTAGCTTTGAGGTTAGCCAGCAACCAAGAACACAGGCTAACTTCTTCAGCCGCGACACAGTCTTTACAGTCAAAGAGGTATAAGATGATCCGTCTATTATATGGGATTGTTATTAACATATTAACGAAGGACAGCGTCACATTGCCACACTTTGTGTAATGTGCGTGTTTACGTGCAGGTGCGAGTGAAGAAACACGGCCATGGGTGCGGAGAGCAGCACGGTACGGAACTGTTCTCTGGAAGAGCCGCTCCTGACTCTGCCCTCCGGGCTAACCATGTACTCCGCCGTACTCCAAGACAGAAAACCTGCTTCTGTGTTTGTTCACAAGCGAGGTAGTGAAGACAAAGTCAGCAAAGCTGCTAAGGTATGTTGTTCTAACGCAATTTACAGAATACACAATCATTATTCTGAGCATACATATCACAGACTTTACAAACAACTTAGTTATGTGGATGAGCACTTACTAGACACAGTAATAATGAATGAATGTGTATAGTCAAGTTCTTGTAATAGAAGAACATTGCTTTGCACAGCAGTAAAGCAAGTATAACTTGTGTTGGTCATTTGTAAAGTTATAGTACATTCATTTTTGCAGCACCTGAAGACTTTGAGGCACCCTTGTCTGCTGCGGTTTCTGTCCTGCTCGATGCAGGACGGGGGTATCCACCTGGTCACTGAGCGAGTACAGCCATTAGAGTTGCTGCTGGACAGCCTCTCCCCAGAAGAAATCTGTGCAGGAATTTACGATATCCTGCAGGCACTGGTTTTTTTACATGAAAGAGTAAGTAACATATATATGGTAATACAGTACACTCTATAGAAATTATTTTACAAATTCAAAGCATTTATCCCGGTTTGGTGAGAAAACAATGATTTGACCCACTTCTTTCAATAACAGGGCAGACTGAGTCACAACAATGTGTGCATGTCATCTGTATTTGTCAGTGAAGATGGTCAGTGGAAGCTGGGTGGAATGGAAACAGTGTGCACATTTTCTGAAGCAACTCCTGAGGCAAGAGAAGCAATCAATAAGAATTCATGTGTTTGTTGCTGTCTGTTTTTTCTAATTTGTTCTTTATTTGTTTGTTTTTTAACTGTAACTTCATGTTTTGTTTTTAATTCATCAGTTTCTTACAAGCATCAAAAATGTAAGAGAAGCCAGTTGTGTTCCACCAGAAGAACAGGTTCGCTTACTGAAGCTGACTATTGATTATATTTAGATTTGATCTTGTATTTTGTTGTTCACAAGTTCCCTCTAAATCCAATGTTGACAGGTTGAAGGTTTTGCAATGCTTCCAGAAAAACATGCCTACTCTAGAGACTGTTACTCTTTTGGGATGATGGTTGAGGCCCTTATCCCTTTGCTAAACGATTATGGTAAGCAAGAAGAACCATCTTCCTCATTATTTCAGCCTATACTCTGAAACATTTAAAACTCTGTCTTCTCTCCAAATCAGTGACACAGGAACTGGCTGACAGTCTGAAGAAGACTTTGCAGACTGGTCCTCTAAATCCCGACCCGTTATCTAGACCTCCACTCACCTCTCTGCTCACTCATGACTTTTTTAGGTGTGTGTGATCATGATAATTTATTTTATTATTTTTCTTGACAGCAGTATCACATGATTGACTCTGGCTTTCTATCATTTCTTTCTCTCAATAGGAATGACTTTCTAGAAGTGATTAACTTTTTGAAGAGCTTAACTCTAAAGACAGAGGAAGAAAAGAATGAATTCTTTAAGTAAGACAAAAGAATATTTTCTTTGGCTTGTTTTTTCAATGGTACACATCCATTTTTGACTTTTAATGGAACATAATGTGAGGAGTCCTGTTAACTTTTTTTGTTTTCTTTTTGTGTGTGTTTCCATTGGCAGATTTTTACTAGACCGGATCCAGAGCCTTCCTGAAGAGCTTATAGCTGCTCGCCTTGTCCCCGAACTGCTAAACTCTCTCGTTTTTGCAGAACCCATGGCTGTCAGAAGTTTCCTACCCCATCTTTTAAGGCCAAAGAAGGGTAGATGAGCACTATTAATTACTGTACTCATACTGTACTTATATTATGCTAGTTGTGTCAGACATGATTAGTGTTTGTGGCTCATGCTTCTCTTTGTAATTCCCAGACTCCAGTGGTGGCAATAGCTCTGAGGAATGCCTGCTGTCTGTGTCCCTTTACCGCAAACATGTGATTCCTCAGCTTCTGAAGCTCTTCAAGGTCAAGGAGGAACACATCAGGATCGTGTTGCTGTCTCATATCCACATCTACGCTGAGTTCTTTGCCCACGACGAACTCAAAAACCATGTACTACCTCAGGTGCCGCTTCCAGCAACTTTATTTGTAACCCCACCACAATTTCTAACATTTTTTTAATTTGAAGTATGAAATTTTTCTGTATGCACGAGAATGAACATTCAGAGTTGAAACGTGTGGATCGCTGCTTGTGTTTAACTGCAGGTCTTGCTGGGAATGAGAGACACCAACGATTCTCTGGTGGCTATGACGCTGCAGAGTCTAGCTGTGTTGGTGCCTTTGCTCGGAGCTCAAGTTGTTGTTGGTGGAGAGAGATCCAAGGTCTTTAAACGCACCACACCCAACTTTTCCAAGTCTACTGAAGTCACTCCCGAAAGTAAGAAACATGGACCTTTTTTCAGTCTTCATGAGCATTTTAAATAAGAAGTTCTGTTAAATCATGTCACTCTTTAAGTTCTGTATTTGATTGAATAATTGCTTGAGACCATTGTTATTTTATCTCTATTTGTAGATTCACCTGTTCACATTGTTGGAGGCTGCCACCCTCAGATTGCTCAGCCGTCCAAAGTCCTGAATTTATTCCCCAAACCTTCAGGAGATGAAGAGTCTTCAAAAAGTTACTCCTTGGTATCAAAATCAGGTAAAAAAAACTCTGAGAAAAACAATTCCCATCATATTATTTAATGGATAAAATAAAGTTTGTCTGTTAATGTGTTTTAGATGTCAGTAGACAGATGTCTCTTCCTCTGAACGGATTTCATCACAATACAGACAGGGAGCCACTGTCGTATAGCCCAGAGCAACCTGCCAGATCAGGAAGACCAGTTGAAGACTGGCCTGATTGGAGTGACCCGGAGGATTGTGACTCCAGAGAGGGACAACCAGTTCAGATCCACATTCAGTCTTCAGCTAGACTTGGTCCGGTCAACAGCAGACTGGCCCTTTCACAACAGAATGCAGAGGAGGAGCCGTGGGATGACTTTGAGGACACTGAACCTACCTCCGACCTCTCTCCAACTGCCCCTGTAAAAGATCCTGTTACTCTAGAGCGACCCAAGGGGGTACTTACAACACCTGTTCAACATGCCCTTAAGACATCCTCCAAACCCCTTAAACTAAGTTCCACCCCACAGCAGTCCACAGACGGCAAAACCACTTGCTCATGGGACAGTAGCTGGACTCAGAAAGAAAAGGACCCATCCAACCCATCAGACCGCAAACTCCAAAAAATAAAAGGTGGAGCAATGGGAGGGTTAGGGGAAGAATTCACCATCAAGGTGAAAAAGAAGGTAGAGCAAGACCCAGAGCTGGATTTATTTGCAGATATGGTGCCGGACATCAAACTGACATCTCCAGCTTTGCTCCCAGTGGAAGAGAGCAGTGTGAATTCTGCTGGACTCTCTACAGCTTCATGTGAAAACCCTAAACCACTGGATGAAGATTTATTGGTAGATTCTTTAACACTCACTGCCAAGTTTGCTGCTGCCAATCTGAATGAGGTATGTAGCTGTGATCTTATGTCAGTCATTAATGGGGCTGAAAATGTGATCTGCTCCCCAAACTCCTAAAAACAAAGACTTTTACAAAATTAAACATTTACAATGAACAAAAAGCATCCTGTAATTGGACTAGTGTGTTGATTGTTGGGCAGTTTCCTACCAAACCAAATGATTGTGTATTTTGATGTATTTTCACAATCTGCAGTTCTTCTAATTATCTTTTCTTTTTGAACTTTTTTTTTCTCCAGAATGAAACTGATGGTTGGGGCGATGGAGATGACTTGAATTGGGAGGATGAAAACACCTGGTGATATGTAGTCATCTGAAGTAGCAAGTTAAAACTTGACCACTCATGACAAGATGGACAACTTCTGGATGTACCATTAAAAAACTGCAGAATTAATGGATAATCAAGAGCATTTAGTTTTTGCTTTCCGACAAAAAAATTCATCCAAGGCATCTTGAATAATGGACCTACTGCTCAAAGAAATCTGTTTGCCAATCAATAGTCCCATGACGATGATAATCATAGTTGAAATCCAGACTGTTCTGATCTGCTTTTTTGTTCATGTGCCATATTCATAACTGGCGTGATATTTCGATTTACCAGGTTGCACTTTCAATTAATGTGAAACAGAAATGATATAATTTATTTGTAGCATTTGGTTGATGGTGAAATAAATATTTTACTGTTAAGGTCTGCTCTGCTTTAATCTTTTATTGACAGTTGATTTTTTCCCAGGAGATTAAAGAATTACAGAATTAAGAATTAAACTGACCATGAGTTAATGAAGATAATGGAGAAAATATTTCTATATTCAAAGTTTAATAAACAATGACAAAATATGGTTATACATTGAATTATAAAAGAATAACTGCTACATTGTGTGTTTGGTTTGACTCATGTCACATAAAAGCTTGTGTAGATCTTGTAGTCTGGACTCTAGCCACTGAGGCAGGGGGGTATTAGTGTCAGCTTTGCCCTCCAGGAGACGCTGTAGGGCTTTCAGAGCACTCTCAGCCGTCTGGAGGTAGCAGCCGTACTCTTCCTCTGCACTGCTCTCCTGCCGAGGCCTCTTTGAACATGGCTGAGGGGAAGGCAAATTCTGTATTATTACATATGGAAGAAGCCATCCCACTATTAAAAAGCATTATATATGTGCTAGGTTAAAAACAAGCAACAATTTTTCAATTTAATAGGTTATACAGTAAGACAACAATGGGCCACTTGCCTCAGCAACAGTGTCATCAGGAAGTTTGTCTGAACCACTGTCTTTGTTGTTCTCAAGCTTCTCATTAAACTGCTCCATAACCGATGCTTCCATCTTGAGTCTTTCAAGTCTTGATGCTGTATCTTCTTGCTCTTTCACAGTCTAAAAAATGTTTTTTAATTTTTGCCTTATCTATTATATTTGGCAGAACTGCAGCAATAAATTCTTACCTTGCTCAGATAGTTGACCACCATTGTTTTGGTTTCTTCTGCACACAAACTCTGAGAAATGACCTCTTCATGATTTGTACTCTTAAGAAAAGGAGAGTGTGTGTTTATGACAGGCCTACCTCACTGGGATATCATGTTATTATTATTATACATTATTCAGTTGTGTATAATGTGGCATTAGTAAATATTAGTTATACCTCTGCAAACTGAGAAAATGCTTCCAAGACATGCTGGTGCAGCAGCCAGGATGTGCTGGTGAGAAATGTCCTAAAAAGGTTACTGAGCCTTGGCAGAATTTGACTCTGTGGGACAAAGAAGTTGTATTAAGTTAAAAATAACTATTTTGTACATTTAAAAACTTAAAGGAACCAAAAGAGTAAAATCCTTTAAGGTAAAAGGACCTGACTGTCGGGTGCAACAAATATCTTTCCCAGAGAAGACAGGAAGTCCAGAGCAGCCAGCAGCAGCTCATCCATGCACTTTAAAGACACCACAGCCTCCACACACAACAGGGCCTGATAAACAAACTAAAGTCAGGGACATTTAACAGGCATGGATTAAATAGGAATTGTATGGAAATACCTGACAAATGACTTGAGTCTCAATGTTTCTCACTAAAACTGCAGATATTGACAGAAGGAGCTCCAGAGTACAGTGTAGCACAGAGTGAGTCTTTACCTGGAGTATTGACAGATTATAGGTTATACTATTATACGAATGTATCTACCTACTTTTGTGTCTATAGGTGTATCTCACCTGGTCCGGACTCATTCGTAACCAGATCTGTGTAACTATCTTTCCTGCAGGTTCTCCCAATTGCTCCTCAGAAGATGTCTGGCCCTGAACCACCACCAGAAGGGCTGACAGCGCCAGGTTCTGTGGAAAGTATGCACTTTGAACATATCTGTATTGTCCTTCAGCTTTAATCCTGTTTCCTAATTTCTTGGCTGAATTAATTCCCTACTGAATATAAAATACTGCACACCCAGAGGAAATTTCTTTTGCTTGACCTCCTCTAACTGAAACAATGTTGTGATATGGTGCTCTATAAACAAAGTGACCTGATTTATCACTAGTTATCCTCACCACTTCGTCAACTTGTCCGAGTTTGTACCCTCCATTCTTCCAGTCAGTCACAGCTTTTTGAGTAAGACCAATGATGCCAGACTCGACTCTACAACGGGCTTCATGAGAAAATGCTCTGAGGAGGACATGATTCCACACAGGGAGGTTTTCTACTCCAGATGGTGGGAATTGGTCCATAAACTCCATCTGAAAACCATTCATATAAAATAGTTGAGAATTAAGCTCAAAATATCCAAATATATTACAACTTCACTTTCTTGAGTTGATAAAAATGATGATTCGTTTGTTTTTTTCTAACCTGATGATTTGGAGTCATGAGGAAAACCATACGCCTGAGCAGCAGGCCCAGGTGGAGGGACTGATAGGACTCTGTGGTGCAAGTTTTCACCTGAAAGAAAGGAGAGGATTTCCAGAGTGAAGCTTAGGGACAGTGTGATGGACGGTAGCAGGGGGTGTCTGTGGAAGGCTGTAGCATCAGGATCGAGAACACAACATGATGTAATAATATGAATGTGTCCCTGTCTCTCAGGTCACACCAATTGTCACCTCTGTTGGGGTGGTGACAACCCTCGGACAGAGATGAAGGATTTAAGACTGCTCAAGGAAAGTTCATGGCAAGGGCCAAGAAATATGACCTTTTCAGATCTAAATGTAAAAGCTGCAAAAGAGTTTCTTCTCAAATGAACATACAAAAACCATGTAATGTTACTTGTGAAACTAGCATGAATTTCACTGGTCGCTACCTACCAACTGAGCAATGATGAAGGAATGATGTAGACAAAGTTCAGCTGTTCCATACCTGTAAATAAGGGAGAGAGACTCAATATAAGACTGAATAAATATTATGCCAAATAACTGCACTAATGTACTCAATTTAGTGTGAAATAATATATTCAAAATAGTAATTTTATCATGGGTAATTCAGACTGCCAATACAAATGAGAGTAAAGCATACCGTGCTGTGAAACACCAAATATCTATTGCCAACAAGGCTGTTTGAGTATCAGCCTGTAACAAAGCACTGATCAAACATTTCTCCTGAAAAAAGAAGGAAAGTTCATGAATAGGAAAATCTGTGTGCCTGATTAAACAGTGATAAACAGTGATTAATTCAAATGAAAGTGAAAGAATAACTTTCCGTGAATGACTGGAAATCCGACAAAGATTTATAATGGTTCCCAAGTGATAAGCTATTCAAAACAAACTTGTAGTTTCACTATTATTTACTCCTAACTGATTTTGTTTAATATATTCTCCATCTGCTGAATAGGTGCATTTGGTAGCACAACAGTAGCACCACATGTTTCCACTTTTTAATTATTGTTTTATTAAATGAGTGTGACTGGAGATACCTAGTGAAATTATGTAAATAGAGTACTATTCATTAGCAGCTGTGGATTGCAGTTACTTACCAGCACAGGGAAGTAAACTGTTGGAAGCGCAGCCACACTGGCACAGAGCTGAACACAAACATGTTGGTGAAGTGAGACCAGAGCCTGGGCCTGACCATTCATCATCACCCCTGGCAACAGCACGGGAATCCTTCGCTCAGTACAGCACCGCCGGAAACTAGTTAACACAGCTTCGTGGAGAGGAAGCCTAGACAGATCAGGTTTAAAAACTGAAGGTGGGCTTTGATTTTTTCAATTCACATTTTCTATTCTATTTATATGTCCCAGTATTACAACAGTTGCCCCAAAGGGCTTTACAGCCAACACCATTACCTAGGTGTGTCCTCTGAGAACTGGCTTCCAGTGTACCACAGCTGCTGCACATCCTCTGGTTGGGAGGCCAGGTGACCCATGACATTCACCAGCAAAAGGCACTGAGCAAGCTCATGCTCAGGACTTAGCCCTGTTAAAGACACTTGGTAGGATCTTTCTGTATCTTCTAAGATTATAATTGATGATTACAATCTAGATCAGGGGTCATCAACTAAATTTGCTTGAGGGTGAACCTGTTGTTTCACAGGTGCTGAGGGGGGCCAGACTTTAAAACTTAAATATAGTTAAATAAATAAGTAACTACCCTAACCCTTTCTTATTATTTTATTTTATTTCTTCTGAAGATAAATATCTTTTCTTGTTTTTCTTTTTTGATAGGTTACTGGAAGTTTAAAAAAAAATACATAAAACAGTTTGTGGGAAAAACATGTTTTGAAGATGATTTGTCATGTAAAAAAATAAAACAAAGAAATGAACAAAGAGAACTACCAATTCGTCCTCATTCTTAAATATAGATAGAATAAGTCACAAACAACACTTCATTAAGCCTGCAGCCTGTCTCAAGTGAGCCTGTCATAACTTTTCTGATTCTCACTCTGTGCTGGGGGCCAGATGGAAAGCTATCGGGGGCCTGATGAGGCCCCTGGCCGGCAGTTGATGATCACTGATCTAGATTATATGGAAGCCTGTTTCCCCCTAGGAAGATTAGCAGGCACAAGTGTAAGATAAAATGCTTAAGAATAGATTTTCAGCATTAAAATGCATTTTTAAAAATAAAGCAAAACTTAGATTTTTTTGGTCTGTTAAAAACTACAACATACCTGGAACTGGCTGGAGGATAACTTCAGCAAAGCGCCGTAATGGCAGCAGCTGGAATAACAGAGCATCCAGTGGGATCCGTGCAGCAACATTCAGCTCCTCAGACAGAGCAGGGGGAAGCTGTGGGGAACTCAAGCTTGGTGGAAATTTACTGACATACATAATGCATACGTTAAAATTTGTTTTTTTTTATTATTTTGACAAACAATCGCGTTTAAATCATTTGTACCTTATTATCTGGAGGTAGAGTTGATAGAAGCAGCTACAATACTTTGTCATAAAAATACTAAATTCCTAGAAAACAATGACATTTATTGCTGACATTAAATGATTAAGGTATAAGCACAAATATCCTTAAATATCTTTGTTTTAATACCTTTATGTAATGAACCAATGTGTTTCCAAAGAATCTGCACATCTTTGCAGATTTCTGAAACAACTTGTGTTCAGGGCTTTGTGCTGTCTCCTTTGAAATAAATGACAATGAACACAATGGCAACAGTGACCTCACGCTAAGTGTTAATTTCCAAAGACAAAGGTCACGAGTGTAACAAATTATTCTAAAAATGGCACAGGGACATGGGCAACCTCAGGTCAGTGAAAACAAACATTATTCTGCAGATAGCTGATGTGGTCAACCTTTAAAGTGGTTAAACAATTACACAATAGTATAGTATAAAGTAAAATACTATAATATTTGTTTAATACTTAATTAAACCATTAATTAAGTTTCCTACCTGCAAACCAGAAATTTGAATCTGTTCAGCAAGCTCCAGACAATTTTTAAAGGAAGCCAACAGGTTATCACACAGGGCATTGATAATGTCTTCATGATGCAGATGTTCCTCCACCAACGAATGGTACTTTAAACTGTGTCTGAGCACAATATTGACAGATTAAAATTAGGATCAAAGTCACTTTACTGATCTAAAACAGTATCTTGTGATATAAAACAGACACAATGCAATTACTAACTTGATGAGGAATTTCCACGTGTTTGCATGAAGTGCTATGTCCAAGTTGGATATGATCGAGCAGATATCCAGCAGACTGTGAATGACTGAATGATTAAAAAGAATCTGTCAATTTAACAACACTTTTAAATTGTAACACACTAAAAGAAGGTTTTACATGTCCCGCAGGCTTCTTCAGTGAACACATTTTCAGTTTCACCCACAACAAGACCACAGGTTTACTAAGAAAACTATTCAAAACGCCTAGATGTAAATGAAGGGTCAAATTAAACAAAAGGGGAAAAAAAAAACATAACAGCATACACACCAGTTACAATGTCCGAAATCTCTTCCTCTGAGGCACTGTTGTCCACTGAGACCCTGTCGAGTAGCTCCAATAGACCCTTCTGGAGGGAGTAGGCCCCTTTGAAAAGGGCCTGCAGAAGATCAGCCACGAGAGACAGACGTCCACAGTAAACAACCTCGCTGTCCTAAAATAATATAGGGACAAGCAAGTGAATAACTAGCTTGGTTTTATTATGTCTAGAATTATGAAACGTAGAGGAAGAACATGTACAACTCCTACTTGATACCAGAACAAACTGACCTTACAATGTTGAAATGTATCCCTAAGAATCTTCAGAACACATGTTGGTAAGGAACGGATAGCATCTAGATATGGACCTTCCTCAAATGAGCCAACATGACGCACACAAGCAGAGAGGGAATCTATTATCTGCATCATGGACTGAAACAGAAATGATGATATATTAGGTTTAGTTCATGGAACAAAAGAGTGAAGGGTGAATTTTTTTTTTTAATGGTACCTCCAGAATATTTCTCAGGAAATCACATAGTTCTGTGTTTTGGCTGGACAAACCTCCGACCTGGTCTAAGATTTCTTTCATCATACTGTCAAACATTGTAACTGACTGTAGGCATTTGACCCAAAAAACAAACAAGACAACACAAAAGATATCAGGATTTGACTAGGTCGAACTTAACAGTGAGAATACAATTTGGCTGGTTGGTTAGACTTGGTTAATAATTTACCTTTGGCAGAACTTTTGAAAAGCACTCCTTTTCCAGCTCTGACAAACTGATATGGGGCAGGAACATGTCTGTGATTATCTTCAGAATTCCTGTGGATATGTGACCAATTAGATATCATCCTCAAGGAACCTGTTGTTTAATTTATGTATATATATTAAAAAAACGTACGTATGTGTTCGTCCCAACTCTCCGACTTGTGATGCAATGAGTGCAGAGAGTTAAAGAAATATTAAATGTTTCAGGAGATGTTCTGAACAATGTAATGACCATGATAGTTAACAATAGAGAGATGGTAATATATTGAAGAATATATAATAATAAAACATATTCTTAAAATATATTCTCAGTACAAGTACTGAAATGTAAACTCATTTTAATGTCAATATATATTTCAAGTGATCATAACTATTTTGTATGGGAAAAAGTGATCTATATGCAACAATAAGGACAACTGACCAATTGTGCAATAGTGAAATTCCCTTTACGGGACCATGCGTTTGATCCCCAAAGTGATTCGAGTACACAAAAGGATATGGTAAGTTTGGGGAGGACAGCCTTGAGCTCCTGGCGGCATGTTTCCTGACTCCATTGTACCACCTCATCCAAGAGAGAAGTGTTGGTCTGGGACATAATGACAGCAGCCAACGGCAGATCTACAGGAGTCATCCGGACTTGATGTTCAGACAGAGAATGACTCACTTGTCTCTGACTGATTCACTTTGTTAATGAGCGATTAAAATAGCACTCAAACGAGTTTAACGCATGAATGTTGAACACTGAACTATTCAAAGCTACGTCATTTTACAAATCAAATCCTTTGTGCTAAAATGTTGTTTTTAACAATGTTAGCGCTAACAGCACAAAATTAGCATAGCACTTTTAGGTTGGCTAACAACAAATATAACTTCTTACCATAAAAGCTGTGATTTTTGGGATACTATTGAACTAATAACATTGTCACATAGCTTCGGCATTGGCCACAGAGACGTATACTATGTCAAAGAAGAGAAAGACTAGCACCAGATTTCAACTTCTGTGATCACAGGAAAAGGAAAAGTACAGACTGCGCGCCGTTGTTTGGGTCGGAAGTGACGCAAGCCAAAGCTTTCTGCTGATTGGATCAAATCAACCAATGAGATGTCCATAAATATAACTTAACTCCCAGTCGGTGTTAACTACGATTTTACATTAATTTATGAGTTAGATACTCATAAGTAATAGTGTACGTTATGAGTACATTAATGAAATACATGAATAATTTTGAGCTTTAGACTGAAACCAATCACTGCAGCAACAGACTTGCAGTGAACTGATATCATTTTTAGGCCCAAGCTGGCAATGGCAAGGGCCTATTTTTTTTACTTGCCCCCCCCCCTAAAAAAAAAAGTTAATTTTTGAGTTTCCCAAAAAAATTCTTTTGTTGTTGAGTTGCCCCCTAAAAAAAATTTTTTTTTTTTTTTTAAATTAAAAAAAGGTTTTTTTTTACATAACCCCAAAAAAAATAAAAAAACGTTTTTTGAGTTGCCCCCTAAAAAACGTTTTTTTGACTTAACCCCCAAAAACATTTTTTTTAAGTTGCCCCCTAAAAAATGAAAAAAAATCTTTTGACTTCACCCCCAAAAACATTTTTTTTGAGAATTTTTTTTTTACTTAAAAGTAAAAAAAAAAATTTTTAAGGGCAAGTAAAAAAAATAAATAATTTTCTTAGGGGGGCAACTCAAAAAAAATATTTATTTTTAGGGGGCAACTCAAAAAACTTTTTTTGGGGTTAAGTTTAAAATTTAAATTTAAAAATTAAATTTTTTTTTTTGACATAACCCAAAAAATAAAAATAAAAAAACGTTTTTTGAGCTGCCCCCTAAAAAAACGTTTTTTTGACTTAACCCCCAAAAACATTTTTTTTAAGTTGCCCTCCTAAGAAAAAAAATTTTTTTTTTTTACTTGCCCTTAAAAAAAATTTTTTTTTACTTGCCCCCTAAAAATGTTTTTTTGACTCAACCCAAAAAAAAAATAATAATTTTTTTGAGCTGCCCCCCAAAAAGAGAAAAAAAAGTTTTGACTTAACCCCCAAAAACATTTTTTTGAGTTGCCCCCCTAAAAAAAATAATTTTTTTGACTTAAAAAATAAGGGTTTTTCTTGGTCAAATTAAAAAAATCCTTCTTTTTTTAAAAATATATATTTTTTGAGTTGCCCCCTAAAAAACAAAAAAAAAATTTGACTTGCCCTGCTAAAAAAAAAAAAATTTTTTTTTTCAGTTGCTCCCTAAAATCTTTTTTTTAACATGCCCCCCTAAAAAATGTGTTTTTTAATTGCTCCAAAAACTTTTTTTTTGACTTGCCCAAAAAAAAAAAAGAATTTTTTTTTTTACTTGCGCTGAATTTTAATTTTTTTTTTCAGTTGCCCCCTAAAACAAAAAAACCCATTTTTTTTACTTGACCCCCAAAAACATTTTTTTGAATTGCCCCTAAATTTTTTTCTTGAGTTGCCCCCTAAAAAAAAAACAAAAAACTTTTGTTGTTTTTAAATTTATTTATTTATTTTATAAATAAATTTATTCTTTTTTGAAGTCATTTTGTCATAATTTTTCGTAAATTCTTTTCCGATCTGATCAAGATTATTGTACAATTTCTAACTTGGCCCAATTACAAAAATAGCCTATTATGACTGCTGTTAATTCATAACCCCTATATTACATTACTCAAGATATATTTACTGTGACAGTATTCAGACTGTGTTCCAATCGGAGTCTCTTCCTCAAGCTCAGTGAGATGTGTGTCTGGAATGCCATTGTTTCCTTGATAAGATCTGAAGAGTTGCTGTAAACACCTACACTCGTGCTGCTACTTTGTTTCCCACCAGCCAAAGGTGTGATCTGCTGCTGCTCCAGGAAGGGACCAGTGTGCTTTATTGTGTTGAAAAGAGGACTCCACATAGATGGATATCTCTCGCTTTATTATGTCATTTAAAAATTACTTCCTTCAAGAAGAAAGGCTTTAGCAGCAGATGTAAAAATGTTGCTTGTTATGAGAAAAGCTATACTTCCCACCAAATGCTAACTCAGTTGCTTTTCATAAGAAGAGTTTCACTTCTCCCTCGTGAGTTGACCTCTCAGTTTGCAAATGAAAAAGGTTATCAGCGGAAAGGAAACTGGCTCCATTTAAGGGTGGTATTTAAAGGAAGAGCCCTCTTTGTTTTTTCTAAGTAGAGATCATAAGATCATTTTTGAGGTCACACAGCACGGTAATGGCTGTTCAAAGGAAAAAGGAGGATCTCTGGCATGTAATTAGAAGCTAATTCTGGTCATACACAGTTTGTTAAAAAAAAAAAAAAAGAACAAGGAACGTTTACTTCTGGTATTCATGTTAATTTAAAAAGATTTATTATTATGGGAAATTCATACTCATTCAAATTTATGTTTTTTTTTATTTTTTAATCTTGCCTTTTACAGTTACAGGAATATGTGGTCAATGTTAGATAAATTTGAACTTATTTAAAGCAGATTACATGAGTCACGAATGAAAGCATGTTTTCCCAAAAAGTGAAACGCCCACTTATCTGTCTATCTAATTGTGAACAATACAACTTTTCTTACAGGATATGCAAGTGATTCCAAACAACTCACCCCTTCCTGTATGGACTTTACGCTTGGCACACTGCCACCGAATCAAGCAAAAAGACACAAACATGTATTTTTAAACATTTTATGATGCAATTGTGTATATTAATAAAACCATTAAATATTCTCTAAGGGGAAACACAAGACGTCTTCAGAAACAGACTAAAATAACCTAGTTTATGAACATTTCACACATTAGTAAATTAGAACTCTTTATTGAATTGAACTTAAATTAAACTTCTAGATAGCAAGAGGTGAACATTCATAATAACATGCTTATTTTTTGTCATCAGACCAGGTGATCTCATAGCCACTAAAGGCACTCTTCAGCTTCTCTGCAGAAGCTGAATGGTCTGCTTTACCAAAGGCCTAAACATGGGGAAAACAGGAGACATTAGCACAATATTGGAATATTTGGGTAAAATTAATATTTAAAAATGGACTTACAGTTGATTCACCAAACACCCTGATCTGTTTCTGAGCACTATTGTGCTCTATCTTCCCTCCTCCAAGACATTTACACTCCAAGCCCAAGGCCTCCATTGCTGGACTCACTTTCTCAAAAATATGATCTGTAAATAAGGAACATACAATATAGCATCAAAAGGCTACAGACTATGTTATTGACTGTGATACATTTCTTTCATGTCTTCACAGGTAACCTAAATTACTCATCCATTCATTTCTTATATGCTACAAAAAAATAAGAAACAAGCTGTGATTGTAGCTATTGGTGCAGTTAAGTTTAATTTGTAAAGCTGGCATTGCCTTATTAAGGTCTGTTTGAGTTTGTGTAGCCTACAGCAGGACAGAAAAGCGATATCTGGACAAGAAGCGGTGGCACGTCTTGTGGTTGTGCTGGTTATTTGGCGCACTTTGTGCACAGCAATGTGCAAGCAAACTTACTGTGATACTCGGCACTTTTTGTGCCGCGGACAATGTCTTTAAACGCATCGCCATCTTTAACTTTGATTCTAAGCAATATGTATTTAAAGGTTCCCTCAGGATCAATCTCTACATCAAGGACTTTAGCCAAAGAGTCTGCCATTGTAACACACAACTGTCACCGCAACTTCAGTCAACGCAGCGCAGATTCACACTTGAAACAAACTGAGGCCACACAACATGGAGCAGGAACCATATATGGACCCGGACGGCTGTCCTTAAAGAGACAGTGAACATAGTTGCATTTAACTGCGAGTCAGAGATTCTCGTGAGGTGACTCCTGGTGGCAACAGGTGGGAACTGCAACGGTAACATTAACAGCCTACTGCTCAATGACCTCTTCTTTTTAACGTGTTTCTTACTTTTCGTGTTACCTTACGGCCTTCGTATAGATTTCCTCCATTTTCCATTGGAATTCATGTGTCCAAGTTCACTGAGGTGGAGCTAATAGAGTTTTTGGTTGCGACTGATCATTTAGCTTTACAAAATCTTAAAACTTTTAATTTTGAGCCTCTTTATTATTTTTAAATAATTACATATTTATTTATTTTATATTTAAACATGAAAGGCAACGCTGTGCTCAGATAGTGTGATGGCATGCTTGCTCTGTTTTTCATATTATAACAAACATTTTAAAACTCTCTGTAGTGTATAAATATGTTTAGGCTATTTCACTGATGTCCGTAGTATATCCAGCATACATGTTACTCTGCCCATGACATCTATTACTTTTTGGGGAATGGTGAAGAGATGAGGAGGTGTCAGGCATCAAGGAAGGATGTGAACTGTCACTTTTAGAAACACAGACAGCTGCAGGCGCCTCTGCTCTGACTGCATGTTTCCTGTCTCTAGAAACTTGTTCACTGCAATTCTTCTTCTTTTTCTTCTTTAACGATCACATCCTTTAACAGGACATGTCACTGGTGGAAAAAGATTCCCTCAGTCTAGATTTACTGTCAACACACTCTACATTTCATATAAACAATGTGTTTATCATTGTGAATTATCAATACACATAATATTGAGATTTATTCTTTTAGGTTGACTGATATGGGTCCAGTTGCTGAGTTTAAAAGTGAAAGCAAGAAGAAGCAGTGGGAATGACTGCTGAGTATCTCTCAGACAGTTCACAGGGCATCACACTTCATATTTCAGTTTCCTTTTTAGTCTGCTTTCACTTGTGAATGTTATCAGCTTTATTTCTGCCCAGTGTCAATTTGTCAGATTTGACAGTAAAGTATGTTCTTATCCTTTCATGCTTCTTTGTGGTAATAGCTACAATAACACAAAGTCATGATACACTGGTGATAAAGAACAATCAAACTAATTAAAGCAGCATAATTATATATGAGTGTTACCATATTAATTTTATTCACATATGTCGCAATTTTTTTCTAAATGAACCTAATGAAACTCAACATTAATGCTCATAGCAATATCACTGGCTAAAAATGTAGGTTATATTCTTCTATATTCTTATTTTAGCTTCAGCTGAAGAATTTGGATAAAAAATCAAAACACTTCCGAGACTGAGGGTGGGGGGATTTCCACTGAAAATCCCAGTAGTGATGCTACTTCCCGGAAAAGTGGAGTGTGCTGCAGGAGTGTATAAAAGCAGCAGGAGCACGACACATGGATCCAGACTTACTCTTGTGTTCTGCAAACACAACTCCTACTGAGAATCTTCTATCGGACATTACACACACTGCAAAATGGTAAGTCTTGTAATAATAATTGAAAATGTGTCTCTGTAATGAATAAAATTGTGCTAACTTGAATTTATTTTTGCCTCAGAAGAGCTTTGGATTGTTTCAAACTAGTGGATGGATCAGTTTGAGTTGTCTTCTCTCAGGTATGTGCTGCTAAAACAAAACCACTGTCAGTGTTTACCCCGTATTTTGCCTTTTAGTCTAACATACTTTCTTCATCTTTAGTGCTTTTTATTTTGAATGGCGTCCACTCCTGGTCCTACCACTATTCTGATAACACCATGAACTGGCAACAAGCGAGGGCCTGGTGTCAAGAGCATCACACGGACATGGTGGCCATCCAGAACCAAGAAGAGATTGCACACCTCAACGACTGGCTGCCGATGAAACACACGTACTACTGGATTGGCATCCGCAAGATTAATGAGGTTTGGACCTGGGTGGGCACCAACAAATCTCTGACTAAAGAAGCCACCAACTGGGCCGAGGGAGAACCCAACAACGGCAACACAGGGCAGGTGCTCCTGGAGAGTGAGGACTGTGTGGAAATGTACATTAAGAGGCAGTATCAGACGGGAAAGTGGAACGATGAGAGATGTGGGAAACGGAAGACAGCTCTGTGCTATTCAGGTGAGAGATAGTCTAGAGATGTGATCAGCATAAAAAATATAAACGTTACAAATGAGACAAATGACATAATATCTTCTTTACGGTCTAGCTGCCTGCAAAAATGACTCCTGTCTGTATGGGGACTGTGTTGAAACCATTAACAGCCACAGGTGTGAATGCTTCGAGGGCTTTTATGGAGAAAAGTGTGAGAACGGTAAGAAAACACAGTGATTTTTTTTTTCTCCAAACTTTACTTAACCTCGACTTTACCTATTTCTTAAGTGTTTTCTTTTTCTCGTTGGCAGTGGTGAACTGTAGCAAAGATGAAGTGACCGTTCCTGACAAGGGGAGCGTTAAGTGCACACATAAATACGGAGAGTTCGTTTACGATTCGCTGTGCCAGTATTCCTGTGAGGAAGGATATGAGCTGAGCATGCCAAGACCACTTAAATGCACTGCTAGCGAGACATGGTCGGATCAGCCTCCAAGTTGTAAATGTGAGCTGAAATATGACATAAATATCAGTTTGAGATGAGTTTTTTCTCTTTTCTGAGCCTCGTCTAAAGTCTTGTTGTCCCACAGTGGTGCAGTGTCCAGAGCTGTCCCGTCCAGAAAGTGGTTCCATGGAGTGCTCCAATCCTCTGGGTCCCTCGAGTTATCAGTCGACGTGTGTTTTTGCATGTGAAGAAGGCTACGTACTGACTGGTTCTGAGACTTTGTTATGTGGTGCAACAGGAAATTGGGATTCCTCACAGCCGTCTTGTGTTGGTAAGATCCATATATCGTTATTGTACATTGACAGAAAAATCACATTTATAAAACTTGCCGCTGACTGTCCTCTTTTGTCCAGCTGTCCAGTGTCCTGCATTGCTGGAGAGAGAAAATGTGATTATGACCTGCGCAGACGATGACAATACCAGGTTTAGCTTTGGAAACTCGTGTAGCTTCAGTTGTGCTCTGGGTTTTAATCTGGCTGGGGCAAATACTGCAACATGTACGTCTTCTGCAGAGTGGAGCAACATTATGCCTCACTGTGAAGGTAAAAGAACACCATTGAAGTATTTTATTCAGCTTTAATTAATCCTGTGATTATTAAAACGTGATGTTTTTCTTTTTTACTCTCAGCTGTCCAGTGCAGTGCTCTTGAAGAACTAGAGAATGGCTTTGTAAACTGCGGAGATAACACCGATGCAAGGTTTAGTTATGAAAACGTGTGCAGCTTCAGTTGTTCTCCTGGATATAACCTGGTGGGAGCTAACAAAGTCACCTGCACATCAGCTGCAGAGTGGAGTGACACTAAACCCTCCTGTGAAGGTAAGAGCACACAGAAATTTGTGCTTTAACATTTTCAATTTGTCACTAACTGCATTTGGGTAATATCGGCATTGTCACTGTTCTTTAGCTGTCCAGTGTCCTGCATTTCTGGAGCTAGAGAATGTTATTGTGAGCTGTGGAGGTGATGCCAATACAAAGTTTAGCTATGGAAACTCATGCAGCTTCAGTTGTGCCCAAGGATATGATCTGGTGGGAGCACAAGAGGTTAAATGTACATCATCAGCAGAGTGGAGCGAGACTTTGCCTCACTGTAAAGGTAAACAAAACATTTGATACCTGCATTAACTGAAAAGATGTCCCAGTATCAGTTTGACATTAACATTTAACATTAACATTTCTGTGTGTTTTTTTTTTACAGTGGTTGTTTGTCCATTTCTCGAGGCGCCAGAAAATGGTCACATCAACTGTTCACTAAGAGGGTCTGTGTACAACTCTCAGTGCTCCTTCACATGCAGTCAGGATTACACACTCGAGGGACATGATATGCTTATCTGTAGTCACCATGGCAACTGGACAGGAGAGACTCCCATCTGCAAAGGTAAGACAAAAACATATAGAAGTGAATTACCTCAAACCTGACGGTGAAATGTGAACTGTCGGTTTATGTTTTCACAGAAACAGTCTCTCAGACGATGATGATTGCCTTGGGAGTGACAGCAGGAGGCGCTGTGTCATTGTCGGGGCTGTCTCTGGCACTATGGATCCTTAAGAGAATGAGGAGAAAAGCTTCCAAGTTCGAGTTGAGCAGGTGAGTTCATAGCATATCTGTGTGACAATGTATTCTTTCTTTTACTCAGTTAACTCACAATTTTGTGTCTTTACAGCAGCTCTGATATAGAGGTCCCTCCCCAGAGCTACAAAAACAGCATCGACAGCCTCATATAGAAAAGCCACTCTTCTGGATAGATTTAAAAACATCCCACAATGACAGACAGGGTGCTTTATTTTAATGGATCATTGTAATATGTTTTGTTTCTTAACTACTGTAATATGTAGATTTATTTCCTCCCAAGGGGAGTTCAGTAGATTTTTTGGAACAAATTGTTCTACAGTTCAATGAACATGCTTGAAATGCAGCTGTACAAACTACTTTGTAAACATTATATAACATTGTTGTATCATGTCACTGGAAAACTGTGAAGATGTTTATATTGAATGTAATTTGTATGTACTATTTATTTAAAGAATATTATTGCATTGACAATTCCAATATCTATTTGTGTTCAAAGAAGTATTAAGTATATTGATAATAAAACTAACAACTTTAACTTCATCTGTTGCTGAGTGCTTCATTTATTTCTGTTAAATTCTCTTGTATCTAAGTGAAACATGACAGTGCTATACCTATACCATTGCCTCTGTATTATTCATCAGTATGATATGTTGTATATGGTGAAAAGCAAAGGTTGTATTAATAGACCAGGGTTAACAAAGAGTAAAGATATTTTCACTCTGAAGTTTGTTCTCTCGGTTTCTCACTCTTAAAGCTGACAGTGCAGAATATATTAAAGGAATCATTCTTTCTCAGTACACTGTCATCTCTCATAATTAGAGTTTAGGACACTTAGACAATAGTTCGTTGACCACCAGCTCCATTTAAGGAAGGACGGGGCACAGGGTTAATGTGTTTTACAGATCCTAACTGATGATTGTGTTTGTTTTAAAAATCCAAAGCTCTTGTCAGCAGTTTCGTGGAGCAGAAATACACGCTTTACACCAGAACTGTGGCGTCTTATTGTCTCTGACCTGAATAAACTGACCAGGATCCTGAGTACACAGGCTTGGGCCACCACAGGAAAAAAAAATGTTGTTTTGTGTTCTTTTTCTCATAATGGTCTCCCACACATCACAATAAAAAATGTCATAAAGTCTGTCACTGGGCTCATTTTTCATTGCTTGCATTCAATTTGTAAGGTAAGCTTCCTGGTATTCTATGATAATTTTTGGTAGAATAGCCAAAGCAGTATAAAAGCCTAAATCTCATTAAACGGGAAAGAAATGCTCCAACGGGGAGGCATCACTTTGTTGCTTTTCCCTTTTTCTGTTATTCTTCTTCTGTGGTTGATCATAGTCTAGGCATAATATTAGCTTTGTCGAATATTCTTGGGACTTAAAGGGTTTGAAGGTTGAGAACATTATGAATTGGACAGCTGTCATTCTCCTCAGTAAGTATGTTTTCACTTGACATGTTTGTATCCATAAAAAAATATAAATCATCCTTTGGTAAATGTCACCAGGTTGTTTGGCTGGTGGTGCTTTGGGTTGGACATATCATTACTCCAATAAAACCATGAAATGGGCTGAGGCCAGAAAGTGGTGCCAGACCGACTACACAGACATGGTTGTCATCCAAAACCAGGTGGAGAATGACTATCTGGTCTCACTGCTGCCGACAAGAGCCTCGAGTCCGTATTTCTGGATTGGAATCACAAAGAATTACTTTAACGAGACGTGGAGATGGATCGGGAATAACAGCACCTGGGTCGGGAACAAGTCGTGGGCACAAAATGAACCCAACAACAACCACAGCAACGAATTTTGTGTTGAGATCTACACCAACACCGGGATCAACAGAGGGAGGTGGAATGATGAGAAATGTGACATGGCGAAATATGTTTCCTGTTATAAAGGTATGTAGTCAAGAGCTTTACTTAACACTTCTTTATTGGGATTTTACTTCTGTTTTTGTGTTTTTTGCTTAACAGCCCAATGTACTGCCACATCTTGTGACAGAGGAAGGTGCCATGAAACCATCAACAACTTTACCTGCCACTGTGAACCTGGCTTTTGGGGAGACAGATGTCAAAAAGGTCAGCAAATGTCAAATTATGCAAGAAATTGCACGCTGAAGTTCCAAAGTAGTCCCCTGATTTGGACATTGCAGCCTGGCACCTGTTTCCTCACTTTCCCGTGGATCACAGTCAATCTTTAAAACGCTGACATCGGCAAATGCATGTCTAAAAATATAAGGATAACAATAGATAAGTTACATAAGTGCGTGTCTGTGTTCTTACCCGGTGTAGCTGTGGAATGTGACCCTTTGCCCGAGCCTGATAATGGGCACCTGAGCTGCACGGCCACAAACCACACTTTCAACACAACATGTCGTGTGATGTGCTTCTTTGGCTTCCTCAACATAGGCTCACGACATCTCACCTGTCAGACCAATGGGCTCTGGAGCGGACCAAGGCCAGCCTGTTCAAGTAATGCTCTTTCAAGGTTAAGATGTCTGCTTTCTGCAAAAAACAACAGACTGTAATAGTGTAATTCTATTCCCATCAGATTATAAGCATGCCCTTTTGGCTGTAGTTGGTAGCGGAGCTGTCTCTGCCCTCTGTTGCATCTGTTTGTGCTGGATGAAACACAGAAAGAGTAAGTGTTTTCAAACTTTCTTGAGGTTCAATGAAATATCAATGCAAGAGGCCTGACTAGTGATCGACTTGTCATTTCTACTAGAAAAGAAAACAGCCCAAGTAAGGTTGGTATTAAATTTTGTGCAAAGTTCCACACTTATAATGTATAATGAAGCCTTTTTTACACTGCATTAGAAGTGCTTTGACACTATGGCATTTTGCTGCTACATTGCAGAGAGTCTGACGAAGTTACAGCTCCTTCGAATGGATGATGAGGATGAAGAGGACCACATCTCAAAATACATGAGTTATATGCATACACATATAGTGGAGACATATGACACATATATTATAACAGCTTAGTTTATTGTGTGCTGTTTGTGTTTTATTAAAAATGTGCTATATTTTCTGTACAGTCATCTCAAAACCTTGTCTTTGAGCTGTTTCATTCTAAGCCCTGAGCATACGTCTTATAAAGTTTCCAGGACAAAAGGTAAAAGCCAAAGCAAGGCTCATTATAGTCTCTAGCTGTTTAAACTTGTGAGACCATGGCATTATCATTTAGACTGTACATAATCTGTTCTCTTTTAAGCTCTGGTTTTGTGCATCTACATTGTCAAGAAAGGCAACCAATGCCATTACAGGTCATTGGTCAGTCTTTTTGTCATTCCCACAGTGTCTGTGTGGGCACCACCCTCTTACTGACCCCTGTGTAATAATAAAATGTGTTTGTTTTTGTCATGCAATTTTATTTCTCAGTTTAGTGGTAATGTGCGTTTTGATTTGTTTCTGATTATTTAATGACTTGTCACATCCTGCCCTAAGTCAACAGGTCATACCTGTTATCACTTTACTTCACACTTATTCAGCTTTACACTGGCTAAACATCATTATGATTATGTGCTGCTTCCCATGTCAACATTATTATTCATAAAAACAGGTTGTTCTAAAGTAATGTTTATATAAGCAAAAAAAACAATGCATATGCTGTAAATGGCTGGTCTTGAACGATATGCTTGGGAACTACAAAAAGCATGAGGGATATGGATACAAGCCTATGAAGGTATAAGACCCCTGTCGGTCTGGCTTCTACTAAAGTGGGCCCTTATCATTTCCTAGAACATTCTGTGGGACTCTGATTCTTTCTTTTCATACAGTTAGCTCCTGCCCCCTACTGGTCAAACAGAAACAGACAAGTAGTCACCATCAACTCTTGGCTTTTCTGCTTTAAAGTCACCATTCAAGCAGGTCCCCAAATCTCCCCAAATTGGGGAGTGGATCTGGATCACTTTAGACAGGAGGGCCATGCTGGGGCCAGACTTTTAGCTGGGGGGTCATGACATGTAATGTAAAACTGACTGAACATATTGAAAATAAAGGTTTTATACTTGTACCTGTACAGCAAACCCATTTTTACTTATACATCTAACTATGGTCATATTAAGACAAAAATGACAATTATGACAGGACAATAATTACGATACAAGTCATACACCTCCCTCTAATACTGTGGGTGTGTGTCAGATTCTCTTTGCTCCCATGATGCCTTGCTCTGTTGCAGCAGTGGTTCAGTGAATGTGTCTGATAACCAAGATAAAGTAACAATACGCCTGAAGAGAGATGTATCAGAAGTGGAAAAAACAGAGCCAACAGTGACTCAGCAGCAGAAGAAACAGCTGTATTTTGTTCAAAGAATAAACCTGGTATTGTTTCTAAAGTTAAGGCCTTAGGTAATTCTGCTGCTGATAAAAACTGTGAACAGAATAATCATCTAAAAAAATCTATCAGCCTATATTAATTATTTAATAAAATAATAAGTCCCGATCATGTTGATGCATTATGTCAACAGTGCTTCAACAGGAGAGTTTTGCATCACATGACATATTCAACGCAAGAATTAGTTGGCTCTGGAGAAACAAAGATCAACATAAAGTATCTGGAAACCCCTAACAGACCAAGAATTAATTTGTTTTAATAATTGTGTTCATGTGGCTTAAGTAGTCGAACATTAGACACATGTGGTACAATAGGCACTTGTGCGTGAGGTTCAGCACAGACTTTATTCAAGTGGAAATTTGTCTTTGTGCAAAAAGGCTTTGGTTTATTGCTTAATAAAAATTAAAATCAGCATATTTCCATCATACACTTGTGGGGCTATATTTCTGGTATTTTTATTTTGATGCACATGGGGGCTTAATAGTATAAATGTAGCAAACGTGGAGAATCTTCAGCAAAGCTTGCGCATCTGTCTTGGTGCTGCAACAGCATGAAGCCAATTATAGTGGTTAAAAGACAGAGGGTTTATGGCCTGTGGTTGGCAGGAAAGGTGCAATAAATAACCAAACTGTTGACAGGAAACGGTTTGGCTACCGTCAGAATAATAATGAGGTTATTGCTACCTGCTGTGAGCGTATGATGATGATTTTTTTTCTCATCCCACCTACTGCTGTTGGCAACATATATGCATACCAACTGTGCACAGACTTGTGTACAGGAAAGAGAAAATGCCCTGCAGGTGACCACCTTGGCTTCCTTCCCTGATTGTCTGTTTTTATCCATTCATCCACCTCCAAAGCATCAAGAAATGCATTTACAACAAAGAATGCTGTTCCTCCTAACATATGAGTGTGCAGATATTAGGAGCTGATATAGACACATACAAAGCAAAGACAGAGCACACTCAGCTGCCCACTTCTTTAACTCCGCCTGCCACTGGCATACCACACTGACAGACAGTTAGATTGTTCCTGACCATTGACTTGCGCTCTCTGCGCTGCACGGTCTGATTTCATAGTGGGAAATATGAGATGGGTCCAGGAGAGGGTTCACGGCTGGGGCAAGGAGGCACTCCATACAGTAGGGCTTCATATCTCCACGTCACCCTGGGCATTCTCCCCTGACACAGCTTTCAGCCGCTCCGTTGTCTCAAGCCCCCCGCCTGGCTTTCCTCAACCTCCCTCCCCAGGATTGGTGCATTCCAGCTGGGAACAGAGCCTGGGTGGTCCCCCCTCCCGTCCTATAGAACCAGAGGAAGGAAAGGGCAGAAAAATGCAGCAAGGGCCTTTGACCACAAGGAGCACAATGTGAGCGTTGATGATGTCGGCTTGGATGTGATACTTACCTGCCATTGACCCTTACTGCTGTCATAGCCTGGCGTTACGATCTGATGATCCAACCAACAGCCAGGAAAAGATGTCTGGCTGACCTGTCACTCAGATGGGACCGATAAGTACTGAGGATGGACTGGCCTGGTCTTGACCCTGTTGAATACTCCAGCTTCTAACAACTACCCACTGTGCACACTTCACAACGGCACATATGATAACAGTTATTTATTGGTCATTGGTGGGTTGTACATGATGAGCAGCATACACACACAGAATAAATACAAATTCACTCAACAGCTATTTACATGACTGCGTTCAAATATGTACAGCGAGAGAGGTCTCTGAGTGTCATGCATGAACAAAGAGTCAGAGGCAGTAGCGTAATCAGCTCGGTTACAGTATGTCGCATGTTTTTGTGGAACAGTTGCACCCATTTGCTTTAATACCTCCATCAAACTAAGTATAAGGGGATAAATAGTGGGTTTAACATGAAGGAGTCCGGTATCTACTCTCAGGAGGTGAAGTAAGAGTCCTGCATAGAGTAGAGACGGTCAATGGGAGTGAGTAGAGACAAGTCGCTGATGTGGAGGCAGTCGCTGTCGGTCATGTGACAAAGTGGATCACTGTCCATGTCGGCATACAGGCCTTTAAAACCTAAAACAAAGAAAAAAAACACCTGCTGAAAAGGTTCTTAGAAGAAGTCCTGAGTTAACATAGACATGAGATGTGGGAATTGCTTTGATAATGGGATTAGTATTCTGGTTGCACTCATTTAATAATTATTGACTATCACAAATTACTTTTATTTAATGATATGTGTTTTATTTGAAGTCTACAAGCTTCTAAAATGTTAGCAACACTTGATACATTATAGTTTTACACCACACACGTCATACTCAAGGCCCGGGGGCCAAATGCGGCCCTTTGCAGTGTTTTATGCGGCCCTCCAATGCATTTAGTGGGTGATACTTTTGGTACTAGATTTTAATTGGATTTGAACAGGTTTTAGAAGGATTTCAATCAGATTAATTTCGAATGTTCGAATTCATCTAAAATTGTTCATATCCAACCAAAACCTGTTCAAATCCTGATAAAACCTGTTCAAATCCATCTAAAACCTCCACAAATCCTAATAAAACCTGTTCAAATATGGCCCCTCACCACTTTAA
Organism: Rhyacichthys aspro; assembly: GCA_036850595.1. Classification (NCBI taxonomy): domain Eukaryota; kingdom Metazoa; phylum Chordata; class Actinopteri; order Gobiiformes; family Rhyacichthyidae; genus Rhyacichthys; species Rhyacichthys aspro. The sequence goes on from CM072151.1 coordinate 13,552,537, forward strand.
GTTTGACTGCCACAAATACAAACAGCACAAATGTACAGTAGTTACCATAGGGGTGCATGTGATCCCCTGGCATCTGAGGAGGTGTCAGGCCCTGTCTAAAGGGGTCCATGTCATAGTCCTGCTGTTCCAGTGTGGTAAGCCCCATCTGCTGCTGCTGCTGGATGTGGGAGCAGGACGAGGCCAGATGCTCCATCTCAGTCAGACCACCACGGGAGGGCGCTGTGAAGCAGTGGACAAATGGGAGAGGTGTAAAGTCATGTCATTTCAAAGAGCTTTCATTGATGACATCCTTTTCACGTTCATAGAGTTCCCCCATGCCAATGCTCATTAAAAGCAAAAAAGTCCTCCTGACATTGCCATATGTTGTACAAACCTCCTCATTTGATAAGTAAATGTAAATAATTGTAATCAAATCCCAATTATATTTGAATGTCCATCTCCACTCAAAAATAATAAATATTTAAGCATTATTTTAGGAGGATTGCTCAGATACTAAAACAACAGTAGCACTATTATTTTCATGGGTAATTGTGGTTTTTAAACATTTTAATTAATATAGGATTTGTTATTACAAACATGATACCTAACAGAGAGTTATTTATTTTAAGTTGTTTATATAATGACATAATCATAAGCTGCTGGTGACCAGTGTGATACCTGTATGTGTTTTTGCTTGTTCGTGTTGCTCCTGACTTTGCTGCTGCTGCTCCTGCTGCTGCTGCTGCCTTCTGGCCAGTTTCTTCATCTACAACCAGGATCAGCCAAAATGAAAAAGTGCATACCGGCCCGGCCCGCTGTGGGCTGCTGCCACCCAGGCATACGACCATGTTCACTCAGTTGAAAAGTATTAACAATGAGTAAAAGAACATCTTTCATTAGAGGAGGGAAACCACACATGAGCCCATTTTGTGAGGAAATATGGCCTTAATCTACAGCGATCTCTCAAGGAGATGTCATCAGTTTCCTGTATGAGCAGATAACCAGGCTGATTTGCACTCTGGCATAAAAACACAGTGCAGAAAGAGTCCTCTTATTAGACTGACTGTTTTTATACCAAGAAGGGGACCTATTATAGTCGGCACAATTACTAAAGGGGACCTCTCTTCTTTACTGACACATGTTATGTTTACTAAATAAATGTGAGTCCCTAAAAATCCTCTGATGACACAAAACACATTGACCACATCTGTGTGTAAAATCCTTGTGCTTACTTTGGCTCTTTGGTTTTGGAACCAGACCTGCACAACGCGGACACTCAGGCCAGTCTCTGCTGCCAACGTCTCTCTTACCTTGAATTAAAAACGGAAAGGAGAAAAAAAGACCTGGTATAAACCGAGATAGAGGTCGAATTAAGGTGAAGAAAAAAAATCCTTAATCAGTGTCAGTCTTTCTCTGTGTTATACTTAAATTCCTAAAGAAGGTAAGGCATAATACATATGGATTCAACTATAAAACCCTTACCTTCCTACAAGGCTTAGAAGAAACTTCAAATGAGGCTTTAAAGGTCCGTCTCTGTTGAGTGGTCAAAATAGTGCGCGGCCTTTTTGGACGCTTGCATTCTGGGTCTTCTGATCTAGTCCTTCGGCCAGTACCCCTCTCGTGTTCCTCGTCCTCGTCTTCCTCATCGTCACTTTTACCTAAATAAAGGACGAAAAAAGACACTTGAGAACATATATCAAATAGGACGCATATTAACTTAAACCATTAAAGTACAAAACAGTTTGTTTTTAATACATTTGGCAAGCCACATACCATACTTTTATAAATTAAAGTAAATCAATGCCTAATATCTTTGGCCGTTGAAACCATTTTGAAACCAATTTACCTTTTGGACCTGTGTTTTACAGCACTGTTTATAGTCTTACTAAGTTCACAGAGTACATATTTTAACAAGATGGCTTTTAAAATGTAACAGAGAAAGACAATATTCTTAAATTACTAACTACAGTGAGCAATAGTGACTAATATGACTAACCAGCAGACAAAGACTTACTTTAGAAAGGCATACTGTACAGTCTATACCTGTGTCTGAAGATGTTGGGCTGGCCAAACCCTGGTGGTAGTCCTCTCTGGCACAGACTAGCTGTCCGTCCCTGAGGACACAGTGGTCTCCAGTCTGCAGACGGCAGGAGCACACGCTGCAGATAAAGCAGCGCAGGTGAAACACTGCAGCCCCAGCATGCATCACCAGCTCCGCGGGAGAGATGGCCTCTCTGCAGCCTCCACATCGCACTGCAAACAGCCTGCACACAAGAACACAAAGTAAAGAGAAGTGAGCACACTTTATGCAAAAAACAGCTTTTGTTGATAGTGGGGCTTGAGCCACAAGCACCACTTAGACCTAAAGAAGGGGCTGTATTAGAGAAAAGCTGGGTTTACTTGGGGAATGTTGCTGAGTTGAGCTGTCACTCAAAGAACTGCCAGCATTTACCCCTCACCCTGACTCCCCACATCCTCCTCCTACTCAGACGCATACCCTTAGCGAGGCGGGTGTGCGTCTTAGCGCCTGGCAACCACGACCAGTGGGCTTAGGCTCAGACACTGTTGCCGTGGCTCCGGCTGCCGTGTCCAAGGCTGTGCTCCTGGGGAGGCAGGAGAAAGGCTCTCGGCAGGCCATGGCTCCAGGCGGAGGGGGGAATCAGCTCTCCTGATGGGACAGGCTGAGACGCTGCTCCCAGGAATTATCCGCAGAATTATCCTTAAGTCTGCTTTACCAGAGGAGGACAAAGGCAGAGCCAGCCCCCGAGCAGCAGGACCATTGTCCTCTGGCTGGCACCGCAGCATTTCGGGTCTGTCACGCAGGATGATGCGTCATCATTCTGGAGATGCTGTTTATCTCCAAACCTGACTGGGTCAACACCAGTCAGCACACAGGCATGAGAAAGTGACAGACCCTCCCCTGTTTTATTCCCACATGGAAATACTGAGACCATGTTGCTCCTAATGAGAGGCTATATTTCTTTCTAAATTTCTCCTGTTTTCATTTAGTCTTTGCTATGTAATTTATTTATTTATTTAAACCTAATCTTTTTAAAATGTTATTAATAAAACTACACTATTTAACTTGATCTCGCAACAAAAAAAATAAACTTTACTTTTCTACTTGTACTGATGGGTTTTCCAAATAACAAAAAACAAAATAAAGTAGGCACTAATTAACAGTTTTAAGCTATTAGTAAATCTGTAACACACAGGTTGAAACTTTCCTGTCAAAAGTCTTGGGCAGCAACATCCTAAGGCCAAACATTGCAAGACCTCTTACTGTTGCTGTGGGGTTTCTAAGGAGACTTAAAGCCCATTCCCAGAAGCTCAAGAGGGTCAGTTAGGCTTCTTGACCCGTCCTAGCCGTCTGGCCCACGGCAATGGCATGTGCTTTAATATGGCCAACATACCGTCTGAGGTATGTGCATTCCTGTGGCAACTGAAGATGCATCAATAAAAGATTTCACGCAACGCGTGTCAGAGGAAATATCTCAAATGTTTTTAGTGTTTCCATGATACAGCACTTTAATTGAATGTCTCAATCTGATGCTAATGCAAGATGTCAGTGAAGCAGAAAGTATTTGCATTAAAGTTATAAGAGCATTCAGGTTTTCGAGAATTGCTTTTCCATTATATGCCTCAACCAGTTGGTGTTATTATATAATGTAGCACACATACTTTTAAACTGTGTTAGTGCAAAGCTAAGAGTGTCTTGGAGACTTATGGAACAGCTCAAAGTGTTTAATATTTTAAAGTTTCCGTTGACATGAATGGCTCAGAGGCTTTGTCCGGAGAGCGGGAACACTCAGTCACGCTGACTTTCGACATGGTAATTAGTGATATAATCATTAGACAATAAAGTCAGCAAAGTCCTGCCCTCCTCTGCTCCTATACGTCTGGGTAAAGCACTTAGATCAGCTAGATGTAAGACTTAATAAGAAGAAATGCACATTTAACTGTTTTGTTCTCTTGTCCTGACTTGAGCACTCACCTCTGGCTGTCAGGCAGAGACCGCTTGTCGAGTGGACAAGCCGAGAGACAGATCCTGTTTCTGGATCAGGTTAACGTGGATCCTGAGCTCAACACACTGTGTATCAGATACAGATCTGCAGGTCAAGTGCACCGTCTATCGCACTGCTAATCTGATGACCGATCAGCTGTCCACTGTGCTGCCCACTGAACCGTCTAACCAATCAAAATCTGCAGACACCATCACAGTGTCACGTACATTTACATAAAAATCCACTGACATACAGTCTTAATATTAAGGTTTTTCAGATTATTGCTTTGCTCTTATTTATTACCTCTGTGTTACAGAAACAGATTTTTTAAAAGAATTATAGGAACACTGCTACGTAAGGACTTATTATTTATTGTATTTGTATAAAGTACACGTCCGTAAACAAACATGGGATAGTTGTGTGACAATTTTTAATTTATATAAAATGACATGTGTTCTCATGCAATGGTAGCATGCACCACCTTGACTTAGAAAGTGGAGAATATGGTGAACCGGGGCACTGTCTATAAAAGAAGGGTGATGCTTCTTTTTTTTATGTCAAGAAAATCAACAAAATGCAAAAACAGATTTTAATAATTTCAAGACTACAATTTTATGGCAAAAAAGTGACCCTCAGTGACGTAAGCTGAGCAGAATTCTACTAATACTTTTTGTCACTGTTCTACTGATGGTATTTATGTTACTAAAATGGTGAAAGTTTGTAGCTTATCCTCAATTTCCGTTGCCAATTTCCATCCACAGCTAAGACCTCATGTTTGCTTACATCTATTTAAGACCAAAAGCCAGTTAGAAATGCTGTCCCACTGTGGAATAACTGTAACAAAGAGCAGACTGGCATTGCACTATTTATTTAATCAAGAAAGAACAAAATCCTGCCATCCCTTATCATGAGCAGAAGCGGTACCCATGTGTTTTGGGGCGGTCTAACCCGGGACCTGACAGTGGGACGGTTGGTATGGCGGAGACGTGAGACCTCAGGGGCAGGGCTTTGGCACCTGGCCTCCTGCTAATTGGTCAGGTCAGATATCTCATGCATGAATGGGCATTGTCCCATTGCTCGACGCTGAGGTGAGGGTGGTTTTCCAGATGCCACAGCACATAAACGTCCCCCAAAATAATTTCACCCCATCCTCGCACTGATTACTGTACAGTCGCACCAGACTTTCCCACATATGGCTTTACTCTGCTAATTAGCTCTCAGTGACGCTCTCTTCTCTGGATTTTTGCAATTTTACCCCATACTTTATTGCATCTTGTCATTAGCGCCGATGAAAATAAAGCGGCTCTGTGTCTTAACTGCAGTTTTAAGTGCAATTTGTACTGACTGGAAAGACGAGAGCAGGAGCTATAGGTGTAAGAGTTCTCTGCATCCTTGGCAGAACATCGTCACCAAATTGTTCAGAAATAATGTGAGCTGCTTGCTTTTATTGTGCGCACTTTTGGACTTGGCTCTGGTTTAGGTGTGAGCCTGTTTAGTCGCAGGATGGAGGGTTGAAGCGGTGGGCAAGTAGCACCGAACCGACCAGTGGGTTACAGTGAGAGCTATGAGGTATGAGGGGGGGACCACCTCGTCCACCGGACCATATGTTGTCCCCAGCTTGCAGTTGCCACGCCAATGGGCCTCCAAGTTTTAACACATTTTGACAATGTGTCAGTTGCGCTCTACTCCTGGTGTGTGTGAAGGTGTGAGAAGATTTTTCTAGCTGTTGTGTGTATGTGTGTGGATATAAATTAAGCAGTAGTGTTTTCACATCCCTGCTCCCTTGCCACCTCTTTCTTTTCCGGTCACCTTGTTTTCTTTCTTAGCGCCCTGTGCCAAGTTTCCTTGAAGTATACTTTCATGATAAAGCAGTGTACACAAACAACGCTCATTTAGGCACGCCATAAAACATGTCTACAAATGAGCAAACAGCTTACCATAGGAATATCTACCTTTTTTTACCGTCTGTCATACACATTTATATAATATGTGTATTACCTCGCATTTAAGGGAGCTTGATCTCTTAATAAAAAGAACTGAATTTAAAAATACATTTGAGTAAGTGTAAGATATCCCTGGAGACACGGACAAATAGACACATTCTTCTTGAAGGTCAGATCTGGACAAAGGTTATTTGAAAATTGCTATAATAACATAATAACTCTGACCCCAGGCCAAATATAAAACAAAAGGACTGTATTAAAAGAGGTAAATCTCATCAAGAACTGAACTGGCTTATACACTTCAGTTCAGTCCAGTTTTTGTATGTTTAAAATTTGTGTCACAATTTTTAACACAGTTTTTTTTTTGTTTTTGTTTTTTTTAATAGAAAAAGAAATTGCCTTCAGGTTAATAAAGACACACGTTTTGCAAGTTACAAGTTCAGCTATATAATAATATCTAAACAATAATATTTACTTCCCTGAATACCGTTTTTAGATACGAGTATGAGAATATTTGATCAACAAAATTAATAAATATAGTTTTTGCCGTCAATTAAAAGAACAGTGAATGTTTTTTCTTTTTTTCTTTTTCTTTTTAACAGCATCTGAATGTCTCTAAATACTTCTGTGTTCACGTCTGACACAAAATCACAGCATAAACTGGCCTAATTATAATACAGGAACTCACAGTGCGTAGTCCTTTTTGCAGTAGAGTTTGCGGTCGCGCAGGAAGCAGGAATTGGTGAGCGCGTCTCCGCACGAGGCGCAACGCACACAGCGCTCGTGCCACAGGCCGTCAGTGACTCTTAGCAGGAACCTGTCTGTGATGGCCCTCTGGCATCCCGCACACACTGCCCTCTCGGCCATAGCTGCAGAGATTTAGGACATTTTTCTAATTAAAAACCTACATATTTTCACAAAAGACGCACAAAAATTGATGCAGGGACATGCACAACTTTGCATTCAATAAAACTGAGCAAATTAGCGGTAGTTTTGATCAAATGTGCAACTAGAGAGTAGAATAAAACAAGTGACAATTTAATCAGTAACAACCTTAACAATGCACGGTGACACGCTTTGACAAACAGCTTCAATAAGTAAAGGAAAAACAACCAAACAGTTCCTGCAAAAGTCCATACCTGAAAAAGTTCCCGTGCGGATAAAAGAGTTGTTTAGTTCCTGAGTCCTTCTCTCCTCAAAGCATCCTCGGTTCCAGTCTTTTAAGTTGCTCGGCTGTGACTGGACAAACAGCTCATCAAAGTTCCCCTCGGGCCGTTCACTTTGGAAGAAACCGGTGTGATTGACTGTTTCTGTCAATACCGCGATTGGAAGTAAAGGGAAGAGAGGCGCACACACGAGACTGAGGCTGGTCCATTTGCAGGTGCAGGTACCCCTCGCCCCCTCCTCGCGCTGCGTGTGCGTCGGCCTTTGTCTCACTTCCAGCCTCTCCCCGGTCTCTCTCACCGTGCGTCATGTCACAAAGTTAGAGACGTCGAGGCAGAGGCACAAAAAACCTTCAGAGTAGGGATGTGATGGAGGGTTTAGAGCACGAAAATGAAATACAATAATATAAAGAAATGCAATGGTTAGCACTGGCACCAAATAATATTTCTTTTATCATGTTCGACATTAGACTAGTTCCTATAGTTAGTCTGCCTTGTTACCACTAAAGTTTTAACATTTTACGGCGTGTCCCTCGTTAACTTATGGATAAATGCCATATCACTATTAACATCCACACTGTACAGTCAATGTTGTTTGTTTTGTTTATAATATAACCTTTTTAAATGACACAGAGTGCGCTGAATAAAACGTTTAATGGAACTGACTAAAGGAATGAGCACGGGACAGTTTGTAGTCATGCTCTTGCCGCGCCATCTAGCGGCCAAAAGGAGAACAACTGTTGTAAATGTACACGCTCGGTCAAGGCAGAGAAGCTTAGGAAGTCATTATGTGTGAAATGTCAGCGATGAGGACTGTGAGCTATGATGCAAACAGGGTTGTAGCATGTTTTATTTATGAAGCTTTTCTGTCAACGTTAGAAAGACAAGCATAAAGTCAGGATTAATTGAAAAACCTTGGAAAACATGCAGACTTCTGGGTAATCCTCCAGTCAGTATGACCGAGGCTGGCCCAGGATCTGGAGACAGTCCTCTCTAATGATGGGTTAACCTAACACTGGATAATGGATAATGGATGTGTTAAATGCACAGAGTTCCCTGCAGGGACAATAAAAGTAACTTAACTTTACATAATTATTGTGAAATGCTTATCAATTCTATTATTCAATGAATTCATGAATTTTAAATACAGAGGACAATATTAACAGAACTGTGAGGCATAAAAGAAGCAGGTGACACATTTTATTAACAATTCAAATAACTTTATTCTGTAAGAATTCACAAATGTGGTTTTAGAAATGCAAGGATGGTTTCTGTTTTATACAATTTCCCTCTGAATATAATTCTTTTTCAAATTGCATTGTGTTGCTTTGAAAATGGACACCTGAAATCATCTATTTACAACTGAATCTGTTAAAAAGTCTATTCTTTTTGACAGTGTACTCATCAGCTCTTATGACCCGACCCTCATAATACTTTGTGTTCAAGTTTAATCACAGTTTTCCTGCATGGTACAAAATATACTGCTTTACAGTTTGGATCAAGTCTTCAAGTCCATCTTCATGTCTTCACTGTCAGTTTGGGTGTATGTACAAGGGGGAAGGGAGGGGGGGGCTAGTGTCATGTGATCTGATGCGGCGCCTCAAGCATCTCCATCAGAAACGTGTCGATCGGCGTGTCCCCAATGAGTTTGAAGAAGAACAAATGCTCCAGACATTTAAGGCCAATGGAACGCAGTGCAGGGAGGCGCAGCAGAAGCTTTGCAAATCTGACAAGATTAAAAACAGCTTAATTAATAATGACATGTGAAGCTAGAAATGTGCGTCGTTGATAGTGAGGTGTGCTATTCCTACCTGCCTGGCTGGTCTGGATATTTTTGTTTTGTATATGACTCTAATGAAGCATATACTTTTTCCCTTAGTGCTTCTACTTCCGATGGGTTTGAAAGACCCTTTGCATCTGTGAAAATAAAAGTGTTAGTCAAACTCTATTGGATCTCCATTCACAACTGCATAAACAAAGATGTATAAGCCATTTATAATGTGCTCTCATTTAGCATTTAATTGTGGAGTTTGTCTTTAGATATTCTGAATAAACAGAAGTCAGAAGGATGTCCACAAACCTGGGTTGAAGAGGACAATGGCTCGTAGACAGCCCAGCTCTGTCTTATCCATCTGCATGTCTTTCATTTTTGATACTAGCTCCGTCAAAACTCTGCATTAAAAGAACAGCATTTGTGAGTCAAAAAACAAACATAACAGAACATAAAAGCCAAAAATATGCCAACATTATATCACAAGAGAATTAAGAAAGCTTCTCAAATCTTAAGTAAAGTCTGGTTTACATAGTCAGTACCTACCTGTCAAAGATAGAGCCCACTCCTGCACTGTGGGCACTGCTTCTGTGAACATGGAGGCCTGTGGCAAGCAGGATGCCATCTTTCACAGTAACTGAGCGATGTGAGAATGAAGCAATAAGCAGCTCGTTCCAGCCTAGAAGAACAAATAACACATTTGTATTTGTATTATTTAGACCTCCATTAGCTGTAACTATAGTACAGCTACTCTTCCTGGAGTCAACATGCTCCTCACACAACGCATGTACACAATTTTCCAACATGCAATGATCAGAAAACAAAAATAACACCAAAAAAAAACATAACTTACCAAAACACAACAAACAAATAAACAAAAACACATAGGACCTTAGTCTATGTTAATATTTTCCCAGATAATGGAGAGATAGCATATCTGGGGGTCATAGTGTGCTCATTCAGAGAGTTTGTGAATTCATTTACTGTCAGTTTTCTTTCATGAATACAGCTAACAACTTTGTATTTACTTATTGAGTAGTCAGTGAAACCTCTAACCAGCAGGGGTCAGTGGTGATAAGGCTAAAACATTACATTGCTGGGACTTGGGCTGGCTTAATGCTCACTTCAGTTGGACGAAATAAATATTTGAGACACATTTAAAACACTTAAAGACCTCCCTGAAGATTAAAACCTACACTAATAAAAGAAAACTTTGAGTTGTGTATATGACATGTCCTGGCACATTTGTGTATTTGCTGTACCTGCTCGTAGTAGGATGACCTGGTCATCAAGAGGAAGTTCGGAGAAGTGTGGGATCCTCTTGGCCCACTCCACCAAAGTGAAGAGCTGCTTGTCTGCTGCTTGGCAAATATTTGTGACAGGGTCGTTGGTCTGGAGAGAAAACACAAGGCATGAAAACATCTAGAAATCATCATGTAGGTGAGCTAAAGCAAGTCATCACAGAACTAGACTGAGCACTGTGTTTAGTCAAGGTAAGGTCTTGCTATCCAGGAGTTTTTTTAATGACCTGTTAAGGACATTCTCCTTCTTTATCAGTATTCATCAGTATCACAAGGAAAAACTACAAAACTCAAAAACATGTTATATCATTATTTGGAGCACATTAACCTAATCCCTTAATCAAAAGTCTTGCAGATTCTCTCTCTATGGCTATAGTATTGTACTGAACATATTCTTCAGACTAAAAGTAATTATGAACAAGCTTAGATCCTTGCCGAGTTTCCTGGACTCCCATCAGCATATGTCTCAGTTTTAGGCTCCACAGCCAGTTCGGCATCCAGGATCTTATCCACAGGCATGTCCTCATTGAAACTGCTTGTAGATTCCACCTCATTGTCACCCCGCTCTTTCCCACGCTGCCTTTCTTCCTGCACCGCTGCACAAAGTCACACACACGCACAAACACATTATTATAAATGGATACAGCAGCTGCACCCCAAGATCTTATTGATTTATAATTGGTTTTTTTGTGTTCAGTTTTAAACATGAAGACATAAAAAGAACAGATCAAGACCCAAAGTAATTATTTGTACACATTAATATTGACAGGATGGAAAACTGATGCACGTTTAACTCTGTGAAGTGCCCAGCTGTCCCTGACAGGCTGGCCTCAGTCTGCAGAGAGTTTCTACCCTGTTTTTTTACCTCTTCATTTATGGCAGATACTTGCTCATGGAGTATCTGCTGGGTGTTTCTTGTCAAGCACCTTTTAACAACACTGTCCTTAACTGAATATAATTAAATTGTAAATAGAAAAATATCCATGATGATTAATTCTTTTATTTTTTTCCTTGTATAATACTTGCCCTGGCCTTGGTTTGCTCTCTGTCCCCAAAACCTTTTGTCTTATCTTAGTCTCCCTTCAAGCTTTTGCTCATCATTTTGGTTCTGACTCCAACACACCTTCTCTCTTCATTCCCATGGCCAGGCACTTCTGGTAGCGACAGTACTGGCAGCGGTTTCGCTGGCGTTTGTCAATCAGGCACTCCTTGTTGTCTCGACACGTGTAGGTCAGGTCTTTTCGAACAGTCCTTTTAAAGAAGCCCTTGCATCCCTCACAGCTGTATACTCCATAGTGTTTCCCTGAAGAAACAAAATACATGACATCAGAAAATGTGACCCTGTGAGCAAATATATATAAATACATACAAAATTACACTTTGGACAGTGGATGTCACATATGTTTTCTTTGTCACAACAGATTTCTACTGAATGGAATGTAAATAAACAAACTGAAAAAGCAGTGACTGAGACTTGTATCACTATCCCACTGTTTGTCTTCTGACATTACCTGAGGAGCGGTCCCCACAAATAGCACAGATGTGCTTTGACATCCCCCCAGGGCTAGTGCACTGATAGTTAATGTTTCCCAGGTTCTGTAGGCCCGGTGGAGGCTTGATGTCCTCTGAGCTGCTAACACTGTTCATGGAGTTCATCTGAGGATGACAGGAAGAGAGAAAAGATGAACAAAGAACTGAACTTAAGTAAACTAAAGAGAAAACAAAAGGCAAGGAAACAGAGGCCAGCAAAAGTCAAAAGTGCTCTGAGGTCTCATGACATACTCCCGCTTCCTCTATTTTGTCATGGTGTCTTCCGTTTACCATGCATCTTTTTTCTTCTTGTCTCCACCCCCACATTTTACTGTGAAAGTAGCTCACATGCTTGGTTAATGGGCAGGGCTTCTGTCTGAGGCTTGTCTCACAGGTTTTTGTTTGTCGTCAGGGAGAGGCATATGAGGGCAGTCACATGTGAACTCAATGTAGCTCCTTAAAATGGACAGCAGAGGGCGCTCACAATTAGAGTTACCAAATTGCTACTTCCTTACCCAAAGGATTATAGTTTTTCCTAACATGTAACATAATCATAATATTCTTCAACATTCAAACACAATTATTTCCACTTTGTTAAATGTGGCATGACACGTTAGCATCACATCAGCACACACAGGAAGACCTTCAAGGAGCTCCCGTGAGATGTTGAGGTGTGAATGACCCTCTGAGGTTAAAACAACTGGGACTCCCCACCACTTAGTGTAATTAATGAAGCATCTTGTGTGAAAGATAAAATATGTCAGAACCATGCAACAAGTGCAGTTTCTTCTGACTCTGACGTGTCTTCCTGTTCCTTTTATTATCTTGGCGTCCTTTGACCTCTAGCCGCCTGATGAAAGCCAGGCATGATGCACACACGTGTTGTGCATTTGTTAGGTTGTTTATGCACAAACATCTGCACTCCAGCTGAAAAACAACAGGCGTGACCTACATATGGTCTCACGTCCTATATATTTGATGCACAGCGACATATATGGCAGTAACCTCAGGCACTTCCTATCACTTATTTACGATGTGCACTCTCTTTTGAATATTGACCCAATGTTCAACCTTAACCCAGACATTTGCAGCTATAACCTAACACCAGAAGTCAGTGTACAAGGCATTGCTTTACGGTCCTCCAGTCATCCCTGCGTTTTCATGCATCAGGGGCAAAGCAGTCACACTTAAATGAGCATTCTGGCCCTGTTTATTCTCTTATTGAGTCAGTGCCTATTCCTCTCTGTTGCACTTGATCTCACAGAGTTCCCACATAGTTAATTGTGCACAACAACAGTTGGAGAGAAATGGCATGTGATGGATTTAAATGGTTGTTGGAAATTACATGCCTGTCTGTTAGGAAAGATAACATCCGGCAGTAATCTACAAGACTGCAAGCACCATATATGGATTATTGATGCATCATACATTCTTTATATGACATATAGTACTTGCTATTTATAAAGTACTTAATGGGCTTGCTAAAGGCTTAAGGTAGTATATGTGAAAGAATTAGTTGATATTCTTTAATAATTGTAAATCGGTTTATTATGCGTCTAATTCTGCTGAGCTGAAGTGCACATAAACTTAAGTTCACCTTTGAAAAAAATAGAAGATGCCACGTGATACAAGGACCAAGACTCTGCAGTGAAAAGATGGTTGCACCATGCAGAACCTCTGACTGACCCTGAAGGGACAATCTATACTATCATGAAGCAATGTATGTTATTGTCGGCCGTGCCCCGTGGCATTGGCCTCAATCCGGCCTTTGAAGCACATGTGTGGGCATCAATTTCTCTATATAATCATCACTGCACTGATCCCTGTGGGCTTTACAGGATTTTAAACAAACCACTTAAAGAAAGCATCTCCATTAGCTCACTCTTTCTCTTGTGTAGTTCCACTATGACGCACTGTAAAAAGGCAGTCATGTGTTTTGCTTATTTATTATTTATTCTATTTGACAAGATAGAAGCCTTTTGACCTCGATGACCTCAAAGCCGACTAGTATAAAAGGTGCAAGGACGCAGAGAAAATGGTACAAATAACAATAAGAAAAACAAAATGTGAGAAAAAAAACCCCAAAGCAAACCCACTATGCTTTAACTTTCTGGAGCCTGTTATGGGGCTAACTGTGTCTTGCAGAGCAGTAACAGAACTCAAGGATGACCTTTACGTGAGAAGTTTAAAGGTCACTAGAAGGGTGGGAGAGAAAGGGGAAAGCCAAAGCATGTCAAGGAAACACATCGGATATCCTTAACCTTCAACCTCGTGCCCACAGATGGAGATTCCAAAATGAGAGCACATGATCAAGATAAGAACATGACAGAAGCATGTAGACACTGCCAAAACTGTAAAACAATAAACCTCTATAAATAAAGTGAGAGACATCCTAGGCTTCAGTGGAAGAGCTTCGGTTTGGTACTTACACCAAATTTGTGATACCACAAGAAGTCCAGAAGCAGCATGCAGCATGTTTAGTTATAAGATTTGGTAATATATTCTCACCTGCGGGCTGCTGAGAGGTCCGAAGTTCATGTTGGGCGTGGAGGGAAGGGATAGAGAGGGTGAACCCAGAGACGAGGTGATGACAGGGTAGGGTGAAGCCAGGCCATTCATTGGAGAGCCTAAGGTGGACATAGGGGACGGCAGAGGCCTGGACGTGCTGATGACTGACGGGTGGCCCACCATGCCGCTCATGGGTGGGGCGTGTGGATGGGCTGTGCTCATGGGCCCCGTCGAGTCTGCGGGACGAACAAGAGGTCTGTTAGTGACTGGAGCTTTGGACAATATTGTAAATTACAGCAAGAAATGAAGGAAGAGACCATGTTCAAAAATATCTACAAAGATCAAACATGACAGTGCATATAAAAACAGAGAGTGAGGCAACAATGCATTATGACTTTCTACAGTCGATGTTGTGTAAATAAGCGAGGCCTGTCTGCCTTTGGTCACAGGCTGCTGACTGTGTTTTGAATCTATTGATGTAAACTGACAGGCTGGCATTTACATAGATGACCTACTTAGAAAGGTTGTCATTCAACTGGCTAAAGGCCGTGGTGAGTAATTTCATGCATGTGCTGTGGCTGTGAGGACTTTCATTCATCATTAAGACAAATGTCAACGGTGTACAGGAGGCTACGGGCACAGGTGTAGTAACATAAAGTATTTTTACACTGTTCCCCAGGACGCTCAACATTTACCACATTACTGACTATTTAGACATAAATATTAAGACTAGTCCTAACATCCACAAAATGCTTCAACTTGCATATCATTGTACAACATCCCCATTCACCTTGACATGCACACACAGTGATGCTGGGCTTAGTGCCACTCACTATGGTGAAATGTTGCATTACGATATGTGAGTGTGCAAAGGTGCACCGTAGCAGGGTGCACAGACATTTTTGCACGAAAACTATAGAGTATTCATGCTTTTTAGTATAACAAAGTTGAATGGAGTCCACTACAGCGCCAACACCTCCGACAACGTACCATTAATTTTCCGTGTCAAAAGGTGTTCAAAATACACACGTTTAATATGTTGTCTCAAGATGACACTTTATGGCTCAACTAAAGTGAGATGTTTCAATGATGCAGATAATGCAGCATCTTGCCCCTACTTGGCGCTCTCAGGAATGCTGATGTGACACATTGAAAAACGGATGAGTTGAAAATATCTAAAAATAGAAAGAGCAATAACCAATGTTTTACTGATCAGTTACAGGGACTGGCTCGAAGCTCTATATCAGTTTACTTCACGACGAAACCCTTCTCAGACCCATTTCTAAATGCAAATGCAACTTCATTTGCCAATATTTTCATAGGACATCACAGAATTAGTCTTATGTTAATTAAACATTATGGCAAAGGTCTAAATCTATAGAGTTTGATTAGCTCAGTGTATTTAACCAAAACAAAAATACTAACAAATATGCCTTGTAATGCCTCAATCATACAGGTGTAGTTTGGGTAATATTCAGGTAAAAAACATACATGTAACCTTTTTGAGCTGAAAGAGATTATATCCCTACTGCAAAGGTGAATGAAGTAACTGAAATAGAGACTAAATTGCACTGTACATCTACACAGTCCTTTGGATTGAATCAAAAACACAAATCTGAAGCACTTTGACATGGAAACTTTGAGTCAGACAAAACAGTCATGGGGTTTAAACTATTTCTTTTTGATTTCAAGTAATTGTGAAATACAAAGGAATGTGACATTGTCTGTGTGCATGTAACATTTTGCATGAGGACACACTACAGCCCACAGCTGGCCACTCACTCCCTCTCAGTATGCCAAGGAACAGATGTTGTGCAACTTCCTGTTTAGTGCTGAGACTATAGCCTCCACCCCTTTTCTCACTCAGCCCTCCACATCTGATCTCTGGCAGCAAAAATGTATTAGGGCCTCCCTCTCTCCAACAGATCCTAGTGGATACAAGAGATTTACTGAGACCAGGATGAAAGCATTCTCATGCTGCTGCCTGTAAACAACAACACCACTGCAAACCTGCAGGTTTGTCATATCAACAGCTTATATAATACTGAGCACTGTGCAGCCTGTACTGTGTTTGATTTTGATCCCTCTCTTTAAGTGCAGGGCTTGGGGTACTCTATTCTCAAAGCCAGCCAAGATATACAATGACAAATCTATCATCACAAAAGACAGCAGCCTATCAAATGTCCTGGGGGACATCACAGTTTAAAATACAGATGTGCCAGACAGACGTCAAAAGATGCCATTTAAGAACATTTATTTACATAATCATCATATCATCATCATTCAAATATTTAACAGCCATGCTGCAATGCAATGCACTATACTGTGGCTCTACTGCTTAAGATCAGAGTCAAATATTAAGTATATTAAATCAACCAGAAGTTCATCTTCTTCAGTTCTGGCTGCAGCATGTGGGGCATGTGAACGGTCAGCTGGTGGTGGGATGCCTAAAAGAGAACAGCCAGTGAGGTGTCCATGTTTTGTGAAAGGAGTGAATGTTGTCTGTGTTTATGTGTGTGGAAGTCGGCCAACATGTTCATTGAAGTAAGCATAAATTGTCCCAGAGCAGCTGAAAGAAGCCTATCCTTGTATGACCCGCCTCAACTGGCTGTTCCATCTCTGTTCTGTGTAAATCACTGCTATTAGACATCATACACAAGACAAAATACCAAAAGGACCCAAACTGATAATTCATTAAATTAATTATTTAAATTAATTAAACTAAGTTCATTATTAGGAAAAAAAAGAAACATCCAAATGTTTACTCACGTTTGCCTATGATCATTTTTGGCCAGTCACATTTATAGATCACTGCAAGACAAGCATCTATTTCAGAGCAAACAAAGAAACAGTGAAAGGCACCTTTGATCACAGGCGTTGCAAATCAAAGGTCACCTGTTGCCAAACTCCTGAACCAAGGTCAAAAAAGTTCCTATCTGCAGGCCACAATAACACTAATTCCCAGAAAATGCTGTAAAGTAGAAAATGACCTGTTAGTGGCCAACACAGTGACAATAACACAACATCAGTCAAGGCTCGATATCAGCTAAAGTAGAACAGGGATTACAATTACACTGCTGTCTTAAAATACATCAGTGCATTAATTCTTATCCAAACTTAGCTTACTGACTTATAATATAATATTAAATGAATTGAGCATCCCATGTTCAGTTGTTCATCATATCATTTATATAGGTCATGGAGCTTTTATTCTACCATTTGTGGAGCAAATTAGCTAAAGCCAAATGTCTCACACTGATCTGCTTCTTAACAGGTTTTAAGAAACATCACAGACCACAAAACCTTGTAAATCCCTGGCTGTTAATTATTGGGCAGTGGAAGGAGCGCTCCAGTGTGTGGTAATTCAATAAGCCTATAGCCCACTAACTAATAATATCTCCTGCCTGTGGAGCAGATCAACAGTTGGAGTGGATAGTGGGTTTGATGGGAATAAGTTATTTGTGAATAACACAGAGCAGTGTGTTCAGTGTGCATCAATCTGTTAAATTCCTAAACTTTTGCACTTCTTTGCCTTGTGTGGCTGCTTATTTGGTTGTGGAGCTGACAGAGCTGTGACTGTGACAAAAAACAGAGCGGCATCCTAAAGTAATCAGACAGGCAGCCTGCAGAGCTCATTAGATACACTGGGGTTGTAATTAAGAAATCTCTTCACTTTCAGCTGAGTCACCAGTGCTGGCTACAAACTCTCATTTCAAACACATACTCGTCTTGCACTCTAGATGAGGAAACATGTGCAACTGAACAAAATCGTCAGCCTTTAAACACTCATTTCTGTGGCAAATGAGGTTGATGTCTGATCAATTGTGTCAGTAAATCCTCTTAACTCTGGGTAAGTATCTGCAGCTCAGCAGGCCAGCTGTCAAGAAGGTGGGAGGCCGAGGAGGGGGGCACAGAGCGAGGGATGGAGCAGAATTGACTGTTGGATGAATGGATGGACGTGTACTGCTCTAAACCGAGTTACCTCCCCATCACTTCAATAATTCCACTAACCCCAAATCTAATCTCTGCTTGTCTCAAAACACTGGATAATTAATTCAGCCTTTTTGTTCTGGTGTGATTTAGGAAATTAGATGTTTATGTACACAAAGGACTTAATGCATTGTTTAAAGAAACAGTGTCCATT
Organism: Rhyacichthys aspro; assembly: GCA_036850595.1. Taxonomy (NCBI): domain Eukaryota; kingdom Metazoa; phylum Chordata; class Actinopteri; order Gobiiformes; family Rhyacichthyidae; genus Rhyacichthys; species Rhyacichthys aspro. The sequence goes on from CM072151.1 coordinate 13,570,880, forward strand.
TAAGGAACACCTGCCCTGTCTCATTTACATAACTGTTTCAGTTAAAAATGAACATATGAAAATTGTTGACTGTCTGGGACAACAGTTTTTAAAATGTATTTCTACACAAGTGCTTGAGCAATTGAGGTCTTTGACCTTGTATTTTGTGCTTTAGTGAACTCACACACGTGCTTTCCCAAAAAAAGAAGAGGAAGTCACTCTGCCCCTATTCTCTTAATGCCCACCCTTTTCTTCATTATAAGTAATTACCAGGCAAACTAACGAGAATAAATATTTTAAATATGTTGGCTTTCCATCCTTTACAAACACAGACTAGACAGTGGGATTTTACAGCGGATCGATGAGGAGGCCAGGCCTGAGACTGGGACAAGATAAAGATTGTTTATTAAGTGATAAAAAATTTGGAACTTAAACAAGAAGAGCTAACACAAGTCTGGCTACAGAGGCAGAACGGACTGACCAACAATCCTGGAAAACAAACAAACAGGAAGACTGAAAGGCCCCTGTCCAAACTCAGCATCTACCCTTGTGACTTCCCCTGATGAGGTAACTTGTGGTTCCACGAAATAGCCTACTTCTTTCTAGGTTACAGAGGGATACAGAAAATTAAGAGACTGAGCCATGGTTTGACGAGGCCATGAGCTGTAATTATAGTAACCAGGTAATAAAGTTAAGCTCAGAGTAAATTCGTTTTTATTCATTTTCTACTGCTTATATAAACAGTCTATCCCAGCTGCTTTGGGCTTGCCATTCACAGGGCCAACCCTCAGAGACATCCACAGACAACCATTCACTCTCAGGCAATTTACATTCACCAATTCACATGGAAGGATTTGGACAGTGGGAGCTAGCTGGAGAACCCAGAGAGAACCCATACCACCAGTCTACCACTGTGCACCCTGTAAATTAATACAGAATTGTAAGTTTACTTAAATTTAAGTTTAATTATACTGTGAGATAGATGAATAATTTCTAAACAATGGCAAAATATACTGACACACACCTTGAAACAATTTATTAAAATGTACATACAGTGTTGGTGTAATGATACTGAAAATTTGTAGCTGGGTTTGAAAAGAAAATAAAGAGAAATATTGTTTATATGCCTCATATAGGACATAAAATCAAAGCATTTGCTTATTTTTTTTAGTAGCACAGAACACATTGTTCTCTTTTAAACTTGCCTAGAAGGGTCTGAGAAGCAGTTTCTTAATTTTCCTTTATAAAAAGTCAAAAGACAAAATACAAAGTCAGTGTTACCCATGACACTGAGACAAACAAAATGTCAATAAGTATCATGTTACTCTGCACAGAGAACTGCTGAGTACAAGTATGATAATGTTGAAGACAGACCTCTTAGTTTAGTCCCTCTACAATATGTTTTACTCATGCTTAACCAAGTGAATAGATGTGGCCATTAGAAACACTAGCTACAGTGACTGTAGGGCAGGGCAACAGTGTGTCAGTTTACTGGTCCAGTATTTTTCTACACACAAACAATAAACCATGCGAAAAGTGTGCATGAAAGGGTTTACAGCGAGCAAAAGCAGGATCACACGGGCTGATCGAAAAGTCACGTCAAGTGTTGATTGAAAGGGACAAGTGTTAAGTGATACATACATACTGAAAGACAAGCCAATGAGAGCCAGGAGCATCGCTATTGCTGGGTGAGATACACTGAGCATATTTAAGACAACAAGTGCATCAGAAGCTTTTTAATTGGACTGTGTAACAGCAACCCTCTGTATCTGTCTCAGGTCAGGTGATTTTTTTTTTTTATTAAAAATGACAGATAATAGAGCTAAAAGTAGCCATCATGAAATTTGAATTAAAATATATAATTCTAAATCAAGTTACAAATGTGTGATAATTACAACATAAAAGCATGCACAGCCTTGTGCAAATGAACAGAGTATTTGTTAGCCAAGGACCTTTCCACATTCGAAAAAAGCTTTGGTAAAAACTTAGCAAAAGAGTGTGCAGGGATTAGAGGTATTATCATAATGCATCTGTGCTAGCTTTTAGTGCGCAAGCTTCTCTGGAGTGAAAAATTACAGAGCAGCAGCAGAAACGAACTAGACCAATACCACGCCGTCCCTCCACAGACTATGCCCTGTGTTTTATATGTCTACAAAAACTACAAAACTAATGCTGACAGTACTCACAGTGGCCATATCCTACGTCCCTTCCAGGGCTGCCTCCAGTTGCAGGTGATGCCACAGGGTGCCACATGCCTCTTGAGATGTAATTGGCACTGGCAGGATGCCAGTTACACCGACCCACGAGTCAGACTCAACACACTTGGTGTCACGAGCTAAAAATGAAACAGGTACTCCAAACCTCAATTGCTTCTGTCATCTGCACCAGACAAAATGAAATAAAACGGAAAAACGTGCAGATGGGGGTGGGACCAAACAGAGCAAAGGAGGCGGAGTTCACCAGTGCTGGTTATAGGATTACCCAGATTATCCCTCGCCAGAGATCAATCCCACTGGAGCTGTTTGCCGGCCGACGGTTGTACAAATCAGCTCTCCACCGCCCCCTTGCCTTGTGCCGCCCTCTGTGTGAGTGGGCACAACTATCTGCCCACAGACACCTGTTATACCAAAGAACACAGGGTCTGACATTGAAGCAGTGGCATTGGATGTTCTCAGTTACTCCCTTTTGTAAGACAGAAGAACGTGGGAAAACAGGAAGCACCTCTACAACTCTGTGTTCTCTTTTTCCAGAAAATGAGCCACAGGGTTTTACTTGGGTATAAGAGGCAACAATATGTTATGAGTTTAAGACAAGCCAAATAATGACAGTAAAACCACTGTTAACACTTTGACGCTGCTATCATGATAACCAATGTGTGCACATTGTTTGTGTTCTTAAGAGTAAAACGTACAGCATTCCAGGAAGTGAGGAATTGTCTTTTGCAGCGGTCTAGAATGGCAAAGAAAACACTCAGTATAATAGTACAACTTAAGCCAAAAATATACCTTAAAGGCACTAAAACAATGCAGGGAACCTAAGCAAACTGCAACACAATCCCCAGTCACATTGTTGGAAATAAAACCAGGCTTTGGAAATTTAGAGTGGTAATAAAATATTTTGTGCTGGACAGAGTGCCAAAAACACTTTTAAAATATCCTGCACAAGAGCTGATCCAGGTTTCATTCTTGGCCACAAGTAATATCTCATTCAGCCTCATCCAATAAATCTAAAATTGGCACAGATTAAAGTGTGCAGCTGTTCCTTTTAATTTACCCTGCCGTCCTATCAAATGTTGATCATGTTTTACCCTTTCAAACAGACAGCACTAAAACTTGAGAAGCCTTGCTGAGCATGTGCACGTCTATTTTACTGACATGACTCAACAGGGTTTCTTGGGCAGTGCACCTGCATGTAGCCAGCTCAAATATCCACACAGCACTTGAAGGACAGCCACCAGTAACAGGAGCCCCTGAGTGACAGTAAGCTGGCAAGAAGCTCCCTGCTACTGCACAAGAAGAAACATGTGCAGTGTGATAGTAGATAATTGTGCCCCACTTATAACATGCCAAATGAAGAGCCAAAATTAGCGTTTACAGATGTATCAAAGATTTAAAGATGTATGTTGAGCATAAGATAAGAAGAAAATAAATGTCCTTCAATTTTTTGCAGAGTAAATACATTTTATGTCTTATGTCACTTGGTTAATGCACAACCCTATCCATGTACTTCTGTGTCATTAATAAAACAGGCTTTATCAAAGTCCCACACAGATCTGGAGGCCATGTCTTCGTCTTTCTTTTTTATTTTTTGCGTTGTGACAGCCACTGGTGGACATTTTTCCTTTTAATCTTTTTAAATTCAATGAGTTCTGAAATATATCACTTTCATCAGAACAGAAAAACACTTTTAATGGAATTAAAGGAAAATTGAAAAAATGGCATATTCAATAAGGTTTCAGAATAAATGGGTGTTTGTAAATATCTATCCATAAATCATTAGTATATTCTAATGAGTATACCATAGTGCTTACAATTTCTTGTTTTACAACATAGCCTACTAGTGCAATATAATCCTAAAGCATTTGTTTCCTGTATTTATTTCATCCAATTTTGTATGGAACATCATTATCAGCGGAACTACATTTCAATTAAAAGTTAATCAAGGGCCCAGTTGTAACATCTCAAATAAAACAGGGTTTAGTGTGCGTCCATGTGTCACACATATGTTGTAATATGTTATTACTCATTACTTGTCTGTGTACATCTCATGACTAAACACTGCTGCAGCCTAAGGGCCTCTCAAGGTTGATTAAAGCTGCAATTAAATCAAGGCTTTGACCTTTTTCACTAATGACTAATTACTGGCAATTAGCCCACAGCCTCCTTACGCCCCTTCTTTTCCCTCACACACACAGTGAAGCCCAAACAGACAACCTACAACCTTCTGACACGTCGTAAAAAGGTGGCTCCTGTGCATTGTGTGCTAATGCAAGTGTCACAGCTGAAGCGTTGCAGGCCTCTCAAACTAGAGAATACCTGAGTAAATACCAGCGAAAAGCCACACCCTTTTCTACCTGTGTGGTTCATGTCTCTGTGAAGGAGTGGGTGGGGGAATTCGCTGCGTGACGATCAACAGCAAGAGAGAAGGTCTAATGCTGTCGGGATTTCACAGTCAAACAGTTCCACCCACATTCTTTAAGTCACATGATATCAAGGCTATAGGAAGAGGGCAAATCTGTGAATGTGAGTTTGGAGCAGGAGTGAGTGACTGGGTGTCTTCATCCATCTCTGCTCATGTGAGAGAGAGAGTGGAAGGTAAATCACTGACCCCTGGTAAGTGATGAGTTCACATCAACTAGTGTGACCTCTTCCTTCACACCCCCCTCTTTTATTTGGCTCCCCTCTCTCGGTTCTGCTGAGACTTCCCTGATTTGTGAGCAAAGACAGAACAAGCGAGCGAGCGCGCGGCTGTCAGCGTGTCTAGAATCACTTCCACTGATGGAAAATAAAAAATGCTGAAGTGCTGAGAGAGAGAGAGAGAGAGAGAGAGAGAAATTGCTGATTCTACTTAAAGCAGCCTGGAGCCATCCTGCATCAGACCTGCTGAAACACACAACACAAGTCTGGGAAAGGCCTCCTGAGAGGATCATGAAACAATGTTCACCTAATCAGCGGCTCTTCTCATACATTACATTGCCTTAACCGCAACGTTACAACAACATCCAGCATCTAATTCATTTTAAAGTCCTCACAACAAGCGTTAATGGTACTGTGTTCGTACATGTTTCATTTGAGGGCTGCTCACTGAAAGCAACTCATAAATCTTTTCCTCAGAAATGACTGGCTTCATATTGCATTCTTTTGATGACCAGTAATTATACCGTTTTCTGGTTTGTTTTTTATAAGCTTCCTGCCCCAAATATTTGATTTAAAGATGAATTTGAGGCATTGAAGGATCGGATGACTGTGTAAAACCATAATAAGACAACAGGCTGACCCAAGTATGATAACATTTTTTTAGATTTTAAACAGCCCAGACAGTCAGTTCACATTTTTCTAAAAAGGAAAAGTCAAACTTGATTATCCGCCTGTTGATATGTCAGATTAAATGGAAGCAGGTACACTTTAAGTAGGTTTAAAGACAAATGCCATGCACTGAAAGATAACCTTAGTCCTTAGACAGCATTAAATTCAGAAACCACAGTGTTGCCTCTATACAGTGTGCTTCCCTGTCTGTGCTCTCTCTCCCAGATGTCTCTATCATTCTCCTGGGAGCTCCCTTCATTATGGAAACAATTTTCAGCGCCCTCCAAATGGTGCCACTGATATCTGTGATAATAATACAAATGGGACGCACAATTTTGTCTTCAAAGCCTCGTTTCATTTGTGTCCTTGCAACACCGCACCATTATCTTTCATTTTCTTTCACGGAGTAGAGTGGTTTAGAAGCACACGCAGTGTTTTTACTGCAGTGCTTTGACAATGAGTGTCTTTCAAGGAGAGGGTGAGAGAGAAAACATCACATGATAAATGATGCATATAGTGTGTGACTCAGTGAGGCTCCAAAACTGTCTAAATGATAAAAGTATTAGATGCAGAACTATAGACTTCAAGTGACTTGGCACACACTGAGTCAGGCAGCCTATGTCTTCCACATGTTGTGAACTGGACTCTGCTTGTCTCTATTGATTTCTCTTTAGGCTGTCAAACATCAAAGCTATCAGATGGTTAAGAGCAAAGTCTAAAATCACACCAGGCTGGCTGTCACTGAGCTGTTGTACTGTATGGATAGCGCTGAGCAGGGAGCGTCTTTATCCCCAATGCTGCTGTTTGTCATCACTCAGAGCAAACTTGTTTATCAGTAAGAAAGATCCGCCATTCCTCTAGCGGTTGCGTGTACTTCTCTGAAGATCTGACGACGATTGCAGACCAATAAATTGTGTTTCTGTCTCAAACAGTTTAGCAAGAGACGCGCGACAAGCCTCATAAATTACATAAGCGCAATTAAAGTGCCAACCCCTGACCTTGCCTGACCGGCACAACCAAGATCACCTGACTTTTGTGTTGTTTGGCTGCGGGTTGTTGTTTTTTTTTTTCTTCAACTGGCACCACTTCAAAAAAACATATAATTACCAGAGGGAGAAACAGAAGCTGCATAAACATTTGGCGAACACACTACTGAGTGGTTAAAGTCCGCGGTCGCTTTCGCACAGAGAGAAGACGCCATGAAACACACGCACTCTCCGCCGCTCACAACAAACGCAGCGGCTCGAAGCGGAGCCAGCAACCCTCCACGAACACAGCGCTGAGGTGTACTTACTGAGGTGTAAATACGGATCATTACTGTCCATACTGTGTGAGTTGTGGTCTCGATTTCCTAGAGTCGCTGCTGCTCCGCATCCCAGCGCATTCCTCTCCCAGCCTGACTGAACTCTGCAAGGCGGCTCTACACAGGGGCCCAGCGAGGGGGGGGTGGCGGCCAAACAGGGCTTCTCCCAATGACAGCAGTGGTCGCTATCAAGCTCCAACACGATTGTGGCGAAAGATGTCGCCTCTGCACTCTGTTGCTTCGGTTACTTTGTGCAGACTGACGACACACAATGGCGCTGCTTTGTACGGCAACTGGAACGCGAAAAGAAACTAAACTCAGCATGGAATTAGCATTTTCTAGAGCAAATGTTGTAATTATTGCATGATCAGGACCAGGGGGTTGTCAGTTATACTCCATAACACCCTTGTTAATAAAAGTAATAATAGTAATTGTCCACTTAATAAGTTGGATTTAGTAAAGTAGCCATTAATGTCTACGTGATCTAACAAAATAATCCACACAATATTATTTTTTTCTGTGTGAGCAATAAAATGGCTAGTTTAATTCTAATCTCTTTCTAAATATTTATTCAGTTTACAAATATATATTGGTGGTAGGCTATATGATTTTGCATCTGTGTAAATAAGGATACTCTTATTTTAAAAAAAAGCAATCACATTAATCTAATTTTGAAATTAGTCTTTTCAGCCTGTTGCAATATTTACTTTACAATCTCTCTTTTTTTTTTAATCTATAAATGCTACACCACTATCAATAATATGGTCTCTGTGTACGCTACACTTTATGTGCGTAAAATGCGTAAAAGTGCGTCAAACTCAAACGTAACGTGCTCTGTTTGGATGCGCATGTTGTTTCTGTGACGCTTCTCAGTGTTTACCTCGTGCTAGCGGTGGTCCTGGTCTGGGAACCCCCCGGAGTCCCCCCACACCCCTCTTGTGAGCACGGGGTCATGTAGGGGTGAAGCTGCCGGTACCTCAGAAGGTTATTCAGGAGTCAAGCCTGCTCTGAGGTATTCACTGCGTTGAACTGCTGAGCGGCCAGACGCTCCGTCAACGCCGGGCCGCTGACCACTCACACACCGCTAATGGGACAAGCACCCTCGGCTGCACCGTCCTTGTAACAGCGGCCCATAAAAGAGCACAGGAGGATGCTAACCAAGATGAATGGCGTTTTTTTCTCGGCTCATTCTGCACTAATCAGAGCTTTTCATTTGTTATGGCCTCGCGCCAGCCCCTCCGCAGCAGCCTCCATTAGGCCCACATAACGTATAAATTCATTAAAGTCAAAGAGAGACATTAAAATTGCCATTTGTCACGCCTTTCTTTGTGTGCCCTAATGGTGGCACATGGTTGGAGGCATTGAGATGATTTTGGTAGGGGCTGCAGTGCATTATGGGAATAACGTGGGAACTAAATGTGTTTTTAGTTTAATTTGTAGAAACAGTTTGGAATCCTTATTTGTCTTATCACCAGTTTTGTATAATAAGAAGATTAATGTATCAAACAACTTTAAAAAAAAAACCAAACTTTGATTACACATGTAGCTAATTGCTTTGGTATAAGAGTGTTTTGGTTCATATCCAATCCATCCATCAACTTGTGATCCCAAGGCCCCCCTTCACCAACACACATACAACCAGTCAATGAAGCAACCCTTTTGCACTAATCCCTTTGTATTCACAGCACCATTCCCACCAAACAATGTCTTTAAAGCTTAATCCTAAACCAGGCTTCACAAACCTTTGCCACCTGCTAGCAAAACACTTGCGTGTGGCTAAAAGGCCAACACAACCTGAGCAGTCTGTTCTTGTCAAAGCCTAAAATCCATACACATATCTGACACACATGCATGAAGAAACACTTTGGCATTTGTCCACCATTTTCTCCCTCTTCTGTCCTTCCCTGGCTTCGGGATGGTGGCTCCGGCTCGTCGTCATGGGAGATAGCTTTCTCCATCTGCCTCTTCTGTCATTAACCCATCTTCATCAGGCTTTATCGAAGGGGACCCCCACCTCCAGTGCACCACTAGCATCCCAGACCCTCTTCAGCCCCCTGACACCCCCTGCCCCTTGGTCCCTATACATAAGCCTGAGATGATAAGTGTTCTCTCTCTTTGTGTCGGCCAGGATAAGACAATGCCACACAGAGCTACAGAACATCATCCATCTCATAGGTCATCAATCTGGCACACAAAGGATGAAAAGTAGCTCAAACACCCTTTTGCAGGGGGGGTCTCTCTGCCTGGAGGAACCTGGATCTCCTCCTCCTCGTGCTGTTCCACTTGGTTAGATGTCCACTAACTCATTTTTTTACGTTATGAAGCCAAATGGGTGTTAAAGGTATGTTGCCTATCAGTTAAAAATACCATTCAAAACTGACTATGAAAGAAAAATAAACATTTTAAAGTAAAGTTTAAGTTTCTTATGTTTATATCCAAATCTGTAGAATAGTCATAAGCAATAGGTTAACAAAGTGAAAGCAGGTTATACACTTATTGCAGAGTTAGGACCATTAATAAACAGCATCATTATCATAATTAACCCTCACAAGAACAAGTCTCAAATACTAATCTAATTGCATTTAAAATAAAAGACAAATCATTTTAATATGCATATTAAATATTTTTTTCAACATTCAATTAGTAACAAAGGTTTTTCTTTTTACTGTCTGTGGTCATGTTTAATGCTTGTTTGTGACCAAAAACTTATGATGACAATACATGATCTAATTAACCACACATCAAATTTGTTAAAACATGAAAAGTAATTTATTATTATTTTATATTATTATTTGAAGATAGTGTCAAAAAAGTGACACATTGTAGCTCTCTCTAACACAATGACAATGTGGCCAAAGCCTGTAATCCATTTTACACAAATGACCTGTTAAACCATTCTCCCAACATATCAGGTTAACCTGTTAATCTCCTGTTCGTGTCTGAGTTGGAGAGGCTTTACACACAATCAATATGATGAGTCCTGTATAGACTAAAGCAAGTCCATGTCATCACAGCAGCACTCCAATCAGGCAGGCCTAGGTTATCATTACACATCAGTAGGCTACACGTGATTTTGGCAGACACACATCTTGTGAGTGTTTCAAGATTGGAAATACACCTTGCTCTGAAATTTAATTGTGCTTGAACATGCTCCTCTTTTCCATGTGCTAAAGAGACTTGAGCTGTACATTAATAGTATAGTATTCTTTTTCACTAACTGGTCTGCACGAGTCCAGCAGGGAATCAACTAGACCACCTGAGGTTAATCCTGCACGACCTGTAATGCTCATGGAGGATTAGGTCCAGAGTACACCTGCTACTGATTTTTAGCACTCCATGTCACCCACTACTACACCTACACTCTTCAGTGTCTAAGAACACACCATTTAGCTGGCTTACTCTGTTTCTACTTTATTTCTACTTTGGTCTATTTAAAGTCTAGTTGGAGATGCTCTAATGGCTCATTGCTCTCTCGAAATGTAGTATAATCTATAGGCTATATACACTTCCATTCACACTTACTTTCCACTATGTTAATATTAGGTAGAGCAATATATATTATCATAGAGGAAGCATTACCAGTGACTTATTACCAATGACCTCTGCAATAAGCTTAGATTTTATACTTATATAGTCCCTTATAACATGAAAAACACTGAGCTAAAACAATGCCAAATCAAAAAGAAATACAGCACCAAGTACCTAGTGTCCTCTTATTGAAGCCTTACTTTAAAATATTTTTTACTTTTGCCTCCTTTTTTACGTTGCTTTGCCGATTCCATGGTCCACAATAGTTTTATCATGACGCCTAGTGGTCAAGTGGGCTATCACATCAACAGTGTACTTTAACTTGTTAGAACCTCGACGGCACCCGTAGAATTACGGTAAAGTCAGACGTGTATCTGTGCGCCGAACAGGAAGTTTGCACCAAAACATTACAGCTGATGAAAGACAATGGTGGACAGCCGATGAAGTATAGCCGAAAAACAGCGTGTGACAATTGGATATTTTACTAATGAATTCAAAAGAGAATGGCAACTATTTCCACGTCAGACTTAGAAAATCCACAACATTGCCCTGTAATGGGTAGCGAGACGGGCATCATCTCCATCGACCAGGGAGGCGAGTGGGGTAAGTACTGCTCACCTTTCCCCAAAAAAGATCTACAGTGGACAGACTATTTTCAAGAGAAAAATAACTTTTCTTTCCGAACAACTACATTGTTGTAACACTCATTAAGTGGCCTGAGTTTGGTGGACACTTGTTTGTACTCCAGCAACACTATTAGCCGTGTAGCATGTTAGCCGTGTCAGTGATGATGTAACCGGCTAAGGCTAGATGTAATAAGTAATAATAATAACGATATGACCGATATTGTAAATATATATTACACTGATAATAATAATCACAACAACAACAACAATAATAATAAAATCCTGTAAAGCTGATATTGTTTAGATATAATATAGTATTGCATCACTTAAATGGTATTATATCGTGCATTTTCCATTTTAATGTAGTGACATAATGACATTTGTTAAGACATTATTTTAAACACATTATTTTAATCAGGCTAAACTGCACTTTTAATCTTCTTTATGGTGTAATTTGTGTTACACAGACATTAGCCTGTTTGATGAGCTGGACAACCTGGGCGATGCAGATGAGCTGCTGGAGGCTCTGGAGCATGCTGGCTTTGTGAGTTTCTCATTTTCCTGTTATGCAAATGAGAATATAGGGCTGGACCAAAAGAGAGCATGAGAAGTGGTCAAAAGGAATACAGAAAATCTGTCTGTTAACAATTTTGAATGCTTGTTGGATTAGTTTTCATTTTAAAGATATAATAGTTAAAAAATAATGTGCTGGATTTACATTGAAATTAAATCATTAAATTAAATAATTCATATACATCTGTGGTCCTAGAAGTATGTAGAGGCAAATATATCTGTGAATACGCTCTACTTCCTGGTACTATTGAAAGAAATATTCTGCATGTTATGCATTTAAGAAATTATGAAAAAAGACTACCGTAGTACAGAGTGCAAGTGTTAGCACAAGTTACAGCATAAAATATTATTTTTAAAAGAAATTAAAGAGCAAATACTTTGTGAGGAGAAGGGTTATTACAAGTAAAGTAATAAGGTACCTTTACAATCTTTGATTAATGCTTAGTTTATTAATTTGATTGGTGTCATTAAAGACATTATTAAGTATAAGATGTCTTTGCTTTCTTAGGCCAATGATGGACATCATTTGGATTTTGATATTGACATACCCCCATGGAATGAAGTGGACACAAGCAGCACCTGTACAGGTACAACACACATCTTCCCCTTTAGAGATGTTAAATATCTTCACCTTATAGCACATCAAAGCTATACTGTATGCACTGGTGCAATAGACACTTGTATTTGCTTATAATATTGTCTGTAATGATAACTCAAATGATTAATTTTCGGGAAAAATGTAGCAATAAGTCAAATGAAATTTTGTCCAGCATACAAACATTAAAATCTGAAAGCATTAAATTTAGCATAATTTTTGACTTTTTGACAGTTTGTGAAATAGTAAATACCCATTTTGCATCGACCGGTAAAATGGCTGATAATTTCTGTGAATTTGTGTAAGAGAACTAACAGCACTTATTCAACTAGATTCCTGTCAGTCTTACACAGCTTATGACATAGTCATATGTACCTGTATACAAAACTCTCAACATACAGACTTTGCCTGAAAGAATATGCCTTAAACAGACTGTTCTGTCTTGTTGTTTGTCCTTGTGCGTCCAGATGGTGAGGTGAGCGTGGACTCTCTATCACCTGCCCACACTCTGAGCTCTGTCCCTTCTCCTGTCTCTGTGGAAGCCTTGTCCCCATACTCCTTACACGTAAGTCATTGCCTTCCACGCATGATTTTTATCATTTTTAGCTTTTGATTTGCATTTTTACATTGTATATGCATGTGTCACCTTGTTAGATGCGAAGTTGAAATAAACAAGACCCTCTACCATATGGTGTCCAGACAACAGCAGCTGTTTGATGGAGGCACGCACACTTGAGTCACTTAATAACAAAAGCCTTAAACACCTTGTCAAATTAATATTTTACCCCCAACCCCCCACCCCCCATGTTAAAAAAAGGTGCTGACAATTTTAGCCACATTACCATAATTCAGCAGGCAGATGTTTTCACTGTGTGTCAAAACAAGGACAAGGGTTACATCTTTATCTGGCAACTAATGTAATATTTTTGTCTGCATCTGAATTACTGGGAGTCAATACAAGGACATGTTTTTGTTCCACGGCCTTTGCGTCAGGACAAGGACATATCATATATTTTGAAACAGAAGTACACATCATTTAGAACGTAGAATGTTTTTTTCTTATTGTGAGGAGTACAAGTGATGACATTTCCTAAACTAAAACAATATGAATTTTTTTTTTTTTTAATAATATACAATCTGTTTATCTAATTATGTGTCTAGGATGAGGCTCTTTCTCCACAATCGCAGCCCTCTCCTGCCTCAGTTTGCTCAGAGTCCAGCGGCTTTTCTGAAGCCGCCTCACCGACTAAAAAAGCACCAAAGAGGAGCAGCCATGCTGCACGAGGTGAGCAGTTTCTTTCCCTAATTTAAAGCCAAGGGTAGTGTAAAACAAAAAGTTGAAGAGAAGCAATAGAAAACAGTAAATAATCCTACCTCAATACACATGTATGCTGAAAATATAAAAATACCTTTGTCTAATAACATAATTTCTCTTTTTTTCCTCTTCATTTCTCTCTGTTAACTAAATTGCTATTTTGCTGCAGCCAAACCATCCCAGCCCGTCAAAAGGCCAATCCAGTTTGGTCCGAAGGTTTCCATTCAGCCCAAGCCGGTGATAACAGCGGTGCCCTTGGCTCATGCAGCTGCCCCCCTGCAGGCCAAGACAATCATCATTCAGCCTCTGCAGACTACCTTGCTACCGGTTGTCAAACCAGCTCCAGTCAGCATCCAACCAGCGCCCCCTCCAGGTCAGAGCTCAAAATGCAACACAAAGACAAGTAGAGGGATTTGCTTTCCTTTGATTGCTAACAATAAGACACATTGAGTTTATTGTTATAATTGCAGAGCAGTGGAATTAATTTCAGTCAAAAATAACTAACTAACTTTAAACATTTTTGTTTTCTTTTGTTTGCCTGTATGACTTGGCCAGCAGAGGGCGCTGTAATCTTAATTTCTGTTTTTAAGTGGTACTAAGAGTACGTGTTTCAGGCAGTGAATAAAATAAAAAAAACTTTCGGTCACCAGACATTGCATACATTTTCCATAGTTGTGAAGGTTTACATTATACAACACTTAACAGTAAAAAAATAAAACGAAGGCATCTGGACATAGTTTTGAAGTAGAAGATGTTTCATCCCTCATCCAACTTTATCTTTTCTGAATTGACATAAGGTTATGACGGTTGTGGTTCGTTTGTGTTTCTTGTGCTGAAGTGATTATTTCAGTTGTTTTTGAGGTTTAGCGTGTCTGGCTCACCAATCTGGCCTCTTGTGTGTGATGTCAGTAGCACCCAGGCCAACATAAATACTTGTGTCATGGCCTGGAATCCAAGTGGGTGGAGTATTTGACCTTTCTCAACTTGAATTTGAACTTGGCTCTTCTCTTCTGGTAATGGCCAAAATGGCAGAATGCTTTGACCAAGTCATCCAACTTCAGGACCTGAGATAAAGTAAAGTGTCTTCACTCTTTGAAGTCAGTGAATACTATATGATATAAATGAATATATGTAAAGAATCAACAAAAAGCATCCAGCATAGAAATCCACATATATCCACACCACATGTCCATATTAGCTGGATTCACCATACTTTTTTAACAAAAGCAGTGTTTTGTTTTTTGAAAACAAGCTGACAGGTGTTTTAAACTTTTTCTTTTGACTTCAAGCCCCATTGATACTTAACCATCTGTAACAAGTATTAATAGGACTTAAAGTCAAAAGAATTTACTTGTTACAGATGGTTGGCTTGGGTGCAAAATAACACATTGGCACCACCTTTATTCATGAGCAGAACATGCTAGCATCTCAAGACAATTACCACTGACAGGTTGTTTAGAAATAGAGGTGCAGGTTGCTGTGTAACTCTGAGGAATGGTTCCTGGCACCATTAAACTGCTATGGGAGGGTCAAACTCCTCAAGGCCCTACATTGATAGATCATTTATAAACTCTGACATTATAGTGTTCATTAGTCTTTCTCACTTGCTTGTTTATTTGAATCTTTTGTGCACATTTGTGCCACTTATTAAGTTTCTACAACACACCTCTGTGTTGGAAAGTGAAAGTTTAAGAGCATATGTCACAGTGATGATCTTTTGCACCTGTTTTTAACAGCAGGGAAATTCAAGGGGTTAATGTAGGTCTTCAGAGGTGAGTAGGGTTCACAGAGCTGTCCCATCAGCTGCAAGAGGCTCCACTGTTTTGTTTCAACATTAGATTAAACATTTTTAGAATAGAAATCAAATACTTGATGACACGCAAACACAGAAAAACAAAGTGAGTCACTAGCATAATAACAGACAGCGTAATCATATAGCAAAATATGATTATAGTACAGCAAAGCCCTGTAATATGATAATATGTAATGTCTATGTCTTGTGTGTCTTTCCTTAGGTCATCCCATAGTGCTGTCTCAGCAGGGCCAGGTGCTACAGATCCAGACCCCACAGGCACTTGCTAATAACTTGGTAACCATGCCGACGCTGAGTCCAGAAAGGCCTGTTCCTGTGGCAGCTCCACCACTGGTCTCTGTTAGCCTCTGTGCTCCTTCTTCAGATGATGATGTGAGTCCCGCCACACTTCTAGTGTAACACTTGCTACATGGTCAAAATAGCTCTTGTACAGGTACAGGATGATCTAGCATAAAACATTGTCTGTTCTCAGTAAAAGAGTTAGCATCACTTTAATTTTTTTTCCCTTTTAAAGGATATGATTTAATTTAAGCAGCCTAAAATTTTTATTCCCAAGACTTGTTTTAGACAAAGCCTGTTTACAGGAAATATTACAGTATAATAAATTCAAGAGTTGGGTTTGGGGATATGTCCTTACTTGTGTGCAGTTGCAGGCAACTGCATGTTATAAAGCATGTAAGGACTTGCCCACTGGTTCCCATGATTTAACAATAATCACAGAGATGCATTTTATCTAATATTGGATTAACTTCACTTAAATTATGCAAATCATTAACTTTAATTTTGGAGAAAATTAGGAAAATAACCTGTTTTGCGTAAGATATTACTTATGTTGCATGTTTTTTCCACACTAAAAGAAAAGAGAGACCCTTTCAGTTCACAAAGATATGCAGTGTGCATTTTAAAACAATATATTTTGGGGGTATTTGATGGAACTATATGAAATATAGATATAGGTAAGTTTCTTCACTATACTCAATTAGAGTGCTAGTTTGTCTTGTCAGTGTGGCCAGGATTTTTTAACCAGATTACAGTGAATTGGACAGATTCTTATTAACGGCCAATGAGTTGTCAAATTCTTTTTTGGTCTTATTGCCCACACAAGCCAATAAAAACAACAACAGTTTAGTGTCAGAGAAGACCATTGATGTCCACATTGATGACAGAGGATGGATGAAGTCAGTACAACTGCAGTGACACAAAGTCAAAACACATCCTGCCAACCTTTGGCTTTTTACCAGATTAATTTGACTAAGGTCAGAGTAATGACAGGGCAGGGCAGCATGCACACAGAGATTTTCAGCTCTCTCATGAGGTACTAAAATCTGAATTTGCAATGGGCAAACACATTTGATTGTTTGAGATGACATGTGTTTGTAATACAAGCGTATGATCTCTCAGTAATAGTTGCCATCTTCTTCTGAATGCGTGTCCTCTTTTAATAGAAGCATCTGTGCTATAACAACCAAGGGCTAGTTGTTGGCCCATTTTAACATTTATATAAAATACAAATGTTCTTCATACTGTTCTATCAGCCTCTATTGCACATTGAGGGAGCCGTTGACTTCAGTGTTGTTTTAGGCTTCAGTCTTCAGTTCTTTAGAGCTTGCTCATGTCTGACCTTTTGTGATGGAAGGAAGTGTTTCTCACAGCTTTTTTCTGCATTATGTTTTTCGTTTTACTGAAATATATATTTTAGTGTTTTGAATATTTAACTTCCAAACACATGTTCCTTCTTTATCAGACTTTTTATCAGAACTTTACAGAGAAATGGCACTGGTTTACCATTAAGCTGAAGTCTAAAACCCACTTAAGCCCAGTGTTTAAAGTGTTTTTCTCATTGATTAAAAATGTCAAACAATGTTTTATGTCTTTAATGAGATACAAATGTATGTGTGAGATCAAATGATCTTCACAAATGGGTCTCTGCATATAGGTTATATGATCAGCGTAACTGAAAGTAATGTACGTTACTGTCACCTATGTCATACCATACAGGAAAATAACAGAATATAGTGAATGTAATGCTGTTAATAATAACAGTTCTCATAAATCTACACATTATATTGTTTTGCTCTAGACATCTGGACAATTTATCTTGACATTAATGGTGGGTTTTAATGCTTAACCACAACCAAAATTTCACAAGTGCCTGTTGTGTTGTGTATGGTAACAGTTGACCTTTGGCTGTAAAAACACAGCACTAAAAGCTCTGAGAGGAACTAGTCCAATTATCACAAGGTATAATGTAGTAAGGCAAAACACTTTGTGCCCGAGTTAGAGAGCAATGTCAAGAAATTACAAATCCCAGAGGCCAAGACAAATATTCCTTCAGGCATTTGTAAATCTAACCAAGTCAATAAAGTTTACAATGGACAAATGCTAGGGCGGGATTGTGCAAATTAATTGTGAGGGGGAGTTTCTAAGACCACTTTCAACTTCTCACAGCAGAGCCGTAAATGTCTAAAAGGACACTGAAGTTACTGAAGACTGTTGGCATGTTTCACAGCATCTCAAAGGTGAAGATAAAGAAGGAAATCTCAAGATGCCTATGTGCATCATCATATCAGCTTTTGTTCAAATCAAGGTCTTTGTGGCCAAAGAGAAGTTCTTTTGCGGCGTTTTGTTATGTTTCAAGCTTCTGCGGCTGCAATCACTTCATAGCCTTGCTCTAGTTTGGCCACAGTTGTTGCATGGGGATGTGTAAAATGCGTGTTAGAGATGGCATACTTGTACCAGGTGTTGCACATAGATACAGTATCTCTCTGTGTGTCCGTGCTGTTTACAGTACTGTACTCTGACCGTTACTGCGGCTATATAAGCCCTGGTGTTAAACGGCTGCTAAACGATTACATGCTTCAGACAGGTGTTGTTCAGGATGGAGCATTTGCGACAGCTGTAAACAGCCATCAGCAGTGGGCTAGCTGTAGTGTAATGGGGTCCTGTACAGGCAGGGATTAAGTTGTGTGTGTGTGTTCTAGACAGAAACTATTGCCCTGAAATTAGGAAGTCTTAATAAATCCTCCCATTAGTAGGTTGGGGGATTACCACTGACTGTGCTTATAATTTTACAAGTTTGATTCTGAATCAAAGGACTAAAGGTTAACATAAAACAATCACATTGAAATGATTAGCTAGAGCCACAAGGCCTGGACAGTATGAATTCTAAAACATTGCATGAGGCTTTTATTTTCCCTTAAGCCAATACTCTCCTAGAGAGAAATTTGTCACAAAGATGCAGTCTGTCTAAAATCCACCATCCTAAACTTTATACCAGGTCCTTAATTAAAAACATCCAGTCAACAATTCACCATTTGTTTCTGTCAGATTTGTTCTATTCTCATTTCTTGTTGAAATTGTTCTATAAATCCACCATGATAATCACTGTATAAACCTCTTTAAGGAGCAAAGGTGCAATGGTGGGTTTTTATTGTCCTGGATCAAACAGAATACTACTTCCCCCACCTACTGTATAAAAAAACACAAAAATACAGCAATTTTCAATTAATTGAACTTAAATTACATTCATAAATAATTTGAAAAAATCTGTAATCACAGGTTAACTGTAATTTTACTTGTGGGGAAAATGCTATTGGTGGTGGTGTTTATGACCTCCATTAAATTGAAGAAACAATTTTACTCTGGTAAACAAAGTCCCTTCCTGATGGTTAAGTTTATGGTTCAGGACACCCATCCTCCTGGACTGACTACTGACTATGTCCTAAAACAGTGTTGAGTAGACAATACATACAGTTACAATGGAACAGCTGTCTTTAAGACGGTTTAAGAATAGGCTTTCTTAATGTGTGTCAAACTGAAGTTCCCTAAAAATGCCCTTGTGCCTTTTACCCTGTGCCCAACATTTTTAACTTTTCTGGTGGCAATGATTTGAAGTTCCCCCTCATCTTTTCTCCTTGGTAACTGCTTAACTGCAGCGTTCCCAGGCTCGGGCTGGTGGCACGGCTCCCAGTTCTGGGCCTGGAGACAGAGGGGTTTCTCAGGAGACAGAACACAAATACGAGGGATCCAAATAACTTAATCACCAGTGGAGCTATTAGGCCCAGGATCTTAGAGGCTTACCCTGCTGAGTGTGTGTTTGGGGAGGGGCAATATGGGGTATCACAGAACTGAGTGGACAATGAAAGTCCAGACAAAACTATGTTGTAGGTTAACTATACTGCTCGGTGGTCAATAAAATATTAATATATACTGATAACACATATTGAATATGACCATAGTACAACTCAGGATTATTTTGTTGCCTGGTCTTCAGGGAGCACTTCTATTATTAAATTATGTGATTCATGATTCAAAATCTACCCTTACATCAACAACACTTAACCATCTCTTTATCATTAGAGTTTTTTTCAATTGTACATGCTGTTTTCGCAAATTC
This sequence comes from Rhyacichthys aspro, assembly GCA_036850595.1. Classification (NCBI taxonomy): domain Eukaryota; kingdom Metazoa; phylum Chordata; class Actinopteri; order Gobiiformes; family Rhyacichthyidae; genus Rhyacichthys; species Rhyacichthys aspro. The sequence continues at coordinate 13,590,533 of CM072151.1, forward strand.
AAACTCTTTTATTTATTGATTGAGACTGAGCTTTAAGACTAACTCATGTGAAGCTTTATTGTTAAGATCTGGACCTATAACATACATAGTGTTTATGTATGTCTGATGTGAAGCCATTTCTCAAAGAGTGACACGCTCTGTAAACATATTCCACTTCACATATAAAGCAGCGACACTGCATGTGACTACTTGACCTACCCGTGGATAGTGGTGTAAACATTTAAGCATAAGCTTAAACATGTGCATTTAAGTGCTCTTTTGGGTGATGTTTCTTCAAGGTGTCACGGCACATCTTGAACATGTCTGTTTATTACTACATTAAGGGGAGCATCAGGAGCTGAAGTGCTCACTGTGACAAAAGCACAAGACTAACATGGATTATTCCGTCTCATGTGATGTTAAGACTTTAAACCTAAATGCCTTTCTACACAAAATAGTTTTTGGTAAGTGGTTTTTAACAAACTAAAGAAGTATTCTACCAATTCACAACAGGTTTCATCACTCTGATAATTAAAGAAAAACTTGACAAAATGATGAGAGATGAAAAATACTTACACAATCATTATTTCAGAACTACATTTTCTCCCTAGTGTTTTTTCTTTACGTTGACATTTTTTGCCTTCACTGACTGCTGATTAATCATTGAAACAAAAAGGCATCTCAAACTAAATGGCCTTGAGAACATAGACAAACATGATGTCACACTAATGAGAAGTCCAACAGGTGGCTCAGTCGCTCACATCACTGCATTTTTCTGCATAATTGCTTCTCATTTATTGTGTTTGCATAGGTGCTGAGTGGAGCATTAAGACGAGTAATAACAACAACATTTTTCATGTGTATTTTTGTTTGCTTTGTTACTTTAGTCAAAATTCTCACAGAGGCAGCAGCGGATGATAAAAAACCGAGAGTCTGCTTCCCTGTCACGGAAAAAGAAGAAAGAATATCTGCTCACTTTGGAGGCTCGGCTGAAAATGGCACTGTCTGAGAATGAGAACCTTAAAAATGAGAATGGCAATCTCAAGAGGCAACTGGAGGGCCTGCTGAATGAGGTGAGAGATAAATGGTAGCTCTGACGCAGCCCACATCACAAAGTACCTCTTGCTGTGAAAGCTGAAATGTAACTTAGACTGTCATTGAGAAAAATGCTAGATAGTGACAAGAGCATTTATGATTTGAAAGCGTGATATAACATTATGTTGTTCTTTTTTGTTCAGAACACAGTGCTTAAGACAACAGCCCCTAAAAGGAGAGCTGTGTGCCTCATGGTTGTCTTGGTGTTCCTCGTGTTTAATCTCGGACCAACAAGGTAAATACTAAACCATTCACCATGATCCTGTTTTGTATCACATAAAATGTTAATGTTTTGATTTAATTCCAAATACAGTACATGAGTACAACTGAAAAATAAAAACACAATGGATATTGTAATGGAATTGTATTAAGATCACAAATGGGAAGCCCCATGAGTCATTGTGGGATTTACGCTTCTCATGTAATACTTTACAGACAAAAGTACCAAACAGTGGTGAAGTTTGTCCTTTTTTAAACTTATCTTTTCGTTTTGAGGAAGAACATTTACCTCTTTGTGAGAAAAAAATCATAGTCAGACAGCACAGTTGGTCAGACTCATAAACATTTGTGGCAAAATTACAAATACAACTGTGAAACTGACCTGGGAGCAAGAATTGTGTAATAGCCCAGCATCAAACTGACAGTGCCCTTCCAAATACAAAGATAAAGCCTCTGTTCTCATGTCGCAAAAATGTTTGTTTTCTTCTGGGAGTTGTTTTCTCCACAAGCATACAGACATTTAGTAAGCCTTGTTGGCTTTCCTAATCTGCTAGTGCTTTGTAATGGGAATGTTCTCTTTTACTTCACTTGTTCTTGAGAGCTTCAAAATGAATATCTTCCTAGGGACCTGTGAATGAGTTACTTTTGAGTTTAAGTCCGTGTGTGTCTGTACCTGTGTTCATGTCTGTGTGTTTTGTGTTTGGGTACTACTCTGGAATGTAAAATATGCCCCTTTTGAGGTCAGACCCCTTTGAAATGAAAATGCCACTCTGTGCATTTAATACTCTTGAAAGAGGTTGTGTGTATTTTCACTTGTGTGTCTGTGCCTCACTGTGTTCTGAGTTATGTAGTCTAGAGCAGAGTTCACATTTGACTTGTGGCTAAAGAGTGAAAAACCCTCCTGTGCACAGGATGTGAGCAGCATGGAATTCAGCGGTCATTTCAGTCCACTCCAAGCCCCTCTTGTCTGCTCTTTTCCTTTATCTGCTGCTTTGACTTACGAGACCGTGTCCAGTCCCATCTCTTTTACTCACCTCAGCTCTCTACAGTCTCTTTCAGGGTGGCCCTGGATCCAAGCTGGATGTTGTTTCCACAGAGCACATCAGCAGACACCTGCTGAGCTTTTCCTCAGAAGCAGAAGCTGAAGTTGTCATGGGCTCAGAGCCTCTCAGCAGTGGCCCTGCAGAGATAGCAGACAGGTAATCAATTCAACCAGCCAACACCTTTCACAGCATTCTAGTTACAAAAGATGTGGGCAGACCAGGATGCACCTGTGCTGGGGCTCTGGTAGTTCATTACAGCTCATGTAAACATGTGCTCCAGCTTTTTACCAACTCTGTTTAAACATCTCCCTTGCCTAGTTGGCCAGCAGTTGTGATTTGAGTAACAAGGTGGGAAATTGGGGTCAGGCTTTGTTTGACATCTCCCATTACATTTCTAGTAAGAGATTGTTTTTTTTAAGTTATATATTTGTCTTTCTATTTTTTTAAATGCGACAGAGGTCTGAAAGTCACATTTGTAAATTACATGAATAACATTCTTTTTGGTACGTTCCTGCGCGTCAATGAAAATAATGTTTTGTAAGCTGGTCAGTACATCTCCATGGCACTACCAGTCTGTGTTGTGTCAGATCTATGCAGAGGGTGCGTCACATGTTAATGCAAACCAGGCATGTGTAGTCTCGGGTTTCCCAGCAGCATTTAACCAGCACAGACAGGAAGGAACACATTAGCCTTTACAAAAGGGGTGACAGCACCAAACACAGCATAGGGGGGTGTGACGGGAGAGATATGCAACCTAATCTTAGGGTACCCCTGAAAACAAGGTGTGTGTGTGTGTGTGTGTGTGTGTGTGTGTGTGTGTGTGTGTGTGTGTGTGTGTGGTAGAGGGATAATGTGGCCCTGTAGTGGGGCTCATGGTCAGGCTTCCCTGCTCTGACATGTTGTCTTGGGGAACCATTTCCAGAACACTTAGAGTCTGAGGCACAAGGCATAGTCAGTGTGTTGTCTCATATTTGGGAGGCCCAGGGGGCAGGTTACGTCAGGTGGCAGGCTTTTTGGTAAAAACCCCTGCAGGTGGCACTGACTGTGGATAGTCCACATCAGCACCTCACGCAACATAATCATTCACTCAGTGTTAGGACTGTTATTTCAGTCACTGTAACATCTGCGTAGGGAAGTCTAGTAATGCCATGTACCTCAGCTGTAATGCATAACGCATGGATACTCTTTATAGTAACAGACTTTTGGATTGGTGTTTTCACATCATCTTGTTCTTAATAAAACTTGATGTGACCTACTGGGGAGTAAGAACAGTTCTGGCTGGCATTAGTCTGATAATTTTATTCAGGAATTTGCCATACAACTTAGGTCTGCTACATTATACACACAATAATAAAATTTGGTCCTGTTGCTAAAACAATTACATTTCTACAGTGGTTCCCTTTGACCATGTGACAGCTGTAATTAATTGACTTAGTATTAGACCCATGCCAAACATCCAGTTTATTTTATGTGTAACCATCTATTTTTCTTTTGTCTACCCTGTTATAGTTCTGAAGATAAGGCTCTGATGGTGGTAAAGGATCCCATCTTTCTCAGACCACCTCCCCCCTGCCAGCCTCCTGTTAACATAAGCAAGTGCATGGAGTAAGTATCACCGTAGCTTTGTGGAATGTCACCTTTAAAATAAAAAAAAGACAAAAATGCCTAATAGCTAAGAAGGACCTTGTAATGACTACATTGATTGGCAGGTTGGCCCACGAGTTGAGGGGTTGGGTCCACCGCCATGAAGTGCAACAGACCAAATCCAGACGCATGAGTAACAGCAATCTCAAATCCACTCGGACCATTCTGGTAAGACACCACATTATGTTCCTTTGAATTTACTATACACAACATTAGGTGCTGGCAACCACACTCACAACCAAGGTAATTATAGAAACCTGCCAAATACTGAATGGTAAAAGGCGTTTGGCAAGCTTCTCTTCACTATTTCACCGTTCATCACACCTTCCCCTATTTGCCTCCCTCCACTTTTTTGGGCTGGGTTTAATCCAGCAGCCCTGAGAAAGTAAACACTCAAAGGGGAGCTGTGGATTAGTGCTCCACACACCATTTTCTTTCATTTTTTAAGAATCTGTCACACTAAGTCCTAGCCACCAAGAGATCTATAGTGAGAATATACCCATTAGTCTTCATTCTTTAAATACAAATGTACATGTGTTTATTCTATTCCATTGTTGTTTATTTTGGTTAAATATAAGCTTTTTGGGAACAGGTTTGGACAGTTAGTTTCCTTAAACTGTCAGTGTACTGCATTAAGCACCACACAAACACTTCTGAATGAGTCTATATGTTCTCTTTTATTCCATAGAAGACAGACAGTAAGGAGGCCTCTCAGATTGTGACTGTCCAATACACTGAAACTACTGAGGAAAAGTAAGTAGATTTGGTTTGATGTTCAAAAGTTGATTGTTATTTTCTGTTTGTTATTATCTTTCTAAGCATAGCATAGTATTACTTTAGTGCTGCTTTTCAAAATTGTTCAAGAGAACAAGAGGTAAGATTTCTGCACATGTTTTCTCTTTGCCCAGGTTATGATGCAATCAATTTTAAAGCATGGTTTAATTTGATTCGAAAGGATTTATAGTTAAATCAGTTTGCCCCTGTATCAGACAGCTGGAGTCAACAGTTTTTTGGCCACCTTCAATGTTTTCCCAGTTTGATTTTGGTCATAAAAAACCCAACCTCCAATAAATAAAAGGACAAATGTTTCTTTTCATGTTTAAGCTCTGTTGAGCTGCAGGTTGGCCAAAATTAAAAAAGGAAATCCTCTTAAAATTTACAGCTAGTATTAGAGGTTGCTGCAAGGTCCTGGAGTATTGTCTTTGGTTTTGCCCTCTTTGTATCTTTCCCAGTGTATATGCTGTTGTTTAAAACACTTATGGGACCTGGCCAGAGCAGCTAAATTGAACAAAGCTTTGAGCCAACACTGACAACACTGAGAGTTTCCAAATTCTTAGTAATACTATTATGATATACAGTATGTCTGGGTCTTTTTTTCAAGAATAGATTCTTGCCAAGGAACAGAACAATGGCTAAAGGTATCTGTTTTTTCTTTTAACAGGAATTCAGGGAGCGAGCTGCAGGTGTACTACGCTCCTCATAACACCTACAGTGACTTCTTTGACGAGCTTAACCGCCGTGGAGACACTTTCTACGTTGTGTCTTTCCGCAGGGTAATTATTAATATACAAATGTTAAATTTCCCTTCACATGGTTCACAGTTCTCTCTGTACTCACTGCTGCAATAGTGAAAGAAGAAAAAAAACCTTTAGCAATCTTTGCCCTGTTCATTTTGTTTTTTTGTTTTCCTCTTTCTCTAAGCTACAGAGAGTCACTTCAGAAAGTAGTACTGAATTGGTCTGATCCCAGAAGGATTTTTTGTAAATGAGCTTAATTGTAATGCTTTGATTTACAGGGTGTTGTCTCACTTCCCACTCCAGTTTCCATGGTCCATTGGTAATCATCAAGAAAATGTTTAGAAATGTTGGCACGACCATATGTCACTGTTAGTCTTTTTTCATTAGTTCTCATTTGACACTAGACAATTGGAGACTTAAGCCTGGTCTTTTACAATACTGGTTAATATCTAAATATTTACCAGAAAAAAAACTGTTTTTCTAGTCAAATTAATATGGGATTACAACAAGAAAATGTACTTAAGTGTCTGACCAAGTCAGGGGTATTCACTGCTTGAGTTTAGTGCCTTAAATGGCAAGAGGCTGAAGTTTTCTTACACGTGGTCAAAGATCAGGACCCTTGTCATGACGTCAGTGACAAAGTTGCCATGGTGACTATAGGGACAATGGTAACAATAGTGTAGCACAGTTAAAACTGGGCCTCCACAGGTCAAGTGGCTGTCTTTCAAATTCAACATGTATTTGTGAGGGAGGGAAGCAGTCACCAGAGAAACGGTACTATTTAGCAAATTAGACAATGTTGAATGAAGTGTGATATAGACCTCAAGTGCCCAGATGAAACATGGCGGTATAATTATAGGTGCCATGGGTGTGTTTCTTTTCTATTTGCATATAATTTGTTGCTGCCTTGTTCCCTTTTCCCAGAAATGACCACTGCATTGATTTAAATGCAGCATTTGGTTCCATTTTAAAGCCAAGTGATTAATTTTCTATTTAGCTAACAGATTTTTTTGCTTATCGTGACCCTGTGTTACTTGTTCCAACCCAGTGTCTTAGGGCCAAGATCTAAAAATACATTTTTAAGTGTTAAATGTGCTGAGGTGATGGAAAACATAACTTGACCAAATTATGGAACAGGTCATACTTTTAGTGACATGTTTGTGGTCTTATTTGGCATCTTGTGTTGTTTTAGCGCCTGTGGATTTCTAGGTGGGTTGTAGTGAGGGGCTGGAAACACTGGCTGCTTTTACCGTGCATCATATCAAATAAGGGTTTGAGAAATTTCACCTGTTGTCATGGCAGCTGCACATTATGTCTGCCTCTCAGGCCTGTCCCTTAAGATTAGCCTTAATGTGCTCTGTATTTTTTCACACTATAACGAATTAAAATACCTACAGTACTAGACATTTTGACATGTGCTACTAGTTTTACCTTTTCATTGTTCTTGTATTAAACCAGACAACATACCTTGAATGTTTTATTCAGTAAGACTGGTAAAGCGCAGTGGAGAGTGAAAATGTGTGCCACCGGCCTCTTACACTACATTTGTCTCTGTTTTTTCTCTGTAATCCCTTACTCCCTCCTGTCATCACCCTAACACTCCTCATTTTTCATTTTACTCAAGCTTTTTGAAAAACACGTGTCGAACCACTTGATCTTTTGGAGCCAATGTTAGCCAATGGTTTAGGAGCCTATGTTTTTGTGTTTCACCTTAAAATAATAAAGACCATAATTACTTCCAGTAAATTAATAGTGGCTGTACATTATAGAAAGGAAAATGCAGCACCTCATTATGGTGTGCTAATTAAATACGTTTTTGGACTCCTTTTTACTTCTTTTATCTGCTTTGGAAAACATTTCTGTGAGAACAAGTTTAATTGATACAAAAACTTAAAGACTTTATTACAAATTATGTAGATGTTGTTTTACAAAGTGTTGTGAATGTGTTAAACCATTTTGCCAAAAAGTAAATGTGTGTAAAAAAAAAATTGCTTGGGCTTGTATTCAGGGTTTAACCTCAAATCAAAATGGTCATCAATATCTCACAGATTCTCGATTATCTTCACAGGATCATCTCTTGCTCCCTGCCACAAGCCACAACAAAGGACAGAGACCCAAGATGTCTCTAATTTTGCCTGCAATGAACATAAATGGTAAGTCCTGCGGCACACAGCATTTGGTAAGCCTGGTCAATCAACACATTGTAACAGATGATGAGAGGAGCTGGGAACAGGGGTCTCTGAAGGAATGCATTACATGAGATTCAAGAGCCAAAAGAGAAAAGAGAATCACTCTGTGTACAGCTGAGATACATTTATGATTCTTCCTTGTTTTCATTAACCTTCAGTTCTTTGTCCTACAAATATAAAACGCTCAATTCTGGATTTGTTAACTTGATTTAGTGTGGGTGGAGTGTCCATGCTCGCTTTCTGGGAGATGATTTTAACCAGTCCATCTGAGAACCAATCACCCATTTCGCACATCAAGCCAAAACTCTACACTGGCAGATGTTGTTGCCAAATTGTTTGCTATGAATCATGGACTCATGTCGTGGATTTCCGTGAGCTCACCAAAACGTTCAACACAGTCATTCGATCTTTGGGATTATCAGTACAGTATGTCAGGCCAGGCCGGTGGAGATCTGAGTGGGAGAGTTCTTTTAGTGCCAAATACTCCAGAACTACACCAGTTATCAATTATCAAGTACGGATACTTATAAAAACAATTTCAAGTCTTTTCAATATTTGTTTAATTTGGACTTTATCTTCTTCCCTTTTTCCCCGTTGTTGCAAATATTTAGTTATTTAATTAGTGTCAAAACTGAGAGTCTCTTACCCAAAGAAGAATCACATCAACTGGGAAATAACATTTGTCTTTCTTTTTTGGAGGGGGCCGGGTGATGAAGATTGATGAATGTAAACATTGTTCTTGGGCAGGCTTGTCAGGGTGGAACTTTTAAGGCCTTCACTGGTCAGATGTCCCATTGAAATAGCAGTAAATAGTGAAATGTAAGACCTCCGTTTCAGCTTTAGGGTTGGTGAAATGAGCAAACAAAGCTAGCATTGAGGAAGAGATATCAGGTCTGGGAAGATTGATCTGTCACGGATGCCTGCAATTGGTCACATAATAAGAAAAAGCTTCTACCTTAGTCCCTTCTGTTAGTAAAGTCTACCTCTTCCTTGCAACAAATGGAGATTACATTTTCAAGGATCCCCAGGCTCTCCATTTCTGCTCTGGAAACATACAGTGGCATACAGTTACCACAACTAGTCTTTACTGTCTTTGTCTGACGGAATTGTTTTATAGCACAAAGCCAAAAGGGCCTGACAGAATAAAGTGACTTCCTATTGACTAACCCCAACCCACGTAAGTCTTTTTACTCCATGTGTGACGCAGATGACAGTCCACAGTAGTCTCTAGATTTATGTTTATGCTTTGCTTAAGTGCAAACATATACATTTATCTTTGTAGATCTCCAAGTAAAATCCCAAACACTGTTACCTTTCTCTTGCGCTGTCGCTCTACCACAGAGAGTCATTTTTCCAGTCTCCCTCCCCTACAGTCACTAAATAGTTTTCATCTGGAGTAGGTGGATACACTCAGCTAATCTAGAGCGGTCATTTGCTCTGTCTTGGTCAATAACTGCACTCTGAAGCCGGCTACTTTGATGTAAGCTATCATCTACTGCGTGACCACGGTTCAGGGCTTTTGTTACTTAAGTTACTTGACCTAGGCCTCCTTCGTTCAGGACAAAAACCTGTGCATTCATAAGAGGTAAAAGGAGTGTTTAGTTAATGGTCTCCAGAGTTTGAAAGTAGCTCAATCAAGTGGAAGTGACATGTTTTGGAAGAAAAATGTTTTAGTGTTGACATCATTTACAGGTAAATTGTGCACAGTAGGAACTAAGCTAACTAATACTGTGCCATGACATAAAAAGAAGAAGGATAGAAGCATCTGGATAAGTTTACCTTCCAATGCCAGCTCACGTAGTTGCAAATTCTATAGCTGCCCAAATGAAATTTTATTAGACTCTCATCCTTCTTTGTTGACTCTGATTTTGCATTGCAATTTGGTGCTTATACAGTAATTACAAGGGAATTGCTTCCTTTCTACTGCTTCCACTGTGAACGTGTCCTCAGAGCTGGTGCCAATCTGGCAGCCAGTGCTGTCCCAAGATGCACGGTCATGTTTCCCCAAATGTGTTGTGGCCAGACGTTGGGTTGGGGGTTATCAGTACACATCAGTAGCACACTGTGTTGCTTTATGGACCGTCTCCAGATGGCATCTTTAAAAGGGAGTCCATGCAGAGTGGGACGATAGGTCTGGCAAAGTCTTCAAAGAGTGCCTTTTTCAGATAGGAGCCGGTAGCAGAGCGCCTGTGTGCTTCCTCTTCCTCTGTTTAGTCCAGAATGGTTTGGAGTTGAAATGTTAAGTATAGGCTTTGAAAATTTAGCATTAAATTGGCATATATATAAGAAAAATTGTACATTTAAATGCCTTTAAGCTTTCATATTCCATAAAATTTATTGGTCTCTTTATAGATCTTTGACACTACTTCAGTGAGTGTTTATTGCAATGACACAGTGGATTGTGCACATAAAACATATTGTACACACATGTGCATGAATGTGGCTGATGCTAGACACATTTCCACCTTCAATAATTCTACTAATCAGCATTTTGGATAGAGACAAGCAAAGCATTGCAACAAGCGAAAGTGAAGTCTTTCTTTAATAATCAGCTTTATGCACTAAAGAATTTGAAATCCCTCTATTTTTAGACATAATCTATTTCATTTTCATATTTGTAACTGTTAAACCCTGGGTGCTCATCATGGTATGTGAAATCCCAATCTTTCCTACGTAGCATAGCGTGACAAATAATACAGCCTTGCAGAGACCACATCCAGGGATTCTGGGAAACCGCTAAAGCTATTTCAAATGCCCCAGTTTAAATCCAGGTGCAAGAGGAAGTGGAGCAGATGAAGTCATATAAAGCATTATATCTACGTAATGATGTGAACATCCGTAAAATCTTCCAGTTGCAGATAAAGCCACTTCGGGCGCAATCAGATTCACTTCCTTTATGTCCACCAGTGAGATCCTGCTAAAAGCACAATGGCTAATGGCTTGCACAGGTGTCTGGAAAAACTCTCCCTGGTTTTAAAGCACCGGCAGAAGGTATTTTAAAGATGGCTGCAGCTCCATTTCTGGGTCATATAAGACAGCACTAAAACCAACTTAGGTGTGTTGACTTATGACCATATGGTTACTCTTTCCTCTCAACACAAAGAAACCCTTAAATCTGTCTGTTAATGTAAATATACAAAAATCCTTTTACAATCCTGTCCACTTAAAAAGACTTTCTAGTCCATTGCTTAGAGAAGTGGGACTGTGGGATACCACAAACCCTAAACAGTTTGAATTTGCCAGGATAAAGCAGGACTTGTTTGTACATCAGACCTCAAGATGACCCTGTGAGAATATATAGGTCTTTAATAACATATATGTGTTTATCATTCTATTGTAAACCATCTGCTCTGTTATGCAGTTTAAGTTTACGCTATCTTTTTTCCATCTTGTTAGAACAAAAGGGGAAATCTGATGGCTCTTCGCTCATCACCAGCTTTTTCCCCCCTTTTCTTCTCTCAAATTTGCATGTGCTGCTTTTGATTAGAGCCGCTTTGTTTATTTCTTGCATAGAGAAGTATGTGACTCACCTCTGGACACCATCTGTAACCAAACCTCCTCATGTATTTTCTCAGCGCAGCACCCTTTCACTGCACTACAGTGTCTTATCTTGTCACAGGCAAGATTAATCTAGGAAAAAAACCTAAATTTATTGCTTACTGATCCAACTTTTTGTGTGTTTGCAGAGAGCATCATCAGAGACAAAGAGTTTGAGGTGATGATGCAGATAGACTGTGAAGTAACGGACACCAGGATCTTACACATCAGGTCATCTACGATCCCACCTCTGCTCCGGGTTAATCACACAGACACGTTTTACCAGCGTTCCACCACAGACAACCAGGCCGTGCCCCCTGTCGGCGTGCTCATGGGTTCTGCCTAGAATAAGCAAAAAACAGTAATGGATTTGAACCAAATATACATAGTCTCATTTCTTTCAGGGGGCTCTTTAAAATATAATAGTACTTGTGAGTGGTTAGAAGGCCACATTTAATGGGCATAGCAGTGGCTTTTCCCAGACGCACATCACAGAAATCACTTATAAATATCTACTTTCTGAATAACAGTGAAGGTGCAAAACATACATACACACATAATATATAAGCTGCAAAGGTAGGCTGTGTGTACTAAACTCAGGACGTCACGTGAGCTGGGAAAGCTAAAGGTCCAACCACTATTAAGCAGGCTTGCAATATGTAAATGTATCAGGTGCTCTGTTTAAACTAATTTCCAAAGTCTTGACACTGTGCTTTCCTTGTATTCTCAAATACGGAATAATTATTTATGCAATTATGAATAAACTTGCCCTGTCGTCAAAGATGTGGGTTCAGATAATCGGCAGAAAACTAGCGGTATATTGTAGGCTATATGTAAACAGAGTGCCTAGAAATGGACATACGTTTATATTTGAAGATAATATTAGTTGAATGTGGTTGACTTTGCAGATTTATAGATAAGAAAAAAATTAAACCTCTAAATCTAATTCTGATTTGAGTTTTAATGACATGTCTGCCTAATTTTTATTTGCTTTTTTAATTTCCAAACATGTTTCAGGTGTTTCTTATGGAATAATTTGTTGTACATATTTGCACTATTGTTTTTCACCCTGTTAGTGTTTGTGTGTTTAACCTTATTCTCACAGCCTGTAATAACAAAATGAATACAAACGGCCCTTGAATACTGAAGTTGAATGTGTTGGTTTTTATATCAAATTTTGTCCCAAATGTTAAAAATAAACATTGGATTGTCTTTACATTTGTGCCTGCATTTTTTTGGGATTTTATATAATTACAAGGTTGACAAAGTTTCATTCCATGTTAGGGGCAATACTTGAGACCAGCCAAATAAATGTATGGACATATGGAGTTAGTTTAAGTGATGTTTATTGTCTTAAAACAGTGTCTTCACAAGACAACATGAAAACAACATTTTTTCATTAAAAAAACTTGGTTATTTTTAGTGAATTTTATGTGTTTCTAACCTATACCATAAAACTATTCTGACACCTTAATCTCATAGGGCTTTTATACATGTTTACAATATATACAGTACAACTTTATGTGTTGACTGAGGAACCAGGCCTACCATTGTCTTAAAAACATTAAAAAAATAAAAGAAGTTATAACAATATTAACACAAAAGGCAATATGGATTGATCTACAACCCACTTCAACTTAAACCATAACCATCTAAGGCTCTACATAAGCAAACTTAATGTTGTATGTGACTTGATGTCCATTGTCCCATGCATACAGTACACCCTCTCTGGGATTGTAATCGATCTGCGTTGTGTAGGTGTAATTGTTTGTAAATGGCATCCTGGGAATCATCTGAGTGTTTGTGTGTGTGTCAAAGGCATATTCCAGGTTGGCCTCCTTTTGGTTATAATTGTCAACGAAATACAGGACGCCACACACAATGAAGCAGTTCCCATACTGGTTCCTCCTGAGGCCGGTCCTCCACGTGGTCTCCCTCTGCATGCTGAGGTCTGCCGGGTTCAGCCGACTGAGAACTACCACCTCCTGGAGGAAACCCTCATCGTCCAGCGCCGGGTAGATGACCCACAGCCCGCTTTCGTCCACCGCCATGTCTATGTCCGAGTTGCTGCTCCATTCCCAGGGCGACGATGACTCTTCGAACAGCGCGTCGTGCAGCAGGGTCCACGCAGCAACATAACGGTGACGCAGGTCGAACTTGATGATGTCACGGGAGAAAGCACGGTTGTAGTAAAAGGCCCCGTTGTAAACCACGTGACCTGTGCCAATCCAGTTGTACGGGAGCTTGTAAGAATTGGTAAAATGCCCTGGAAAGGATGGGAGGACATTAGAATTTGATTAGACATTAGATTAGATTAGTATATAGTGCTATTTTGTGAAAGCTGTAACTCGATACTTCTTACCCTGTTTGAAGACATCTAGGTTGTTGAACTCCAGGAGATTGTTTCCATAGAAGAAGTCTGTGACATATATTTTGTCACTGGCAGACTTTGAATCCTTCATCCACGCTCCCTCTCTCCTGCCGTAGGTGTTGTGAGTGACAGGCTCGGAGATGGTTGCCAGTGTGTCCTTACATTCACCTGTAAAAACAAGCAAAGAATTACTGGTAATTTAGGAGGCTACATTATTTTTGCTTTATTTTTTTTTCTTAAAAGAACTGCAAAAAGAATCATTAACCTTTCTCATGTCTTTGCAATGTTTTATCTAACTCCAAGCCGACTCCATCTTTCTCTTTCCCGTTGATCTTGACCTTTGGCTCGACTGAAGCAGAAGTTGCTGCACTAGCAGTGGATGAAATTGGCGTAAACGTTGTGGCAGGAGATGTTTTAATCCCAGGTATAGTTAAAGGCACAGAGGTTTGCTGTGAGGTCTGTGTGGTCAATGGTGGTGTAGATGGAGTTGGAAATGGGCTTTTTTCATCTTCAAGTTTAGTGGCCTGAGTGAACAAAGCTGCTGTGGGGTTTACGTTCGGGGTAGTGTGTGGAGTAATGGACGTAGTAGCATCTGTGGTAGTGGTTAGGCTGGGAGAGCTGGGAGTAGCTGCAGTTATGCCAGCAGCTTGTTCTTTCAGCTCTGGGTCAGAGGTTTCCATCATGGTGGGTGGTGTGCTTCTCGTTATAAATGCTTTAATGGAGTCTTTTGTGACTGTCTTTCCAGGGGGTTGCTTTGTTCCCATTGTATATTTAGTTCCACGTGGTTCATCTGTCAAATCAATCGGCCACTGTCTGAGTTCTGAAGTGTCCTTTTGTGAGTGCAGCTCGGTGTTAGCTGTACTGGGCATCTGTGCAGTCGTAGTTGGTTCAAATGTATTTTTTTTCCTGGATTCATCCTTGACGTAACTTGACATAGATTCTGTGGCACTTAAAAAGGTTTTTAGAGTGGGTTCTTCCTCTTTAGGCTTTGGTGACTGGCTGGTTTTCTTGAAGCTGTAAGGACCTTCACTCTTGGATCGAAATGTTCTTTGACCTGGCGTTCTGGGGCGCGGGGTTTTGTGCTGAAGAAGATTCTCCTCAATGAAAAGGTTGATTGGGCCATCACCGCTGAAACCGTCATACTCAAACACTAAAGAGAGAAAAAAAGTCTATTTTTATGCATTTCTTTTCTAATATTTTGAGCTTTGAAATATAATGACAAACAAGCAGGATATTCAAACTACAGAAAAGGCATAAAAACTTAAGAAAAGAACTTATCAACTTCTGAAAGCAATACGGACACTAAATGAATATACTGTAGTTGTACTTACAGTTTTCTCCAGGCTCGCCATCATCAGCTACCATTGGATCAGGCTCAGATTTGTAGAAGGTCATTCCTCTAATGATGAGTCCGTTGGGTCCAGGTTTTGTCACTTGAGAAGACCCCTGGTTGACTGACTTTTTGGGAGTCTCCGGAGGGTTCATCTCAATGACTTGAGCAGAGTTTTCGGTGTGCAGGAAGGAACGATTTTCCCTGGCAAACTTCTCCATGAACTTTTCCTAATTTATGAACACACAAACAACAGAAAGGCAAAGTTAAGTATTCGCCTGAAATTTGAATACATAGTCAAAGTTATACACTATTCAATTTTTTACATTTAAATACATGTTTCTTGACAGCTCCACATTGTTGACGTCATGCTCACCTCTGACTTGAGATAGACGTCTGATCTGTTGACCTCATCATGAGTCTTCTTCTCTTCTTGCTGAGGCTGATGAGACTGAAAGGCCAGGTTTGGGATTTCATCTGCCTGTAGTGGTGGGTTCTGTTGTGGCTTTGCATCAGCAGCGGACTGGTTCACCAAAACCACCTTAAGGCAGTTACAGATTTGGTTATTGAAAGTGAAAAGAGGCTAGAAAGGCAAGACATTACAGATGCAAAAAGAGCTGGTTAAAATGTAGTTCTTCTCTAGGTTTGTATTCACCCTTTATGTACCTTTTCAATTTGGTCTAAACGCTCCAGTAGTTTATTGGTGACAGAGTGCAGCTTCAGCAGATCCATTCCATAGAAGGATCCCTCCAGCAGCTCCAGGATGGTGGACAGCTGAAGGGTAACGTAGGTGAAGTATGTCAATTGAATGCCTAAGTCTAGGTCTTTCTTTGGTTAATAAAAGGCTAATATCCATAGTGCCATATCTGAGATTATTTATAGTAACCATAGATCAGATTTGATAGAATATGTGTCACTTCACCTTGACATTCTCCTTTCCAGCCTCTCTAAGTTTTTTCAGCCTGAACTCTCCCTCGCATGGGTTGACCGCAGATGGAGGAGCGATGCATGCGCACTTACACTCCGGTCCAGATGTGATAGTCTCTACTGTGTAGAAATCTTCCACCCTGGCGTGCCCCTCTTCTATCCGCCGACATGCGCTCCTGCTCAGGGGTCTGACAACACATTTACAGCGACAGTCAGAGCCTTCTGAGAGGGCTTTCACTTTGTCATAATCACCCAGCAGCTACGAAGAGAAAAGGATGCACATTGTACAATGCTTCAATTAGAAGTGCACACAATAAAAGTCAAGTGAAAGTGAATGAGACAACGGAGTGCACTAGGTGGTTTACCTGAGACAGAATGCTCTCCTGTCCGTGGATTTCCTGCAGTGGGTCTGTCCTGAGGTCTTGTTCGGCCGTGATATCTGCAGCCCAGTTCTGTGGAGCTGCACAGCACCGTTTCAACAGCGCACAGCAAGTTAAGACGATAACGCACAACCTTTGCATGTTGTGCTACACCTGACTAAATCATACAATTACGCAACGCTGTCTCCAATTAATTTAGCTGCCAAGTAGAAAATGTCATGCTATGCATGTAAGACAAAATGTCCTCCAGATTAATGATCATTCCGCGACGTCATCTTGCAGACAATCATAAGGGTCCCTGGTTCATTTATAGTGGAGAAAGCCCGAGGAGAGCAGCCGGCATCTGCTGCAACAGTCTGACAAGAGGCGGGCCCGAGAAGCTTCAAAAGGAGGAGTTCAACTGCTCGACAAAAGCTTTTCAATCAAAGTGCTGTAATTGTACGTTTATAACATGCAAACTATATTCTAGTCATAACTTAGTTTAATGAAAATTAAGTAAAGAGAGTGATTAACACTTCCAAATAATCCAAACCTTTCAGTAGACGTCGCGAGCACGTAGCTTTTAAATGTGGATTTGCTGCCCTCTGGTGGTAAGAGTTTATTATATCACCTTTTCTCCGGGGTCCTGCAGTAGCATCAGAAATACTACTGTAGCCTACATACTCTGTTGTCGTTATTATTGAGGGAGCTTTCGTCATTATTGATGCTTTATCTTAAATAGTTTGTGTTCACTGTTGAATAGTTTGTGTTCACTGTTGAATCTCTAACCTTTAATCAAAAAATAATGCCTGGTTCAGGAAAGAAAAAATTGCCACCAAAACAAAGCAATTTGTTTAATATGTCCTCTTGAAACAGCAATGATATTTGACATTACATTTTTCTCATAGGAAAACAAGTGGAGACTAGTCCCAACTGACTCCATCCAGTTCTACTGTGAAACTGGCTCTACTTGTTGAGTCTGCAAGTTAAATAAACCAATAGAATTGTATTATAAGGCACATTTCACATGCTTCTAACAGTTTCAGCATGTGTACTACCCAGGTAGTCATTAAAACATATTTAAAACATTTATAAACAATAATAATTAAAAACAAAATCAATTTCCATTTTAAAACCTTGATTAAAGAAACATAAAGTGCTAGTGTCCTTCTCGTACTTTTGACAAGTGTATTTGCCCTTGATGCCACTGTAGTGTTTACCACAAAGACTATTTAGTGGTAGGAGCTAAAGCAAGGATTTTGGAGTTAGCAGCCTGTTTGTTTGATTCTTTCCTCTGATGCCACGGGCAAAATGAGGTGAGAAATGCGGCTCCATAATCCACCATATTTGTCTATGTCCATTTTATCAAAAGCAGTGGGCTGACCATGTGAAAGGAATTTCTTCTGTAAATGGTCATCCACCATTTCCTCCACTGCACTCAAATTGATCTTTGCTGGAATTTCTTCCTCTTCCCCTAGAAGTACTGTGAAAATCAAGAAAGTTTTCTTAAAGGCAGCATTCTCATGGTCGCAGTAGCGATAGAATATTAAAGTAGAGGCAGGAGGCAGCTCCTCAAAGTGGTGGATTACAGCCACTGGTTTGTCTCCTTCAAAAGCTTTCTGCAGCTGCTTGTCAATGTCCAATTTGACCTGGTCGCTGTCCTGGCTTGCTTTGCTGGCTCCGTCGATGTGAAGGACAGAGGCATTAAGGGCAGAAGACAAGGCAGAGGCTAGACTGTGAGCCAGGCAGTGCAATGTCCTCTCAGCCTTCACACCAGCAGCCAAAATCAGGCTGACCGGCTCAGTGGGGTGGCTTATTAGGAAGTGCCTTTTCAGGTGGATAGTGCTTCTCTTCCACAACTCTTCCCGCTGGGTGGGGAACTGACCCATTACTTTTTTCAATTCCCTGTGAAAGATATCTATTGGGCGAACATCTTTTTTCTGAGGCGGAGACTCTGGTTGAAGGAGGTGTTGCAAAAGAACAGCAACAACGACCACCATGACAACTATAATGAAATATCTTCTTTTATCTCCTGCAAGAAGACACACAAGTTACCGCAACCAGATTTTCAGATGCCTAATTTTGTCAGTAACTAAAAAGTAACAAAAAAAGATTACAAAATACCTTTAAGATTTCCTGAGACATCAGAAATAGGTGTTGTCTCCTCATCAGCTGTAGGGCCAATTGTTTCAATATCTTCTATTGGATGTGTTTCTTCTGAAGCTGATGTTTCTTGTGCCAATGCCTGTGCTTTCTCAGATGTTGATTCCAATTTTTCTTCATTTTCTTATCATTTGGAGAAAAATAGATACAAACTTAAAACACAGAGTGAAATATGACATGTATATAAGACTATATAACACCTGACTTTTAATTGCAGTGGTCTTGATTTACTAAAAAATCATAATTGTACTTTTGAAAATACTCACCCTCTACAGCCAATGTTTTGGTGTCCATGTCCCTCTCTGAGGACACTTCTTCAGATTCTTCATTTAATTTAACTGGTGGTCCATCTACCGCTTCACGGTTGAATGACAAATCGACTGCTTTACCCCCAGAGTTATCATCTAAAATATAAGTTAGCAATAGTTAACACTAGAGTTTTCAAAACATTCGCTGTAATAAAAAACATCATTTACCAGAGTCTTTATTTAATGATGGTTCCTCTTGTTGCTTCTTAGTTTCATGGCCATCCCCCCTGTCTTTATCTGTAAGAGCAGTGTCGTCTACTGGTGAATTCAGGTCGCTAGGGACCTCTTTACTTAGGCAGGATCTTTCTGTAGGAGGCTCCAACTCACACTCAGACTGAGTGCTGCATTCTGTAAAAAAAAAAATATATATATATATATATATACACAGAGTTAAATTTATAGTTGTGTGATTAACCTTGCTTTTGTTTTGGTATTTTTTTCCCTTTCCTTGTTAATTTTTTTTATCTTGTCAAGCCTACGACATTTACCTTGAATATCAGAAACTGCATTTATCTCCTTGTCTGTGGAAGCAGCTACTAAAGTAGATTCTTGAAGATGAGAGACAGTAGATTAGTGTATTGTCTGCATTTTTTTTTACAGTGACTGCCATACATTGGACCTTTATTAGTTTGATTACCTTCTGAGTAAACCTTATCATTCTCCTTCTGATTGTTTTCCAAAACTGTGGGCAGTGTTTCTTCTTTCTTCGCATCTGCTTTCAAACAAATATTGACATTTCAAGTGAATTTAAAGATTGTAAATGTTAAGGTTAGCACACAACATGTTAGCAAGTTGCTTAGTGTCACTATGATATTAGCTAAATACCTGCGGACTGCTGGGGTAACTCCGTATCTTTATCCGCCATTTCTTCTTAAGATGTTGAATTCTGTGTCATAGCTGCATGAAAAAAACATTTGATTGAATTAAAACCCAAGTGCACAGTGGAATCATATAGTGCGATATCTCGATGTTGTCACAAGATCCCATGACAAGTTCAGAGTCCAAGCTTACGTTGGAAAGGCGAGCTAGCTTACGTCAAATGTAGCTACACTTTATTAGATTACGAGTGGGGACCTGGTACAAAAATACAAAACTATTAGCGTTTTAAAGTACAATTTATATATACTATGAACAGAACAGTATTTATGAGGGGGAATAAAACTGAACAAGTGCTAATATGAGGTAGCTTAGCATAAATGTAGCTTACCATACAATCGTTAAATGGTCATGCGGTATAGCATAAACAGAGGTGAGGTGTCCTATCTGCTAATAATGCTTGAACCCATTGTAAAAATTAAAGAAAGTGAAATGGTTATATCGTTATAGCGTGAAAAGTTTAAGTTAACCGTGTGGGAAGTGTAGAAAAAATTAACACGGCCGTGACTGATTTTATTATAAAATAACGCTTAATCAACGCGTAAATTTGTTTGTTTAATTTATTAACAATGGAAAACCCTTACCAAACAGGTCATTAGTTACTCCTCAGTTGTGTGTGACATAAATAACCCAATGCTAACACTTGCCATACACAGGGCGGTTACGTTCAGTTTCAGTTTCTGTCATGTATTTCGCTCATCGCCAGCGGAACGTTCAGCGATCACTTGTTTCTATGGAGACACAGCAGTAGTACTCTTTTCCGGCTCTAACGAAGTCCCCCTATAAAATATTTCCCCAGCGAAGTGCAAGGAAGTAGCTCGTTACAAAGCTTTTAGTAAACATAATGGTTTTGAAATAACCGTGAGTTGTTTTAACGTTGTATTATCTTTAAAATGGATTCCGAGGTGACAGAAACTATGGCTCATCGTCAGTTGAGAAGGTCAACGAGGTCTACATCAGTCAATGCTAAAGGTAAGAAATCCATTCATTTTGGCAGTTACGCTAAGCAGCTCAACGTAATTTTTGAATAATAAAGCTTCTGTTACAGCTTAACCTAATAATTTTTTAGGATACTAGAGATTTTAAGTAAATATGTGCACGAAGCTTGACAGTAATGATATAGCTTATGCTCTTTTTTAGTAGCATTGAACTTTGAACCAACCCCAAGAGGTCCTCTAAAGAGAACCAAAAAGTCTCCAAAATACCAATCTCATGTCTCAGCTGTAAATGGATCCAAAGATGGAGATGATGGCTCAGATGATGAAGGTGAGGCATCTTAATGTCACAGCACTTATTGAGCTCCTACAGCGTTTCCTGAAAGTAATGAAAGTATTGTTACCCTTTAAACACAGTCTCCCCGAGCAAGAACAGGCGGCTACAAACAGGAGAAGAACAGGCCAGTGGAGATGGCGATGAAGTTAAAATGGATACTCAGGAGCCTTTGGAAGCACTTGGAAAAAATGAAGGACAGGGAATTACTGTGAAAGATCCAACTAAGCATTCATATAAACCTCAAATTTACCATGGTTAGCACTACAAGCAATTGTACATTAACTTTAGTAGATTTAAAGTCTATTTCTTTCATTTGTAAATTGCTAAATCGTGTTTGTCTTTTCAGGTCCTCTTGGAGATGTCAGGTTAAACCCTCTTGTAGTGCTTGGTCAGCGTTGCAAACAGAGTAATCTTGAAAGTGAAAATGTTATTACAACTAAGAGAGGTATGATATTGCACTACATGTCTGTTATTGGATAAACGCCAATACAACAGAGACAGGACACTTTGGTTATTAGCTGTAAATAGATTTTTTTATTGGAAAATGTTTAAATCACATGATTTTTAATGCATTTTAACAGTGGAACAACCAAAGAAAGATCTTGCTCCTCCATCAAAGGGCACCACACAAAATAGGCCTTCAGAGGGGAAACATGAAGCACACAATGTCACTGTCACAAGCATGGCAGATTACAAGAAGAAGATGGAGGCCAGGATCACAGGTAATGAATAGTGATTTTTGTTTCCCCCATAATATATTTGTGTATTACCTTTGTCTATAATAACTTCTTGTCAACAATCATATTTGTTCAATTTCTTTTAGAAACCCCAAAGGTAAACCACTATGTCCCAAGCACTTATCCAATGTCTATGACATCTACAACAACACGAAAGCGCATGAGTGACTCTTCAACACAAAAAAGAAGTGTCCCAGAGAAGAAACAAGGTAAATCAGCTAAATAAAAAAAAAATAATTGTGACTTTAAAGGTTGCCAAAGTTCTAAAGAGATATTTTTTACTAGGAACAAAGAAAACTGCTGTTTCTTCACAGAGCTCTAGATCTACATCAAAAGGTCTGTTATAAACTGTTTTTATCTGCATCGAACAGTTTAACCAGTGTAGCTCTCCAGTTACTTTTTTATGTTTTTTTTTTTTTTTCCAGGTTTGTGGTATTTATGGCACCTGATTCTGCTGATGTTGTTGAGTGTTGGGCTTTTTCTGGCTTTCAAAAACCTACCTACACTCCGGAGGACTAGAGATGGTAGTGAACATCTATCCAGGTCTGTAAACTCGGGACTGTTTGTAGACCAGTTGTCCCGTGTGGAGATGTACTACCCCGGTCAGAGGCCTGAGCTGTGGAAAAGGAGCCAAATCCACCTTCTGAAGCACCTGAACACCTCCCAGCCCACCGAGCCAGTCAGCCTGATGCTGGCTGCTGGCGTGAGGGCTGAGAGGACACTGCACTGCCTGGCTCACAGTCTAGCCTCTGCCTTCTCTTCTGCTCTCAATGCCTCTGTCCTTCACATCAACGGAGCCAGCAAAACCGCCCAGGACAGCGACCAGGTCAAGATGGATATTGACAACCAGCTGAGGGCAGCCTTTGAAGGAGACAAACCTGTGGCTGTGATTGATCGCTTTGAAGCGCTGCCTCCTGGTTCAACCATTATTTTTTACCGGTACTGTGACCATGAGAATGCTGCATACAAAAGGGGGTTCTTCCTGTTCACTGTGCTGCTCAATAAGGAGGACCTAAGTACTCAACATAGTCTGAAAGAAGTGGAGGAGATGGTGCAGGACTATGTCAAAGAGAGGTTTGTGGGCAATGAGACCGCTTTTAATAAGATGGATGCTGACAAGTTCAGCGGACTCTGGAGTCGCATCTCACATCTAATCTTGCCTGTGGCGTATGAAGATGAAATAGAGCAGAGGGGGTGTTAATCAACCAACAAAGTAAAATGTCTGAAACATAATTGAAGCAGCTTTATTAATTCTTCTTCTGTTGAAGAAAATATGCAGAGATGTAATTTTTTAAATATGTTCAAACGGACATTCCTCTTCCAAGGTAAATAAACTGTACAATCTACCTTGGTTTTTCTTTGTTAAACAGCATTCATTCATCCATCTTCAGACTGTTTGATTTGAAATACAAACTTTCCAGTGAACCTCTTCTGTTCTCGGTGGACATTAATATCTCTTCTGGGCTAATCTGCTGAACACCACTGACTGATCTGTTCATTTCTGTTTATATTGTGTGTTAACCTTATTCCCTATTAGTTTGGTTTTGCACTAAAAGAAGTACCAGCTTTTTAAAATCATTTCTATTTCTTGCTTGCTGTCTGAAAAATATATTCACAACATCCCTCTTATCTTTTAATTAAAATATTTGGATAGTTATGTGGCTGTTGTGTGAATACTTATTGGTTATACAGAGGTTTGGTTTTAGAACTTGACAGATTCTACATATTCCATCACCTCAAGGTTACCCATTAAAGAGTACATTATGAGTACAACTGTAAAAAAAGAAAGAAAACATGTAGATTTGTCACAAAATGTGCCTTAAGTTGTCAGATGTAAAATATACAGATGTATATAGTTAATCATTTGAAAACGTTTGCTGAGACATTGGAACAAATTTCACTTGTTTGAAGTTGATCTCCCTTTTTCTGTCTGTTTATATTTTGAGGTTTCTATATATAACTGCAATGTTTTAAATAAAGTTTATTTTGGTACCTAGGATGTTTTTCACTTACAGTATTTGTGCTTAGAGTTTATTTATGCACTAATAGTTTTACTCAAACAAGGAAGTAACAGTTCATCGTTTAATCATTTACAGTGTTCCAGCGAAGTCTGAGTAAGTATGAGATCCATTTAACTTTTTATAGGTTAAGTGGAACAATTCAGATTTGACCCATCCCATAGGGATAAGGTAAGTCAAATATTTACTCAGTGTGTGATTAACTATTTATAAGAATTCGCTGTAGCTGATGAAAAAACTATGTGCTGCAAGTTATCATTACTTACATAGTTTGTGATTCTTGTGTATATTTTGACCAAGAAGCAACAGTTACTTACATGCCTTTACTTTTATAGGTAACGTACATGGAGCACTAAATTCGTAATACAACTCCAGTGGTGAGTAAAGCATGACGCAAAATAACACACAACCATAATGTAATGGTAATATAGACATAACATATGTGTTATATTGATGTAAAACAAACACAGCTGTGCACATAGAGTTATTATGTTATGTAACTATATGACACCAAAACATAATGCAAGTTATATTTACAAAATCAATGACTAAATAAATATTAACATTGAAATGGTCCCACAACCAGAGCTATAGAAAACGCAATGGTTCCAAAAGTGAAGAACACTGAGAGCATCATAAAAGCAGTCACACTCTTCTGAAAGGGAAGGATGCAGATATGAAGACACACTGACAAAACAGTCTTATAGTGGTGTTATGGATTACAATATGCATTCATATCTCACCTGTTTTCTTTGCACGCCCCAGACTGGAGAGTTGTGGATCCCTGAAAACCAATGACATTGCTATCTGCAGCATATCTTAGGGAATGTCAAATGATTTTTTTATTTTATTTTTTTTACCTATTGTGCTTCTGGCAACAGCCATTCTGTGAACCTTCACTGTGCAGATGTAGGTTATGTGCAGAACAAGCCATGCTGTGTAGGAAATCATCACATACAGGAGCCAGGACTCCCTCACATTCTTGTTGCAGTCAATCTCCAAAACAGCCACAAAAATGAAAGCAACTGAGAGCATGAAAAAAAAATCAACAGGCAAAAATCAAATGCAACAATCCTGATAAAGATATGTGCTGTCTTACTTGCAAAAACTTCATGGGAGATGGATAAGGCGTCTATAACGTTATCCAAAATGTCCTTTCTAAAAAATGGGTGGATAAAATAAGTCAGGGAAACGCGTTATGAAGGTTTTCGACATTACATTAAAAGGAATCAGACATTACAATTCATGACTGCGTCCAATCTCCAGACTGAAGATGACAAGTTCTATCAAATCAATCACTGTCACAACAAATCCCAAAATGAGGAGCACCAGCTGAACAGAAAAAGATAGATCTACTCAGGTTTATTCATTTCAAATCTATCAATCTCATTATTTATTTTTACTCACGTCAAAGGAATCCCCCACCCAAACCAAGGCCAGTGTTGATATTTCCAGTACAAGGCCCAACACACTGCCAACCCTCCTAGTCCACTAAAAGTCAAAATATTATGTGGGACTGTATTTGTTTTTATTATTTGAAAAGGAGGACATTTAGTGACTGTAAGTATGTCTACCTTACTGATGCAGTGAGATGTTGCACTGTCGGAGAGGGCCCAAGTGACTGCTTTAGTCACCTCCTTAAGAAAAACAGATCAATGAGACATCAATGCACCACAGATTTCAATTATATTATTAAAAAGGCTGTTGTACAGTATGAAAAGCTTACCATTTTAGCCAGTTCCAAAATAAGGGCAAAATTCATTGTTGCGATAAACTGTTTATGATAGGGAAGAAACAATGAGAAGAAAACATTGGGGATTTTCATGCTGGCCTTGGATTTAGATAGATTTGTTGATGTCAGTGTGAACAAGCCTCTTGAAGCTGGTCTTAATAAAGCAGATTCAGGTCACTTACACACATCTGACTCTGAATCTAATTCGGATCTGAACATGCAAATAGGAATCCACATAACTCCACAGTCCCAATATTTTTTATATTATATTTTATATATATATATTTTTTATATACGTTTTTAAAGAATCAAATGCAAAGAGATGTGATTGTGGAAAATGACAAAATCAGAAAGGCGTCAAAGAGCAACAAGGACACTATATTATGTAAATCACAATTTTTGTTTAGTTTTCTATGGGTTTTTTTTTTTTCGTTTTCGTTTGCCTTCAACAAAGATATCTGTCAGAGAGGTCGTGAGAGGTTTATGCTCTTGTTTTCTGATTTTATCATAAATTTTAATCAGTTCAAGCAATATTAACATTCACAAAAATCAGATCTGGGCCGTTCTTACCTGATTGACATTCTGTGGGCCTGTGGAAGCAGAAACATCAGTGTACACGCTGCTCATAGAGAGAGATAAACTGGTCTGAGTTTCTGGAGTACTGCGTTTGGTCCCGCTTGCTTCTGTAGTGCTCTCTGAAGCATTTTTACTTGGCTCTATCGTATGTGTAGTAGCACTCGGAGTTGTAGCTTTTGCTGTGGTGCATTGCTCTGTAGGACTTGTACTTGTGTTGTTATCAGTGGATGAGCTGGGTTGCATTGTATTTACTGAAGAACTTGGCAAAGTGTTTGGCTTTGTGCTACTTGACGTGTCTGTTACGCTTGGCTTTACAGCATTAGTTAAAGTGCTTGAAATGATAGTACTTGGCTGTAAAGCATTTGTTGTGTCATCGGGCTGTGGACTGAGCATTATAGTATCGTCTGTGGTGCTTTGTTTTGTCGTACTTGGCTGTGGAGTTGTGGGCGGTTCAGTAACATTAACATCCACCGGCTCCCAAAACATGTTGAACTCCTGAACAAATGTCGCTCTAAAAACAGTGACCACATCTTCCTTCATTACTGTGTTATTTCATGCCTTTGTTGAGTCATATAGACATATTTATAATACTGACCTGAAAATAACATCCTGATCTTCTTCTGATGTCCAGTTAACTCTAAACAATGTTTTTCGAACATTTAATCTTTGACTAACAGCAGAGTCCTGGGGAGACAAATGGTAAAAGTATGACTTAATAATAATACTAAATGTTTATTTCTATTAGATATGTAAAAATGTTCTTTTTGCTTACTTACAGGTAAACCACTACATGTCAAAAGGTGAGTTTGTTGAGAATCTAATGTGATAAATTTACCCACAGGACGATTTTCCTTTCGAGCCTCCAACATAAAACCTCTAAATGCTGCATTGTTAGTACTCTTGAGAGTTACTGCAAAATGATTAAAAAGAAAAATCTTAATGCAAAGAATAATAAAGCTATGATACCTGATGTTGTGCGTTGTGCTCTGGTACCTGTGATTAGTTTTATTCCACTGACGACGGCTTTGACCTCAAATGGTAGTGTAGACGTTTGAGCGGATATAAGTACACCATTGAATACATGTTTAGGCATCATAGACTCACATGCTTCTGGAAAATTACCATTAGGAAATGCTGTTATGTTGCTGATTATAGTAAGAGCACTCAAAGTCCACATGAACCTGGGTAAAAAGCTCATCTACAAGAAAATCAAAACAAACTTTTCATCAGCACCATACTTTCTGGTCAATTTGCAGTAATATAGCGATCAAACCAAAAACTTGAACTTATTATATGATCAACCAAATATGTCTTCCTTACCTCAAATCATAAAAGTTCACTCTGAAATTTGAAGATAAGCCTCAGAATTGTCCTTGAGGAATGAGATCACACTCCCAAAGCAGTTTGAGAAGTGTGATTGTGTATGACAAGACACTGAATCAAACAAGGAAGTTACAAGTAGACTATAAAACTAAACCCTCCTACTTTCTTAGTTGAACTGATAACCAGAGCGGAACAGTTCCACTGCACAAGTTCATTTCATATTAAACTTGCAAGGTTTCCCTTTGTTTAGACCTTGTGTAAAAACTAAAAAAAATGTTTGAATCCTTTTTTTATTTCAGTTATCTGATTTAAACCCAACCTTGTCCCAATAGCTTTTCTTTACCTTGTCTGTTCATAAGATACAGTACTTTTTCAAAAACAAGCAAATGCCAAGCCCATGCAAGAAGAAACCCATGTATTCATTTCCTCTTTGACTTGAATGTAACATCAAATGAATGTAAAATCAGACATCAGGCATTTTGCAGAATATATGAAATGTATTTAATAAGATAGTACAAATTATCTATTAACTTGTGCAGTACACATATACATATACAGAGGAGTAAACAGTCACTAGTTTATTGATCCTTGGGAGTTCAGAGTCTTCATTTCTTTTTGCTGCTCCTCCTTTGTATTTTTACAAGTGAATATTCGAGGCAACAATGATTTCAAATGACTCCTGAACTTCACACCAACAAATGCATAAAACACAGGGTTCAGGCAGCAGTGGGAGAAGGCAACGAAGCGGGAAAAACAAAACGCATACTCCAGCTGGATGCTTGCAGAACATCCTTCAAATGGCGGCACTAAGTGATCGGACAAAATTTTCAGAAAGATGACCACATTGTATGGCACCCATCCGATGAAGAACACAGCCACGATGGAGAATACCAACTTCACTGCTCTGTTCTTAGTGGTGGAGCGTGTCTTTTTGATTTTACCCAAAATCTGAATGTAACAGAAAGCCATCACTGCAAAAGCACCCAAAAAGAAAATGTTCTGCTGAAAAGTAGCAATGTCTCGCCACAAATCGGTTTCATAATCACAGCCCACTGAGTGATTGTCCAGATGGGGAATTTGCATAAGAGTCGTGTGAAGTAGAGAAGGCATGGCGGCCCCAATGCTGACGAGCCAAATAAAGCCTGACACCAAGATTCCAGTACCTATCTTTTTTGTTTTGGGGTCAGGAAAATGACGGACCACAGCAAAATACCTGTAGATGGTCATTACAGTCAGGAAGAGTACACTGCTGTAAAATCCAATGTAGAAGACAAAAAACACAATTTTGCAGACTAACTCTGAAAACAGCCAACCCTGCACATGGTAAATGGCCCAGAAGGGGAGGCCGGTGGTGAAGACAAGGTCGGATATGGCCAGGTTGAAAATAAAAATGTTGGTAAGAGACCTGAGGTTTTCATACAAAGCCAGGATCACAAGGATGAGAATGTTTCCAGCGAGACTCAGCGTGACCACAAGAGCAAAGAAAAAAGGAATGACAAAGGATTCAAATCTGACCACCTCATCGGTTTCACACACTTCGTCATCGTAGTCAGTATCATACAGTGAGCTGTCATTCAAAGAGATGTTCATTTTTTAAACCCACAGGCTAGAAGATAAAAAGAGGACTAGTAAAAATCCTTATAAATTGTATTTCAGGTCTAAAGTAAAATGTATCAGGAAGATGTGAACCTACCTGTTAGCAGACTTGATGAGTGATTGCTGGACCATGTGTGAATAGGAGATGGCAAAGGAAATACCTGAATAAATCTAAAAGGCAGTATTTTCTGTTCCCTGTTCTGTGGTATATCTGTTGCATCTCATTTCTCCTGAAAACATGGCTACGGCCTATTCAGTTTTCTGTTGACTGGGAAACACACATTTCCTGTTTAAACATCTCACTCAGAGTGTAGTCTATGTTTTATTAAAATACTATGCTCCTTAAAATGTAAATATTTTAGGTGTGTGGTTTATTGTTTCATTTTTAGGTGAAACAAATAAAATATAACAGTAAAATGTCATCTTCCTGAAGTGGGACAAGCCTTGAGAATTTTATATGTCACTGATCACATGACACCAGTGTTTACCCTGCTTAACAACCAAACTATCCAGTCCCAAAGTTCCGCCCATCAACCGCTCTCTCATTGGTCTGTGGACTACATATTGCTCTCTGATTGGATAATAGAGTGTCACCACCTAACACGTTTGTCCAGCCCTATCAAATATCTGGCTTGTTATGGACTTACCTTTAAAATGTATGTCAGCGTTTTTGTTTTCGACTTTTATCGTAAATTGTTTGCATTTAGGCTGTTTGTTGATCGATTAAAATGCCGCGCTCACCATTGTCATTTTCAGGACGAGTCTGATACGACAACTGTGTTGAAATTAAAGTAACTTTACTCACATTGTTAGCTAAAAGACACAAACTGAAAAGTGAAAATTTATGTTTTGCGGTATTTATAGCTTTAAAATGAACATTAGCACTGTTGGTGAATGATAGTGTGAAAAAGAGCAAGAAAGGGTTGTAAAAGTTAGCTAACAAGTTAAAAACCAAGTTAATCTGCTCGTAGCTGTTAGCTAAACAACTATCCGGGTATTTAAATATTCTTCAAAGCTTTGTCGAGGCTTTAACGCCACTTTTTATCTTTCCTAATCTAATTTTTTTGTAAGCATTAGACACACAGTTTCCTAGTGAAACTTTTCTCCTTATTTCTATTTATTTATTTATTTAATCATTTATTAGGGACAACATAGTCAAGGTAGTTGTGAACAAAAGTACAAAATGTCCCATCATCACAGCACTACTGTACTGAGTGTCAGAGCACCCATACAGAGACTTGATACAGTGTGTTTGACCATTCATGTCAATTGTTCCTGTCTGATTCTGATTTCCTCTGATTCAGCAGACTTGATGTGACTCTTTGACCCCCGGTTGCCAGGGAGACAGTGGTGAGGCCATGGCTTCGGGGGCTACAGTCGGGGAGAGCCAACTCCAGAGGATTATCAGAGATCTGCATGGTACGCTTCCTTTATGGGTGCACTTGTTTGCATGTGAATAGACAGGCTGCAGGGTTAGGACTGCTGGGTGGCATGGTGTGACTGATGTCTGTGCTACGATGACCTAAGAAGCGAGTAGTGTACAGCCTCGGAGCTGGTGGGCCTGTCTTTAAATTGCTGGAGAAAATAAGTATATGGTCTGCCAGTGGGAAATGTAGCTGGAGGACTGTCATCATGCAACGAGAGAGGAAGAGTTTACTGAGAGGACACCCATCACAGGTGTCTTTCCAGTTTTTACGATGGATAAGAGGCAAGTCTGGATTTTTATGGACAGGCTTCACTGTAAAAGGAAAGATCTGTAATGAGTTAGTAAGTTAGCTAAACATTATGAGTTACATGTGGATGTGTGTGACAAATGCAGCAAATTATGGAAATTAGTCAAGGTGGTCCTGTGATACATTGTATTTAACTCACTGTTAATATGTGTCATATGCTCCTTTGTCATATGGTCTTTTTGGTAAGACTCTTCTGTGATTTTCAGAGTCTGTGGCAGAACTAGCAAAGGAGTACAGGGAAAGTGGGGAGCCCATTACAGATGACAGCACCAACCTACATAAATTCTCCTACAAACTGGAATATCTCCTACAGGTAAATTTCTCTTACATTATAAGTTAGGAATTTGCCAATGATGAATATGATAATAATGTAATCTTTATATTTCAGTTTGACCAAAAGGAAAAGACCACATTTCTTGGAACAAAGAAGGATTACTGGGATTACTTTATCGACTGCCTGGCCAAAATTAAAGGAGCCAATGATGGGATCCGCTTTGTCAAATCTATCACTGAGGTACAAAGAATTTTTTTACTAAATTAAAGCAAATGATTGTAATAAATGATAACAGCAAATCACTCACACAAAAATTTTAGCCAATATCAGTTTTAAAAATAATGTCCTCACTTGGTTTAACAGCTAAAAACATCACTGGGAAAGGGACGCGCCTTTATCCGTTACTCCCTCGTACATCAGCGACTGGCTGACACTCTGCAGCAGTGTCTGATGAACAAAAAAGTGACAAGGTACTGTCTGTAAAACAATCTCGGCTGTTTTATACCTATGCATTTTTGACTACATTAATTTAGTTTATATTTTACAGAGTAAGTTAATGTCATTTTTTTCTTTTAGATTTTACAGTTGTGTAACCATTTGCTGTTACCTTCACGTATATATCCATAGCATATATTAAAGATATTTATTCCTCTGTGACCTTTCCTCTCTCCTCACAGTGACTGGTACTATGCACGAAGCCCCCTCTTGAAGCCCCACCTTAGTGTTGACATTATCAATCACCTGTATGAGCTCAATGATGTGCAGTTTGATGTGGCTTCCAGAGGCCATGACCTTGATGCCTCCTGGCCCACTTTTGCCAGGTAGAAAAAAATTGTTATACTTTGGCATTTGTTAAACTAAATGATCATTAGTAGAAGTACACATTTCTCTTTTGTTCAACAGGAGGACACTAGCAAACTCCCCTAGCCATACATGGAAGCCACCCAGTCGCAGTTCTAGCATAAATAGTTTGGCTAGCAACTACTCACAAGTAACTCATATTTTGGATGAATCTATTCAAAGATTTTTTGTGTTTCTTCTTCTGTGATATACCTTTTTCTTGTATTCTTTTTTGAAACACAGCCGCCACCTGATTTCTCCTCTAGCCTTGACTATGGTCACGGCCTCCTGAATGAACTCAATGAGTCTCTGCCTCCGTGCAGTGAAGACGCCAGTGCAATCGATGAGCTCCGACTAGAACTAGACCAGTCTGAGCTGAAGCAGCGAGAGCTCTTAAATAAAGTCCAACAAATGGGTGAGGAGGCTGCTGAGCTCAGAGGAGTTGTGGTGGAACTCCAAAAGCAATTGGACGTCTCCCTTGCCGGTCAGGAGGAGCAGCAAGGGGAACTGAAAACGCTGCGGGGACGAGAGGAGGCCATGTCCAGAGAGGTCGAAGCACTCAGGACTGGAGAAAAAGCCAGGGATTCTGAACAACAGCAGCTCCAGGAGAAATTAGCAATAGCAGAGACCAAGAACATAGAACTTTTGGCAAAATTGGATGGAGTTTTAAATGAAAAAGGACAACAGGCAGCCAGCTACTTTGATTCAGCACAAAAGATACACGAATTACTTGACAAATTAAAAGAGGCAGAGAAAGGGAAGATGGAAGCAGTGGCTGAAATGGAAGAGAAAAAAAGACTAAATGAAAGGTTAGAAGAAGAAGTAAGGCTCAAAGAGGCAGCAGTAAAGGATGGTGAAACAAAACTACAAGTGGTGAGTACATCTGCGGCGGAGATCAAGGCAAAGCTGGAAACTCAAGTAGAAGACCTGCAGAGTGTCGGGGATAAGCTGCAAGGAGCCCTGACGTTGAAAGAGAAGGAGACAAACAATCTACAAATGCAGCTTCTGGACCTCCAAAGATCTTTAGAAAAACAGGTAAAGGAGATGGAAGAGCTGAAGGAGAGATTACAAGAAGAGAATGATAAACTTACAGAGCAGCTTGAGAAAAAAGAAGCACAGTTAAGCACCAGCAGCAATACACTACAAGTACTACAAACCAAAAATGAAGGCCTGGTCACAGAGAGGGACAAACTAGCTGCTAACCTCACGGAGACTGAGAACAATGTCAGAGAACAAGCCGCAAAGATCGAAGAGTATAAGGTGCAGTGTGGCAGTCTAATGGAGCTAAACGAGATGCTGCTTACGACAGTGAAGAAAAATGAGGAACTGAAGAAGGAGATGGCAGCAAATCGTGCCGAGCTGGAAACTGAGTTAGCCGCCTTGAGGGCCTCTGAGAAACAGCTTCGAGGTCAGCTGGATGATACAAAGGTAACGGTGGATGAAAAGGAGAAACGTCTGCGCGAAGAGAATCGACAGCTAGATGAGAGTCTGCAGCGGGCGATCATGGCTGCCAAGACGTCCGAGTCCACAGCCAAGCGTTTAGAGCAGGAGAACCAGAGTCTCAGAGAAGAGCAAGAAACTATAAAGGCTGCTCTGAATCGCATGCAAGCTGACCTGAAGAACGTACACGGACAGATAGGGGATTTGGAAAGGAACTTAGAGGCCTCACGCAAGAATGAGCAAGCTCTGCAAAGTCAACTCCAAACCAAGGAATCCCAGATAAACAGCAAAGAGGAGAAAATGTGTGAACTTGTGAACAGGGTGAAAGCTTTGGAGAGAAAAAAGAAAGAACTTGAAAAGGCTAAAGCTGACGCAGAAGCGGTGATTGCTAAACACACAGAAATGATTGAACATGTCACCTCTGAGAAACAAGCCATGGAAAGGTCTCAGCTCGAGAGAAGTGCAGCACAAGACAAAGAGAAGCAGGAAGTGACAGGTAAATTGACCGTACTGGAAGGTCAGTTGGAAGTAAGCGTCAAGGACACATCCAGGTTGCAAGCAGAGATCTTGGACCTCCGAGTGCAGGTACAAAGATGTGAGGAAGAAAAACAAAAATCCCAAGCACAGTCAGAAATGACAGAGGCCCAGAGAGATGAGTTTAGGACTCTGACCGAGACGCTTAAAGCTCAAATCGAAGAGCTGAATCAGAGGCATGTAGCAGAGCTGATGGAGTGCAAAAAGAAAGATGAGGCTCTGATAAAAGAGAGGGACAAG
Organism: Rhyacichthys aspro; assembly: GCA_036850595.1. Lineage (NCBI taxonomy): Eukaryota > Metazoa > Chordata > Actinopteri > Gobiiformes > Rhyacichthyidae > Rhyacichthys > Rhyacichthys aspro. Next base: position 13,624,405 of record CM072151.1, read on the forward strand.
GAAGTAGCTGCCAGTGCAGAGTTGGCTGCCTCATTGGCTTCTGTTCGTGATGAGTTTTCCACACTCAAGGCAGAAAACGAGCGATTGGTCCTGGAGAATAGTGAGACACGTGAAGGTCTGCACAGGGTGAACACGGAGATGGCAGAGATGGGCATCACCATCTGTAAGCTGAGCGCTGAAAAGGAAGAAGCCAGAGAGCACTGGGCAGCGGACGTTGTCAGGATTGAAGAGTTTGAAAAGGAGGTGGAACGGTTTGAAGAGTGCATGTCACAACTACAACAGGAAAATGAAAACCTTAGAGAGGAACTGTCACAGATGGAGAAACTGCCAGAGCACATTAAGGAGCTACAGGAGCAGTTGGAAAAAAACAACAACCAGGTGCAGAGTCTGAAAAACTCCAGCAAAGAAGAAGTGGAGGCTGTAAAGTTTCAAATGAGCTCAGAAAGCATGAATCACCAAGTTCAGATAAAGGTGAACCAAATGTTGCTCTCCATCTTTTGACCTACACATATGTGTCACTTTATTCAATTTAAAGCTTACTTGCTATCTTCTCATTGCAGAGTCTGAACGAACAGCTTGACAAATTGAAAACCCAGCTACAGGAAGAGCAAAAGAGTGTCTCGAGTTTAAAAACCCAGGTTTCTGAACTTGAGGTCAGTGTCACTTTAAAATCTTTAAATATCATGTCGACTACTGGAATTATTGTAATGAGCTTCAATTGAACATAAACTTAAACTATGTGAAATGTGTTCTAATGGATATTTGTCTACTTGTAAGGCTTTGAATGAACAGTACCAACAGCTAACGTGTGAGAAAGATGCTCACATCACAAAGACTGAAACCACTATTCGTAAGAATGACAGTGAGATTCAACAACTTAAAGATGAAACAAGCAGGTATTTATAAGTATCTACCTGAAGAGAAAATCAAAAATGTAATTACTAACATATTATATGCATTTTAGTGTGAAAAATGCTCATTTGGCTGCCCAGAACTTGTGCGATGATTTGAGGCAGAAACTGAAGGCCGCTGAAGCCGACAAGCAAACCCAGATATTGAAGATGTCCGCAGAGATCGATGACCTTAACAGGACTAAAACCATTCTGGAGGAGCGGCTCATTGAGTTAATAAGGTATGACCTGCCTCTGTTCAAAATGTCAGATGAGACGTGGAGGGTTTTTCATCTTTATTTGATATCATAAAGGTGGAATGAGTTGACTTCACTGCTAACAAAAATAAATGGAGTCTACTTCTAAACGCACAAGATACAATTCAAAACCACAAAAAAAATCTCAGGAGCAGTTTTTTATGAGGAGAGGATGCTGAACAAAAAGCACAATACAAGAAAGCAGAAATGTAAAGTAAGAAAACTAATTTAGAAAACTTTATGCTCTCAGCAGCCACTTGTGCCCGGTCTGCATGTCTGTTAATTTAATTCCCGTTATACAGATGCTGGAAATGTATTATGTATGTAAATTTAAATGTTCCTGTGAACCATTCATACAGTACATTTAGTGCATTACTCCTCTAAATTGAATAATACATGAAACACTTTTCAAATCTAGGGACAAAGATGCTCTTTGGCAGAAGACGGACGCTCTGGAGTTTGAGCAGAAACTGCGAGCAGAGGAGCGCTGGTGGTTGGTGGATAAAGAGGCCACTCACTGCCTCGGCTGCCAGGGCCAGTTCACCTGGTGGCTCCGCAGACATCACTGCAGGTGGGCCTAAGAGTTGATTTATTAACTATGTATTTTTAAGTGCTTATATTTTCTTAATATGTATATAAATGTTTCCTTCTTTAGACTTTGCGGTCGCATCTTCTGCTATTACTGTAGCAACAACTTTGTAATGACCAAGCACAGTGGGAAAAAAGAGCGCTGTTGTAGGGACTGTTACAACCAACACAATGCAGTGGTGGAGAGGTTCACTGATGCAGAGCTCAGTCCTTCAGACACCCAGTGTCCTCCACCTGGAGCAGGACCCCAACCTTCTCTGGAGCCAGCCCCATATAAACCCACCCCCCGAGTGACAGGTAAGAGCCACTCTTGACAAAAACACACAACAAAAGTTCTATTTTAGATTAAACAAAAGTGACTGGGGTTGAGTATCCCTCTAAATGTCAAACAGTTCTTTATTATTATGTATTAATTCCTTTCAGTTTCAGACCCTACCAATAAGTCTGATGATGGAGCTTTCGACATTATCACAGAAGAGGAAGTGCATAGAGTCTACGATAGTGATGCTGCCTCCCAGACCACGGGAGGCTCTTTAGAGGGAGAACAAGACAGTCAACCTCCCAGACTGCTCAATATGTGAGTTTAATCTCTGAAGCGCTGAGCATAATAACTGCCTCACTTCAATTAATATGAATTAGTACAACTCCCAAGCTGGTGCTCTGTCATGAAGTTCATGAAATCCAAACTCCCAAAGCAACATAGTATTCGAATGAATACAAAGAGAAAACACTTTCAGATGCCAGCACAACCTTTGATTAAGTAATTAGTATTTATTTTCTAAGGTTCCTAAGGTTTTAAGTGACTAGACTTTCAAATAAACTCCAAAAAACCCAAAATAATATCCAGATTTATGCACCTGCTTTATTCTGTTTGGAAAAACACACCTCAATAATTAACCTATGACTCCTTGTGTTTACTTTCATCTTGGCTGCTGGGCCTGCATCTGAAGCAACAAATTATTTATCTGTGTATGCCTTTATGATCAAAATGCTAATTTGTTGTGTGTTGTGTTTACCATTGCAGAAGCACTAGTGACGTGACCCCTGAGGATGCTGAAGACCATGTTGCCACTGTTCAAGATTCCGAGATCAATCTGCTCAAATCAGGAGAAGTCACGTGCGTCCCTTATATCTCTCTTATATTTTGTATGTGTGCATACACTGCGATAATGATGACTTAATGACCCTTGTAGCTGACGCCTTGGCTCATAAAGTTTAAAGATGTACCTGTTCTAATCGTAGGATGGCTGTTCCGTTCAGCATTGAAGATATTTCCCAGTTCAGTGATGCTTCCAGGGAGCTCTTCATTAAATCCAGCTGCTACAGTGTGATAACTATAACTGTACGTGACTCTGGGCCTACCATCAGCTGGATGTTTTCCTCAGAGCCTAAAAGCATCTCTTTTAGTGTGGTCCACCGGGACTCCACTGACACTCCTATAGAACAGTCAAAGGTACAGAAACACAAATTGCTAAAGGCATAAATAACATACATTTGTTAACATTTCAATGCACTGTGCTGGTGAAGTCAAAATATATCCTTAATGCAACAACATCTATGGGCACACAACGTAGAAGAAATGGCTTAGCAATTGATGGACAATTCTGCCACTCAAAAGGAAAAAATTGATTTCAGAATTCAATGTTATTATCAGACACAATAGGCTGACCCTTGGCATGCTTTTATGGTCACACCCTGCTGAGGTAACCTCTATGTATTTTAAAAACAACACTGCAGGTGGCCACAGTTGCTCAGTAAGGCAGAAGTATATGTGCAGTATTTTAAATGTCAAGGCTTTAAATAAGTGATGACATTTTATCTTACACCAACACATTCTGCTTGTATTCCTCTATTTTCTCTCATTTTGTTCTTTTACAATTACAGTGTTGAAGATAAATGACTAAGTAACTGCTTTGTATAGATTTCAACCTAGTTTCATTTCACACAACTGTTTCTGTTCTCTTCTCAGGTCTTGATTCCTCTCACTCGTTGTAATTCCCATAAAGAGACAATTCAGGGACAGCTGAAAGTTCGACACTCCGGCCTTTACACCCTTATTTTTGACAACTCTTTTTCTCGGTATGAAAGCTCATACATTTACTCAAAAGATAGGTGTGTTTTATTTTTATTCTCTGTTATACTGATCAAACCTTTCCCTTACCAGGTTTATTTCCAAGAAGGTTTTCTACCATCTTACCATGGAGAAGCCTGTAATCTACGATGGAAGTGACTTTCCCTGAAGCTACAAGACGTGTGCTTTCCCAGTGCATTATGCAGTTTATGGGAGGATCTCAGGAGATGAAAATATATATTATTTTTACCGTTTTGTTTTTTTTGTTTTTGACCCTGTTGATTTAGCACATTTTAATGGTTCAAGGCAGGCTTTAGAAAAAAGGAACAGAAAAACAACATTTGATTGCCAACAACAATAGTAGTAGTTAGAGAAATTTATAATGATCTAATCTTCTATTGTAAAACAGGAAATGTGTTTTTAAGTTATTTTATTTTGTTGAAAGTGGCCAGTTTTATCCAAATCACAATTCTTTTAAATTAAGTTTAGTGATGTAAATTTAAAGGTTATAACTGGATTTTTTTTTCTATGTATAATTTCTAAATATTAGACTCAACAGAATCCAGTTACTGGCCTGTTAAACTAAGTGTTCAATTCCAGTGAATGCAATTTCTGTGCAAACCAGTATGCAGTTTTCCCCTTGCAGTACAGGGATGTTTTTTTCTCACAAAAATACATATGATGTCTCACTTTCTCCATCCAGTCCATAGGATGTAGAGGGTATTTGTGCAGGTCTAACCTATGCCTTGACAATGGCATCGGTTAACAGCAATTGACTGTCAGCTAATGGGCTCATGTACTCTCCAAGTGCCTTTTATGTAATCACCAAGGATTACTTGTCTGTAGTAATTTTTTGTATTACTGTTCATAGTTTAGACACTTGTATTTGTGGGTTTTACTTTTATACTCAATTACGGTTCATATTTCTCTCAGGATCTGAATCTAATACTTTCACCTTTTTTTTGCTACAAATGGACAATTATTTAATTTTCTTGTTCTTTTAATGAACATACCTTTTTAATGCTGTTTACATTTTATTGTGGCATAATTGCACAGCAATAAGTTGTGGCTTTCAGACATAATCCTACACTACTCACTGAAGGGCTTCCCTCGATGCTGTTACTGTAAACGTCTATTTGATTCTATACCTGTAATCAATTGGTGCATTTTTATTACAAGCTTTATATTTCTCTACGAAGCTGCACTTTGTGATTTTTAAAAACCATTACAAAAAGTATGAAGTCTGCCAAGTTTGCATAAAAGATCCCAGACAGGGATTGATTTTCTATGCTCTTTTTGAAGGATTATTTTACAACCAGTTGAACTAATGGACTTGTCAAACACAAATAAAAACAGAGAGCCATAAAACTCCCTGCATTTATAAATCTGTCTTTTTAATTATTATTTTTTTGTTCCATACTGATTTGAAAAAAAAATCTTCAACAAAATTATTACAAGGAGACTGTCTTTATCAATTCAATTAATATTCTAGTGTCTATCATTAAATGCGTCTATTCTCATCATTTTTTACCTTTCAATTATTATTTTTTATTTCCAGAAGCACCGAAACGCAATCCATTTCAAGTTTACAACCCAACGCAGTATTTCCTGTTTATCTTGGCTGTTCGTGAAGGTATGTGGCGACACTGTGCGGTTCAGAACAAAAGCTCAAAGCGTGATTCATGAGTGATGAGTCGGCTCTACGCCACGTTGTATGCCGATGCCTGCCTTCAAAATTAATGTCCCCTTTTCATCATTCAGCACTTGGATGAACAACACTGACTCTACCTGCGTGCGTAACGGCGCAGTTGGAGACGTTTTCTTACAAGAACACTCTCGTCCTGTGTACATCCAAATCCTTTTCTCTGCTCCTCGCATCTATAATTTGTGGTTTTATGCTGAAAGCCCGCAGTGGGATGCTCGGGCTATAAACGGAGCGAACCTGACGGAGTTGTGTTCACTGCTCCGCGCTCAGACAGGCTCCCATCCATTGAGCTTTTTTACTGAAGAGAAACTACAGAACGGCAACATGATGTGCCTCCAGATCACAGGGATATTTCTCACTGTGTGTTTGGCGCCAACTGTAAGTAAATGACACCAACTTTTCAAGATGGTGAACTTTTTTTTTTGTTTTTTAGGTAGGACATGTCAAGGTGCAGCTATGTAAGTTGCAAACATAATAATTTGACTCCTGTGACAATCTGGACTGAATGACAAGTGTATCATCTATGAGCTGCAGTGTGATTGATGATGTGGTGATTGGATGATCATTAAGGAGCTCAATCACTTCCTTGATTGCTCTAATAAATGATTGCCAGGAAAGCGATAAATAGTTTTACCCTTTTTATATAATTGTTTGACTCTTTATCTCAAAAATGTCTTGCAAGTTTAAACTTAGATGCACTGTCTATGGTGATGGCTGATGTAAGATTGATGGGCGAGTCATTTTCACCTTTTTGTATTTATAGGTACATATGAATGAATCTGCAGCAGTAGTTCTTTCAGCAGCATTTAGGAGCTTCGACAATACAGGGCAGATCATTGTATTTTCTTCAGGTGCGTTCACAGGAATGCAGACAGGAATATAAACTAAAGCAAGCTCTTGCATTTTACAAAAGAGTCAGTTAAAGAAGATGGTGACTGCTTTTTCGTTCCATTGTCCTCATCTGGGATTGCCTTGTAGCATCTCATACAGTTGCATTTTACACATCCACTTAAAATTTTGCCTCTTTTGAGAAATCTTGAGAAATCTAAGATAAACTTCCAACCCTTCTTTTCAGCAGTGCTCCCTTTTAAGATTGAACAAACGGGTGTTTTTTTTAAAGTCTGTTACAAAATGCTGTGGAGGGAGCATTAGAGTGTACCTTATCTGCTGGTGAAAATAGTAACATCTGCAAAGTGAGACCAATTCAGTGGCCCCTTTTTTGGGTAGTTAGTGGATAATGGGTTTCACCTCTCACAGAATATTTTTTACAGCGTGCTGCACAAGTACGGAGAGCTCTTTGGCAATGCATTTAGTTTCATGGCTCATAACACTCAGACCTTTTCTAGACACTCTCTATATTTCTAACTGTTCCTGTCTATTAAATACTCTAGTTTGGGCCATAATGAAAGAGGACATGCACGGCACACTATGCACCCTCATGATCCAGGCTTAACTCTCACATGTTGTCTCACCCTGACCCATTCATGGCATGTCTTCTGCATCACCATATATTCAATTGCATATACAACCCTTACTGCCTGTTTATTACGTGCCCAACATGTGGATAAACAGTCTCTCCAACAGTTTAAAACGTACTGCCTGCACATCTCTTATAAACTTGAAGCGCACTTATCGCTAATTGTCTTGATTAAGTGACACAAGCCCCGTTCATTATTTTTACCAAAGCAAGAAGAGGAAGCCAAAGTCACTTCTAAGTAATAAAGATATGAGCACTTCCTTTATTATAATCAGAATTGCCTGATTTATTAAAGTGGACTGGAAGAGTGCTTTTGATACCTTGATAGGTTTTTGATGCAGATGGAGCATTCCTCGGATAATTGTACTGCATTGTTTGTTTTAAATAATCCCCGGTAATGAGTTGTTGTTGTCTTTCTCCATAAGTACATGACCCCCTCAATATCCAGATAAGTGTGTCATAATAAAAGCAAAGCAATTAATGGAGTGTCAGGGATGAAGCATGTTGTTCACATAAATCCTCCCCGTGCCTGCTTTCACATCTTGAGCTTTGCCTTACGATTTCCTCTTTGTGGCCTGCTATTTTTATTCTCTTTCTAAAGCCTCCTTATGTTTGTCATTGCTCACTCGACATACAACAACAAACATTATGATAATAGGGCCAATCAATGCGCAGCGAAGCTCAGACACGTTCTTTCGTGGAACAGCTCCAGGTGGGTTTCTGGTTGGTGGCTTTAGTGCAGATGCTCCTGATTCCCTTAGGTGAACTTCCTGCATTTTTTCAAATTGAAAATTTTATGCTACACGTTATGTGTAACCTCGGGCTGATGAAAGCTGGTGAATACGATGCGATCCTCTGAGAGTGTGTTTGTCCCACAGGAATTTTGCTTCTGAAGTTACTTTTCATTAAAACTTTGCCACAATGTTGCTGAGAGAGAGTTTCTCCTCGGGTCTTTGAAATGACAAAAAAGAAAATGCAATCCAGGACAAAAGATCCAGCAATAATCATGACCTTTCAAACTGTTTATTAGTGTGTTTGAAACATTTTATTTCTCCTCTTTTTTTCATTTTTTTTAATGCATCTTTAGTACCATTGTGTCAGCCACTATATGTAGGCATTGAGGTTTCAGGAGGCTTGTAGAAACTTTATATTTAACAATACCAGATTTACAGATTCAGTATCTACATTACTAATTTTATTTTTTGCACATCAACTCTTTTCTCCAATAAACACCATTTCAAAGTCGAAAAATTCTCTTTCAGTAAAAGTAGAAGTCCTGTTGCACCCTCTCTGGAAAGCTATGTAACGATCTTGTCAAGTTTATTCAATCAAATCAAGATACATTATCATGTGAGACCTGTTTTCATCAAAGCAAATGCAATCTGTCTTGACTCGTTTTTTGATGACAAACAGAAATAATGTGATGTAGTGCTAATACAATCACTTAAGACATACAGGATGAACACCAGGCATCAGTGCGTAGTTGACGTTTACAGACGCTGACGTCGGTTCTGACATTTTCAGCTCACTCTTTAAGGCAGAATACTCAAGCCAATTGAAGCCTGGATTGAGTGTGGGACAGGTAAGTCGGTGTTTGCAGCTGAATGCAAGTGTGTAACATCAGGCAGGGGAAAAGCTAGAGACATTCTGAATCCTGAATATTGCTGTCATCTGAAGCTCCCCCAGACATTACCCTTTCTTCTGAATAAAAATGCAGCATTTAACAACAGTGTCTAGTCTGCTCTGTTGTCTTCACGTCACATTGTTATTCCTGAATTAAAAATACACCTCAAATCACTACGTATTCTGTTCCTGACCCTGTAATCCCCATCTAACTTCAGTCACAAAATGTTCTGATTTCTTTTAGTCTGACATAAATGTCAAGCCGAAGTCAAATGCAAATCCATTCCGTCTGTTTTCACTTGCCATCAGGGAGCAGACGGATGAGCGGTCAAGCAGGCTAGAGGGAAGGCTTTTTTCTGATGTCTATATCCATACTGAAAGACTGTTTGCATGTCAGAAATTATAGACATACACTGTGAAAGTTGTCACTGCCTTTTAGAACAGAACACTTTTGTCTCTACATATTCACAATGAACTCTTTCATGATAAATGATCTCAATATGATGTGACCTTTCTCCATGTGTAGGCTTTGTCAACCCTTCACCCGGAGTGTGAATACATATTTCAGCTGAAGAAGGATGAGCGACACTGCCTTCAGTACATTGCAGAACAGGGTAACAGAAGTGCTGAAGGTATGTTCTTATGTATTTTTACACAATGTGAATATACTGTACATAACCAGAAGGAAGAAGAGGAGACAATTAAGAAACCAAAAAATGGGATACCAAAAACATTACATTTAAACATAGAAAGATATGTTGATGTGTGTCAGCCACCATCCTTGACATATGCATTTAAACTATTTTTTGCGAAGGTTGCCTGCCCATGTGGGATGCTGTTGTCTGCTGGCCTCAAGCTGTCTTTGGTGAAACAGTCCACAGAGCTTGTCCTGCTGTCTTCTCCCTCTTCAAAAATAACACAGGTGAGCAAATAAATGGAAACTATGATGGGTTTACAAGCACAAGAAATACAGCCATACACAGACTGTGGAAATTGAAAACGTAACAGAAGCAAAGTTAGGATTTGAATTATTTCTTGGAGTATGTTTATTTCTTCAGTCACTTCTTTATGTGTTGTATTTGTTCTGAATTAGCCTCACACATCTCAGGCATGTCTAATTATTTGTTTGTCTTCATTTGCAAGGAAGCAAGGTTTTTTTTTTGGGAGTAAAAAACAACATTGATGTGAAGTGGACTTTGTTTTCCTCTGACCTTTCACCCCAGGGTCAGTGAGCCGTAACTGCACCAGTGGAGGTTGGTCCAGACCATTCCCACAGTACCATGTCGCCTGCAGCGTTGATGATGACATTCCTGAGGTGAGATTATAAGACAGATGAAAAGGTTGCTTGGCAGGAGGTAGATTCCAGGGCACAAGAGCAGAGGATTAACAGGAGAGTGAGGAATTTCAGTCAGGACACCACAAAAAGGGGATACAACCAACAACTCCCAAATGTTAATCAAATCAAGTTATGCTTTTGCATGGTTGAAATATGAGCCTCTATGTGTCTCACTACTTTCATGAGTAGAATGTAAAAGCTAAATAAGCTCTCTTTGAATAAATGCAAAGCAGCGGATGTGGCCCATCAGGTAATAGGTGGTATTATCTCGTTTCACACTGAGAAAATGGAGCATCAATCATACAGAGTAGTGTTTTGTGGTGGATAATTGTGCTGAAATTATATTTGGTGTCAGGCCACACCTCTCTCACTTGAGTAAGTTTTCCAAGGTTGGTGTAAAAAGATAACAATTAAAGTTATTATTAAGTGGGTTTGATATTTTCATCATAGCCATTCAGGATATCGATTAAGCTCAAAAAATCTCTTACAGTCATCTTTTCACATTTAAAGCTAGTCTGCAATTTGATCTCATTTTGATACATTATATTCATTTTAAAGCCTGCTAGCATTTCAGAGCTTTGATATTCAACTCTAGTGTCCTTTTAAGCAAATTCTTTTTGATGTGCTTTCAGACCGAACAGTCATATTTTGCCACTGTGAAGCTCATATACACCGTCGGCTACAGCATCTCTCTTGCTGTGCTTGCGGTTGCTGTGCTGATTCTGTTGCTGTTCAGGTAAGAATACATTACATTAACAGCTGGCTTTTATTCAAATTAGCTTTCAAACCTGCAATGTTGCCAGTGGCACACAAAGAAAAATTTCAGTACATTTAGTTTAAGATCCTATTTGACAGTATGTATTCAGCAAACATGACCTTTCTAATGAATGACAGAGGTGGCCTGGAAATAGAGTGATTAAAGAAACAGCATGAGCAAGAGTGTCATGTGTCATCCTTGTTTCTCTGGCCTTATTTTTCTCCGTCACTGCTCAGAGTGTTTGTTAGAATTGTACAAACTCACAGATGAGCATGAACATTAGGTACTTACATGACAAGGATGAACTGATCCGACTGTGTTTCAGTAGTAATAGTATTTTTACATGTTGTTCCAAAGGTGCCTAGTTTATTCTGTTGTCCTTCCAGGCATCTGATTCACCTCTTGTCTGCATCCATGTTCTTAACCAGTGAGTCATTATGTCCAGTGAAGACCCAGCTTTAGTCAGGAGCTCACATGTCACATGTTGGTTGACTCTCTTTTGAAGGAAGACAACCCACAGTAACTTTTAATAAAGGTTCTTATGATGCTGTTAGATATTTTTTGTTTTTGATGCTGACTTGAATGTGAAGTACACTACATTGCCTCATTTAACAAGTGACAAAATGTCAAGAGGCTCTTGAAACCTGTTGATCCACCTCTGAAGCTTGGAGACACACAAAACCTTTTAATTAACACTCTCTTTTCTCTCATCTACTGACGAAGTGGTTTTATTAACCAGTCATTAAGCCTATTTATTATGCTTGCACACCACACACAAATGTTTCCTAATATCATTCATATTTTTCAAAAGCTGTAGTTACCATCAATAATGTTTTCATTGTTTTCTTCACAGGAAACTTCATTGTGCCAGAAACTTCATTCACATCCAGCTGTTTATCACTTTTATCCTGAAAGCTGTGTCTGTGTTCATAAAAGACGCCACTTTGTTCTCAAGTGACGACACCAACCATTGCACCCTGTCTACCGTAAGATAATAACTCAAGCTCAAGAGCTTGTTGCTTGCTCCTGGGCAGATTTCTTTGTTCTCATTTTTATGCATCTCTGTGTCTTCCTGGCATGTCTCTTTTCTTTGACTAATTTCTGCTCTTTAACTATTCTCTCGCACTGTTTTCTCTGTTCAGTTTGCCTGTAAGGCTTCTGTAATTTTCTGTCATTACTGCGTAATGGCCAATTTCTTCTGGCTCCTGGTGGAGGCGCTCTACCTCAATTCCCTGTTGCTCTCCTCCCTTTACCATAGCCGTTGCTGTATGTGGGGCTTCAGCCTGTTGGGATGGGGTGAGGACCAGCAAAATATCTTTTTTTCAGTTTTGCCTCTATGAGTAGACAGTTGCTATATGAGAGACTGCACGTCATTATTAAACTAGAGCATAATACAGCGAGACTGAGTAGAATCAAGTGTTATTAATGACAAAATAGGTGCCACCCTTCCCTGATACAGGCACTACTAATGGGTGCAGTGAAGTAGAAACAAATGCAAATGTATTTATCAAGCAGTCAATAGATCAGTGTGAAAATGTTTATGCTTGTTCATATACAGTGGTAAGTGGCATTTGTATTGAGTGCTGCTTTCTGACCTATGTTTTTGTACATCTTTGTTTTTTGTTTTTTTGCACAGGAGTTCCTATCTTCTTCATTTCCCTATGGATTGGATCCAGGGTATATTTTGAGGACACAGAGTTAGTATTAATGAAATATAAGCAACCATAGTGTCTATTATCAGTGATTAACGCTTGCATGCACATTCTTTCAAACAGATGTTGGGACATCAATGAGGACTCACAGTTTTGGTGGATCATCAAGGGACCTATTGTTGTGTCCATAGCGGTGAATAAGCTCATTCCATGTTAATTACACACCTTGAAGATTACAAATTGTCATGCAGATGTTTTGTTTACCTTCCTTTTGGTGACTTTTTCCTTATAAACAGTTTAAAATAGACCATTGTTGTGTTTCATAAAGAGTAGTGTGCCAGACGCTGCCCTCATGCCAGTCTTAATTACACAGTTCACTGCACACATGGCTGACTATATTGTTTCCTTCAACCAACAACATTTAATCTTGTTTTTGCAAAAGGCCTTTGATGCAGACCTCGTCACAGTCATGATGATCATTTTATTTTTGTTGTTTACAACAGGTAAATTTTATGCTCTTCATGAACATCATCAGAATCCTAATACAGAAACTCAATCCTCGCCTGATCCAGTTCAACAACTCTTCACAGTACAGGTAACACATTTGAAACTACACAAATAACGTAGGCAATTTGATATTGCCAGCTGCAGTTTCGTTAAACTCCAAACATCTTACCACTAAACTTGTGTCGTGCTGGGCAATAATCAGTTCATTCATTCACTAAAGAAACACTTTTTCAGTCTAGCAATATCGACATTTTCATGCAAATATTTCTAAAAACATGCCCTTACTCTCTATGCCTTTAATTGTCTGAAAGACTACAGGCTGCATATTCAAGTCCTAAATAATGAATAAAAAGGCAAGTTAAGTGCTGCTTGACTTAATTATGCTGCATAGATTGACAGGTAACCCTTCACATAAAAACATTACCTCTGCACTCTGATTTAAATATCTTTAATGTAAATCATGCACCTACTTTGACCTTTCTATACACAATAGCTGCATGCAGATTGTCACACACAAGAGCATACATAAGTCACTAAGCTTATTTACGTCAGTGTTTTCATTTGTGTATCTTCCTCTTCAATACTATTACTATTTTTATTTTTATTTTTACAGGCGTCTGACTAAGTCCACTCTGCTTCTCATCCCGTTGTTTGGTACTCACTACATGCTCTTCAATTTTCTGCCTGACTACTTCAGTGTAAATCTGCGCTTCTGCATTGAGCTCTGCCTGGGATCGTTTCAGGTACAGCATCAGGATTAAAAAAATGTATTATTTTTTTATGTCCAAATAAAGACTAATATCCAATTTCCTCCAAAAACTAAAAATGTGAACAAATATATATTAATAATCCTGAGCACTTTCTCTGTTATAGGGGCTTCTTGTTGCTATTCTCTACTGTTTTCTCAATCAAGAGGTCAGTACAAGTACCGGCACTCTGTCACCAGTTTATGTGTTCTTCCTTTGCTTTATTAGGCATTTGTGTCTGTGTAATACAGGTCCAGAAAGAGATGCACATGCAGTGGCTGAGGTGGCAAGAGAGGAGCTATGGGGTGGTGTCGCCTGCAGCAAAATGCAGCCAAATGGACACACCTTTCTAGGGCCCTCTCCACTTTGTCCATGCTGTCAACTACTGTGAAAGCTTCATCTGACATGTTCTACTTCTCATATGCACATCTATGAGCTTTGTTAGTGCACTGTATGACCTGATTGCATGCAACTCCTTGTTTTAAAATGCTTTGGAGTTATAGCCCGGCCAACACTGACAACCAGCAGAGCAGATGATACTGTTAAAGTTACAGCCTACTAATAATGCTGATAGTACTACTAATAATGCCTGCATGTGTTGTTGTATCTCCATTGATGTGTTTCGCTAATTTTGTCCTATTTGTGTGAAATTTTATGTAGCATTGATCATATAGTAATTAATATAAGGTGGTCGTACAACACACACACCATTACTGGAGTTGCTTTTAATTGATATTCTGCCTTAAATGGAATGTACAGCGTTGGTTATTTCTGCCCAAAATCTTGCCTGTTTCTGTCCAATCTTTCTTGTGCCTCTCAGTTGTCTGTAAAATAGCTTATGTGTATTGTGAGCCCTTTCACAGAGCAGGCAGCTACAAACTCTATTGTATTTTTATTCATATTTGCCTAAATAAAATGTGGCTACATATGACGGTGATAGTCTCTGACACTGAATGCTTATCTTTGTTATACAGTGGTGGAAAAAAGTTTTCAGACACCCCATGCATTTGTGAAATATTTCATTAAGAATCACTGTTAGGTCGTCAAGGGCATTTTTTTAAATTTTATTTTAGCATAGTTTTGAACACAACTCTCTGTTTTTTGTTTACTTTGATACCGACAATGCTTAGAACTGACATATTGAAACTGTCAAGAATTTAGTTTTGTTAGTTTTTCTTGTAAACAATAAACAAAAAAATATTTGTGTGTCTGTCTAATGCAGCCACACCTTTTGAAACACAAAAAAGATTTTAACACAAATATTTCATGAGAATATTTGAGATTTTGTACAATTTTAAAGTTTTCCGAAAACTTTTTACACCACTGTAAGTTTATTTTGGTAAAGGCCACAGGCTAACGCTACGCTACAAGCTACTGTGTCTATGCCATAATCACCAAATATAGGCTAATTATTCAAATAAACTAAGTTGTTATTTATATTTGTAAATTATCTTGAAGAAGGTTAGTTTGTCCGTCTGTAAAGGTGAATACCAGTGTCAGGGGGATTAGTGTTTTTCTTTTGAACACTTTGAACGCCTTTGACCCGCAGCCCGTTGACTCCTTTATGACCCGCGCGTCAGGGTTTACCGCCGGGGCATAAACTCAACCTAAAGGCCTGACTGTCCCACGGTCTGCCGGCCCCACTCTTTCTCTCTCTCTGTCGTGGTTATTTGTGATTTGAGGAGTGGGACGTACAAAGTTAGACAGGATGTGGAGTCACGCAGAAGCGTACAGCCCCCAAACCAACAGAGCAGCCGGAGTCCGCATCTGGAGAAGCTCCGAAGCGCGTTGTGGCATCTTAGAAAGCTCTCTTTGTCTGACCTGTGGTGACACAAACATCTGGACCAGTGAATTCAAGCCGGGTAAGTCGAGTAAAGCTGATTAAACGCAGCATTAACACAGCTAGTTACAAAGGAAAACATATGCAACATCTGTGCCTTTATTGTTTGTTGTTGAGTTGCCATAAAGGAAAAGATCTGAGGACTTGAAGGCTCATACTTGTGCATGACGACGGAAAAGTTACTCTTTTGTTAAAACTACTTGCTAGGTTACTGTTGTAATGGAGGGGCTGTGTGTTTCTATTGTTCAGTGTAGACAGCCCAGGGGTGATGTTAATAACAGGGCTCTTCTACCTGATTTTCCTGCCTGGACATGTAGAACCACATGGAAGATAACTGTTATGCATGAGGATACTTTAATTAAGCCCACTCAGCCTTAATTGTCACATGCTCTCAAATAGTTATGAGCACACACACTGTGCCTGTGTGGCCTGTTCTGCTCATAAGCCCATAGCTCATAAGCCCTCTCCTCTTCCTTTTGCACAGATCCTGGTGATGAATCACCTGTGGACTCTACCGTCAGCCCTGCTTCTGCTTGTGTCATACTGTCAACCTCTGAGCCCGGAGGAAAATGAAGTCTTGAAGCACACAGAGTCAGAGTTCACCAAGAGTCAGGTCAGTGACTCAGAAAAATGTGTTTGTTGTTTTAAAAGTAGAATCACTAAGAAGCCTCAGTGTGCTTTCTTTTTTCAGTTGGTCAACAATGTTGTAAATATTAGTGAAACTACAACCCATACACCTACTACATGTGAGTTATAAGCTTTAATTGTGTGGGTTTTTTTAGTAGTGTCTCTTCAATAACAGTTTTTTTCATTAACTCCTCCTTTTTCTCAGTAGCTCCTTCTTCAACCATCACTGTTAGTCCAGTTGAAAGTACCACACTTACACCACAATGTCCAGGAAACCAGATCACACTTGATAACAGTACCGGCTGTGGTTGTCCATCCCACCTGGTGAAGAACGGTGACAACTGTACCTGTCCTGTGGGCTTTGCTATGGAAGGATCATCAGAGTGTAGAGGTAAGAAGAAATCAGTGCTTGTCAGTGAACTGTGTGGTGGACATACTTATATTACATCAAGGGAAATAAATCTAGCTCTTAATCAGTTTAAAACACCAGCTGATGCCATTCACGTAAATGTGATTTATTTGAATTTGATTTATTGTATTTTGATATTCCCTCTTTACTTGATCATCCTGATGACGACATTTAATTGGGCTCTGTCGCACTAAAACAGCTTCTAAATTAGTCTTGTTTAGCATAAATTTTGAGTTTGATGTAGTGGCTTATCTTGTGTCTAATTGGCAGATGTTGATGAATGTGGAGAAGAGGGGTCTGGAGCATGTGGTCCCCATGCCATCTGCACCAATGCCCCTGGGTCTTACTCATGTAGCTGTCTTCGTGGTTACTTGATGGGTGCAGCAGGGTGCCAAGGTTTGTCTACAGCTATGTGTATGATGAGCTGATATTAGTGTTAAGATCTAAGTGTTAAAAGGAGAATATTTGTTCATCTGAAATAATGCACACTTGTCTTTTGCTCTTGCAGATATAGATGAATGTGCAGTGGCTGCAGTCACAGGACTACAGGCCTGTCAGGGGAATGCTGAATGCAAAAACACTATTGGCTCTTTTGCCTGTTCGTGCCCATTGGGATATGTAATGGCTTTAAATGGACAAGGCTGTGTAGGTGAGATTTATAATGAAATGTCATGCGTGGAGTAGCACTGTGATGTATCCAAAACACACTCAGTAAAGCAGCAGCAAGGGATAAATTCTTCGTGAAGAAAGACAAGGTATCATCCTTAGGTTAGTCTGTGGTAATACATTTGCAGGATTATCTGCTATGCCAATAGGATATGTTTATTAGATTTTTTTTAAATTAAATCTGTTTAATAGCAATTTTGTCTCCAAGTAGTAAGTATCTCCAAATAATCATTTTGTTATCATATTGTAGTACTAGTAAAAAATTGCTACAAGGCAACAAGTCCAAGCCTCTCATTTCAAATTCTGGATTTGTCTCTTGTGCAGATGTGGATGAGTGCAGCTTCGAGGAGCAGTGTCGCCGTGAGCTGGGAAACATTTGTGTGAACACTCCTGGCAGCTTCCTCTGCCAGTGCCAACCTGGCTTCAGAGCAGAGGCCCCTGCCTGCGTTGGTACGTCTGTTGTCTCAGCACCAGTGTTGGAGCTAGGATATGATGTGTTGCTGCTTGCTTGCTTCAGCTTTAATTATTTTCCATTCCCAGTTGGACTACACTTGAAGTTAAACTAAAATCATACCGTGTTTGAGCATTGCTGTGTGTTGCTCTTAATTATTTCCTTTTTTTGCTTTATCTGCACGTCTTGCCTCTAAATGCTTTTTACTCAAGGTCCTGTGTGTCCAAACTACGCTGTTTGTCAAGGTATGATATGCTTGTCTTATTTTA
The DNA here is from genome assembly GCA_036850595.1 of Rhyacichthys aspro. NCBI lineage: Eukaryota > Metazoa > Chordata > Actinopteri > Gobiiformes > Rhyacichthyidae > Rhyacichthys > Rhyacichthys aspro. The sequence continues at coordinate 13,642,276 of CM072151.1, forward strand.
AACCACGTCTCTTGCTTTTCAAATTATTTTCATAGCTCAGGCAACAACAAGATACTCATCTGAGCTGATATGTGTGTTACATATTTAATCAGTTTTGCCTGTTACTGGGCATTAACTTTGATTTCCATAAACTGCATTATTTTTAACACTTACTCGTTGTTACCATTGTTTCTATCCCAGATGTTGATGAATGTACAGATAATCCTACAGTGTGTGATGGTCAGGGTGTGTGTGAGAACACGCTTGGGAGCTACAAGTGTGTTTGTCGACCAGGTTACCAGGGAAACGGCACACACTGTGAAGGTAAGCAATTAGCGCATCTCCTCATGGAAAACTGTTCTTCCTGTCGACGGGGTCACCTTCCTTCCTCATGTTGCATGTTTTAATGTGGCCTGTTATGTATTCTATTAAAATTGCCTCAGGTGGCAAAATAATGCATACCCAGTAGAAATATACTAAATGAGTTTCAGTTGTTGAAATTAAACATGTAACACGTGTTGTTTTTTTCTTTCCAGATGAAAATGAGTGCCTATTGGGTCATCATGGTTGTGACACTAACGCGCGCTGTGGCAACATTATCGGTTCTTATTTCTGCCAGTGCTATCAAGGCTTTAATGGAGATGGACACTCATGTTTTGGTGCGTAAACAGCATGTACAGGATGTGTTTTTTTTTTGGTGTATATGCCATTAGTGCTTTCTAATGGCATAGCAGTGGTACTTCTGTTTGTAAATGCACCAAGAACACATTTTTGTGTTTTATGCTTTGTTTTTTTCTGACAGATGTTGATGAGTGTGCAGTGAACAATGGTCAGTGTGCACACAACTGTACCAATGAGCTTGGGGGTTACAGCTGCCGATGTGTGTCAGGCTACCAACTGGACAAGGATGGTCATAACTGCACAGGTAATCTCACCTGTGGAATACATTCTTTTTCAGTGACACTGACACACAAGACAGATTTACGCAGCCATAGAAAATAATAATTAGCTATTTGCGGGCATTTACTAAAATAGAACATTATCCACTCATGTGCCTTAATTATCTGAACATAGTGTTGCATTGTGACTTCTAGAGTCATATGTTTCTCTGACAAAAGCCTGACCTAAGTGTCTCTGGTCTCTTAGATGTGGATGAGTGTTTGGCACTGAATGGAACGTGTGCACATGGTTGTATTAACACACAGGGATCTTACCAATGCTCCTGCAGGCCTGGATACCAGCTGCACATCGATGGCTCCACCTGTGTGGGTCAGTCACATTGACACCCATTTCACTCTGCTGTTTTACATACTAATTTTCAGTCACTTCAACTGAGCAGTGACATTAATGGAACTGATGCTAAAATGACTACATTCAATGTATGCTGTTGCTTCATTTGTATGTATGCAGTTTTATTAACATCTGTTTTTGACTCTATGCTGGCAGATATTGATGAATGTAAACTGCAGAATGGTGGTTGCTCTCACACCTGCTCCAACTCTCCAGGAGGACGTGTTTGTCATTGCCCACCTCCTTTACTTTTGGATACAGATAACCTCACGTGCAGCAGTAAGTTAAAGGGTTATGTGTAAAAATGCAAAAAAAAATAAATGCATACATTTTATTCTAAAATGCATCTTTTTTCATCTGAGCAGATGTAACATCATGTAAGTTCAGAAATGGTGGCTGTGAGCACATGTGCTCTATGAGGGCAGATGGACACATCCAGTGTAGCTGCAGAGTGGGCTGGAAACTAGACTTGGACTTGAGGAGCTGTGTCGGTGAGACAGGACAACATTAAGAAGATATTTTAGTTTTAACAGCATTAAATGTCAGTCTAATGTATAACATTGCACAAGTCTGTTAGTCCTAGATTTACCCTTGGACTAACAGACCTGTGCTAAATAAAAGCATTCACTTTTATTGTTATATTACATTTCATAAAAACATCAATAAGACTTCATCCAGACCCTTCTTCCACAATAGCTTGTCCAAACAATACAGTGTAATCCTCTTTATGATGATATTCAATGACAAAACTTTAACCTTGTTCTTTGTAATATACAACAGGATGGTTGATTGATTAAATGACCTGACCTGAGTTTGGTCAATTATGAATGTCAGCTATACTGAGAAACTGTGTTCAGTTCAGTTTGTTTACATTTATGAGCTCACTGGACCCAAAGGTCTTCAAACTCTGTTCTGTGTTTCCTCATAAGATCTAAATGAGTGTGGCGACTTCACAAATGGAGGTTGTGAGCAGCTGTGTGAAAACCATCCTGGTGGCTTTAACTGCACCTGTAGAGAGGGATACACTGTACGAACTGATGACCCCACAAAGTGTCAGCGTGAGTCAAAAGTTACACTTCAGGCACAGTCTGCCAACATGGCATCATTATTCACATTTTTTGAAATCTTTTTTTTCAGCTTTATGTGACCCTCCTTGTCAAAACTACGGAGTATGTGTGGCCCCTAATAGCTGTGACTGTCCACCAGGTTACCCAGGACCAGGCTGCTCAGGTACAAACCTCTTCAGGAAAAGAATTTATGATTGTATTGAGCATTGTGCAGTGTATTCATAAATTGGCTGAATCTTAAGACGCTGGGCTGTTTTCTGTTGAATAGCTTCATACAATGAAAAACTGATTGAGGCCACAAATAAGCAGTTCTGCCGTAGCTTTTATTGAAACATGATGGTTGTGTGTTTCAGCCATGTGCTCGCCTCCCTGTGCTCATGGAGGCTCCTGTATGAGATGGAACAAGTGCTTGTGTCCTTCTGGTTGGACTGGAATCGGCTGCCACACAGGTACCAAACTTTAAGATGAACATTACAAAACAAAAACTGTATGTAACTTGCAAGGATAAAATGCTTTTAATGTCAAACTGTATAATTGATTAAAGCCATGCTGTTTTCTGCTGCTTTTTGTCTCTGTCAGCCGTGTGTGAATTGCCCTGCGCTAACGGTGGTCGCTGTGTGGGGCCGGATACCTGCCAGTGTCCCTCAGACTACACTGGGCCCCAGTGCCTCCTGCGTGAGTACCAAAACCACTAGCACATCTGGCTTTAGTTACAAGAGCCATGCATTATTTACAAAAGGTAGACAGGAATTTCTAACTTTGCATCTAATCTGTGTCATCAAACTATGCCTGTAAAAATACACAAACCCTTTCCGATAACACTGTCTCTCTCTGTGTGGCCTTTAGCCCTCTGCACGCCTGCCTGCCAAAATGGGGGGAGATGTGTGGATGTCAACAAATGCATATGTGTAGGGGGATGGCAAGGAGCTCGTTGTCAAATCGGTAATATCATGTTTTAAAGTTTGGAAGGTATATAATAGTAAAACACAGTTCTACTGTAGTATTTACTAGAACACTAACTATGCACCTGTTGTTGCACTGTACATTTAAATATTTGTTTTACTTATGTATCTATTGTGATCAGTATCAAGTAAATGTTGACAACGATTGGACTTAACTTGATAAGTGTATGTTTTCAAACGTAAATTGAAAAAGAAAACTAAATTCCACAGTAGCCCCCTTTCAGCATAAGTTCTCCAGTTCTTAAGTTAATCTTTAATATATTTATTAGGTTTTCTGTTGATGACTGCTCCTGCTGATTTTGGTCTTGTGTTCTTGTCCCACTAGAGCCTGTCCAGTGTCTAAAGCCTTGTAAGAATGAGGGAGTGTGTGTGGGCCTTAACAGGTGCCACTGCGCTAAAGGGTTTACTGGGACTTATTGTGAAACAGGTATTGTGCATCTGTGATCCTTCTAATAATTCTTTTCCTTCACTTTGTATTGAATATGTTGTTCTTTTTGCAGCGGTGACCACCCCCTGTGTGCCGCCCTGCCAACATGGAGGCACATGCAGTCCTCACAACACCTGCACCTGTCCAGAAGGCACCACAGGCCTGCGCTGTGAGCGACTGTATGTATGAAAAAGTTTAATACAGCTGATGGACAACAATTCATGTTCAAGTAAAAGTAAATATCAAAGAACCATTTTAAACTTATTTAATCGTAATTTACTATCGTGTCTTAGGATATGTCCAGTGGTTACTACAGTGGTTAGCATGGCTCGGGCTGTGAGAAAGGCCTTCAGAGAGAGTTATGTTGACCGCTGCGGACCCCTTGGTGTACAGCTTTGCACTAAATACAGGTAACTTGGTTTATAGGTTTGCAGTCATTTTCTAATCCAGAGATTTTTGCTTGTTCTAAAACATGTTTTCTTAATCTTAAATACACTACATAATGTATGTTAGCATGTCTGTGTTGTTTTCACCAGGATGAACCAGGCCCGTGTCTACGTGCAGGCATACAGAGTTGGTTATAAAATCCAGTGTCCAGAAAAGAGGATTAGATGAACAACCTTTTACACAGAGTCTTCATTGGGAAACATTACTGACACAATTATGGTTGACTAAATGTGAACCATAAAACTATTAAAATGCAGTAAACATTTTTTATGACAGTTGGCTTCTGCAGTTCTACTTTTTATCTTTTTTAAACCAATGTAAAGTTACAGTAAGTGACTATGACCTTTTACTTGATTTGAATTAAAATGCCCAGATGACTGACAAACACCATTCTGTGTATTGTTTGGGGGAAAAAAACATAAAAAAATCAAAATTGAAATGGTCTAGCTCATGCTGCAATTATATCTATTTATTCATAGAAGGACAGTACATATTAATGGACATTTATGTAAATATGTGAGATTATAGCCTATGTGGCTAATTTCCATATATGTGATAAAAATCCACAACTGTAGCCTTAAACAAAGTCATTTTTTGGGTAGTTGTTGAGCTATTATGTTTGTATTATTCTCCAACTGTGAGAGTGCTGGAGCCAAAGTGACTACAATGCAAAAGTCCAGCAGAGGTTCCTAACTGGCATGGTGTTGGTAATAAAGAAAAAAACTGAAACAAGCTCCATTCTGGCAAGACTCTGTCAGAGACAAAAACAGTAATTTAGCCTACAGTTGTTATGTACATGAGTTCTGATAAAACAAGCGATGACTACACCTGACTACTTCTAACCTGCAGAAAAAGGGAGAACTGCGGCTCTCTTTACAGACTTACCCTTCTGATTTACAAAATGTTTTGGGTTAAATGCGAAGGGTGCCCTACATGTACGGACCCAATAACCACACTGGCCCTCGTCCAGGACCTCATGATATGTTGCCCAATACAAAGAGAAATGCACAATGTCAGAGAAATTGTATTTTAATTATTATAAAGCAAAGAAATTCTAAAATGTTGCCTTTAATCATCATCATCACACATAAAGACCAAATTAAACATCTACTCGGGCTTCTCTCTGAATGAATGATGTAGTACCATGATTTTAACACTAGGGGATGTTATAAAGTTCGTTAAAGCAATAACAAATCCTTATTCTATGCGAGCCACTCTGACCATTAAAATAAAACAATTTTCTTGCCCGTGAAAAGCCTCTACACTAAATTTTAATGTAAATTGTTGCGCATGCTAGTGGTAGCAATAATAACCTATATTTAGTCCTTCTGCTCCCTCACATGACCATACTTCATAACAAAATCCCATTTCTGAAAATGAATGTTTTTCTATAACTGCCTTTATGGTAGAGTTATGACTGAGAGCGTAACATTTTATAATTTGTTGATGATTTTTGCGTTTTTGAGGGAAACAAACCTTTAAAATGAGACGGTTGTGTAACTATTTTGAAATCCGCGGCCGGAAGTTGTCACACCCGGTGTACTAAAGTGACCTTCCTTCAGCTCTCGTGTTTTGACAGCCGGCTCGAAAAGGACAAACACGTTAAAATGGTTTTTGAAGAGAAAATGATCATGAACGGAGAGCCTGATGATGTAAGTGCTCATTTTAGATTTGGGCACTGGAACTGGTACCGTGAAATAGTTATCTAACTAGCATAAGATGGCTTGCTAACGGGAGCTACAAGCTTAAGTTAGCGTTAGCATCTGTTTATGCCCTCACCTTCATTGATAATATTTCATTTGTGACAATCAATTTCTCTTTAATGATAAATGTCTTACTGTTGTGTATTTTCTCTGGTATAATTTCAGGAAGAGGAAGAGGAAGAAGAGGAGGAAGAGCAAGAGATGGTGGTATGTCCTTGTCATCTCTTGTCATTTTTTGCTTTGACAAATCACATTGTACACAGGACAAGCACCAGTTCAACTCACCTTCCATATTATTTTTGAGGTTATTTGTCGTTGTCAGAGTTGTGTTTCTATTAACCAGATCTTAGCCTTTTTCACTTGAATGAAATATACTTTTTACCCTTGTGTTTTAACCTCAACCCTAGTAATATAATGGGTTTATTGTAGTTGTAAAAGTAGAGAAGATTTCTGTGAAAGATGAACCACATTTTGTAGAAAATCAAAAGTTCTCTTTTTATAGAAGATTAGGAATAAGACGGACTACACATAGCTTTAGCTGAAAATAGACAGTATTTCAACACCATTAGTAAATATGAGGAAACAGGTTAGACAAAACTATTTAAATATTCATATTCTACACAGTTGCCTAAATTTTCTCTCACATCTAGTCTACATTTTTGTTTAGGACCCTATTGAATCAGTGCGACAGAAATGTGAAGAGACCGAACACTGCGTCCACACTCGGGAGCGTCTAGAAGAGTGTGAGACCAGAGTTGGGTCCCGGTCTTCAACCGAAGAGGATTGTACTGAGGAGCTTTTTGATTTTCTTCATGCCAGAGACCACTGTGTAAGTCATATCAAAATATAGAGGCACTGGTTTTAGGTGAGCTGCTTGCTTGTGTAAAACAGACCTAATCTAAGATTACTAACATTTGTAAAATAGTGGTATTAGCTCAGTTGAGCCAAACAGACACTACACATCCATGCAAGCTCACCAGATCTAATCTTGTTTTTTTAATTGGTGTTTAATGTTTTTCTATAAGTTTTATATATATTTGTGAATTAAATTGTGTTTTTTGTGCTCCCCAGGTGGCGCATAAATTGTTCCATTCTGTCAAATGAAATCCTGTACATACTCCTGGACCTACTGGCTGGTTGCATTGTTGTATTATAAAGAGAACTTTGTTTTAAATACATCCATCTGTTATATGTTATAACTTTAAATGTCTACTAGTGGTTGGTTGCAGTTGATCACTGAGATCAGGTTATTAGCAACTGTCTGTCATTGCGTATTAGGTACGTTCAATAAAAATGATGACTTGAAATTAAACAAAGCGTATAACTACTCACATATATTCCCTCTAACTTAGGATCATTTGATTTTTGCAGGATTTTTATTATGTTTGGCTGGTGTGTTAGCAAACCTGATACACAGGTCTGAGGGTGTGTTAGGGTCACATGCACCAAGATGAATAAATTTATGTTAATAGTTAAAAGCTACTTTATTGTGCATGTCTTCTGTCTATACTTTTATCTGTTGACCTAATGACACAAGAGTCTGTTGAGTTTGGAAATTAAAGTAAGGTGAGTGTTGTGATGAAGACGACGAGAGAGATCCAGATGTCTTTGCTACAGTCGTACAGGTAAGGCTACATAGTCTGCAGAGTGAAAGACAAAGAGTGCAGTCAGGATGGAGGTGAGAAAAGGACACAGGGAGTAGTCAGGATCATCATAAGAGGTCTGCAGCAAGTTACACAGTTTGGAACATTCTGAGCTGCAGAATAGTTACACAAAAGAACACAAAGAACAATGAGAGCATTATAAATTTCACTTGCACTTTAATTTAAAGCTTTACTTTATACAAAGTATACTTTGTATTGCAATCATAAATGATTGAAACAAGAGTGACAAGGTCACTGTGCCCAGATTAATGATTGCTGGTTAACAGCAGCATCAGGTTCACTTGACAATGTCTGTAAAATTGTAAATAATCAACAGGATTAAAATCAAAAGGTAACGATAACCTGATAAAATCAAAAGTCAATTAGAGCCTTAGAGCATTTGTAGAATGTGATTTTGAGTAGGCTATAGACAATAGTGTCCCACAGACTTATAGTACATAAAGTGTTTGTAAATAAGTAAGTAAGTATAAGACTTTGCTATGGATGTGGTATTGCTCACTGAAGATCTCTGATTATTTAACATCTGTCTTTATACTTTGATGATAGGCCATATACTGTAGAATAAAATTGGACAGGTGTGATTTGTGGTGTATAAATACCAGTTTATGAAGTTGTTAAAGGTAGATGAAACCGAACTCATCAGATTTTATTTCCAAGAAGTCACAAATAAAATGTGCATCTTCTCTTGCAGTTTGACATAAACAGCCTAAATCAGCCCATAACTGTGATGAGCAAATTGTAACTTTGGCTCCCTCTGTCGACGAGATTTTAGTGACTTCGAAAGGCCTTTGGGAGCAGAGCCAGTGGCTATTGTCAAGTCGACCTCGACCGACGCAGAGAATTAAGCAAACCCAAGCCCACAACCGCGCCCACTCCGGGCCATATATAGGTCGGATGACACTTAGCGTTATCAAATGGTCGCGTTAACCACTTTGACACTGTACTGTAGAGCTTCGAGAGAGCTGTAGCAAAAACACTGCTAATGGAAATGCTCAGGCAGTTTACGCAGCACCAAAGGACGGCAGCACTTGTGACAGGCGCTGCCTGCGTCTTGGGGGCTCTGTATGTTATGGTCCGAAGAGTCAGCAGCCATCAAGAGGCGAAGAGGAAGATTTTAAATGCCAAAAAGCAAAGGGAGCAGAGCTTACATCAGGCTGAGCGAGCTGTGATGCAGTACAAGCAGTCGGTGAGAGTCTAGAGCAGCCGGCTTCAGAGAGTTATCAGCTACTTTACAAAAGTACCTCTTATCGGTGAATCTGTAAAGACACATGTAAAGTTCAGCCAGGCAGTTTAATTTTGGACTTTTGGAGCTAGCTGTAAATTTTTTCTTATTCAGCAATTTGTTAAACTGTCTTAATGACTGTGTGTCAATATATGTGTATTACATTTGTCTTCTAGCATCCTATGCCAAACTCTGCTTTCATCTTGAAACTGTCCTTATCTGAGCTGACAGAACAGCTACAGAAAGGGTCACTGTCTCCTGAAGATGTCTTTTACACCTATATGGAAAAGGTGCCCCATTCAGAATGGCCCACAATACTCTGAAAAGCATAACAGATATTGGACATGTGGGCTAAGTCATTGATTTCTCTCTGCAGACACTTGATATCCAGCAAAATCTGAACTGCTGCACAGAGATATTGTTGGAGAGTTTTGAGCAGCTTAAAACGATCAGCTCCAGCAAGAAAGGCTTATTGTGTGGTGTTCCTGTTAGCCTAAAAGAAAACCTGTTATGCAAGGTAAGTTTTTTTTTTATTTAAGTACTCTGCCATTATACATCACAAAGAACTATTCTTATCCTTTTCAAGGTTAATCCAAAACGTTAATTTATTAATGTTTTGGATTCTCAATAGAATCGTGACAGTTCGTGTGGTCTGGTCAAAAATCTGGACAAGCCCGCCGAGGATGATTCTGTGCTTGTTAAAGTTCTGAAGAACCAAGGAGCAATTCCCTTTGTGAGGACAAACCTTCCTCAAGCGTTACTGAAGTAAATATAGTGATTTTTGTAATATTAATATTAAGTCAACTAGTGCACCTTGGTGTAATTTCCATGCCTTAAAACTGCAGTGATTTTGTCAAATGTTTTATCTGCAGTTATGAGTGCAGTAACCCCATTTATGGGAAGACTTTAAACCCTCATAACCTCCAAAAGACTTGTGGAGGGTCCTCTGGTGGGGAGGCGGCTCTCATTGGTGGAGGAGGCTCTGTGATTGGTGTAGGTACTGACATCGGGGGTAGCGTCCGTATTCCATCCTCTTTTTGTGGCATCTGTGGCTTTAAACCAACATCAGGTCGATTAAGGTGAATGACTTTTTCCCATTTCATTTTATGGTTTTATGACATTTACTTAGCTTTACATTAACAAGGTGTGGTTTCTGTGTTTGTCAGTTCGAAAGGCTTAAAATCTGTTTATAGAGGGCAAAAGACAGGTGAGGGGAGAAAATGTCTTTGCAGATACAGATGATAAAATGCATAACCTCACCACAGAAACACCATATGAAAGTTTTGTTTGAATTTTCATTAACATAGTGTTATCTACTGCTGGACCAATGGCTAAGGACGTGGACAGTCTGGCTCTGTTCATGCAGGCCGTACTTTGTGATGACATGTTTACTCTGGATCCAACTGTTCCACCGCTACCATTTAATGAACAGGTGTGTGGAGCTCTTTACATTTGCAAAACATAAGTTACACATGGTGGCTGTAAAAATTAAAAACCATATACCAGTTAAGAAATAGGTCTTAAGTTAATGTGTAAAACAGCTTCAGTGCAATGCCATTATCTATCATTAACACACGTTGAATGTTGATGTGTTAACTATGCGGACATGCATTACGAGGTTAACCATAAACAGGCCCAGGTTGAATGCATAAAAGTATGTTGACTCTGGAAAAGTGTAAGAGACAACAAGCTCTGCCATTTACAAAGTAGGCTGTGAACATTTCCAGTGCGTCCTTGTTCAGAGGTATGTTTTGCTCTCAGGTGTACCAAAGCAGGAAGCCTCTGAGAATTGGTTACCTTGAAGACGATGGCCAAACACAACCATCCCCAAGCATGAGCCGAGCAGTCAGAGAAGTCAAAGCTTTGTTAGAGCAAGCAGGACATACTGTAAGGACATATTCCCTCCATAAAAACACAGATGATGTATGATAGAAGCTGTTGTTTCAATTGTCAGTTTTAATATTTTATTTGTCTGTAGTTGGTGCCATACAAGCCAGTGAGACTTTCTGACATCACTGAACTAATGGCAAAAGGCGTCTTGGCAGATCAAGGTGCCACTTTTCTAAAACAACTGTGAGTTATTGCAGTCACTCACTCATTTTGCCTGAATTGTATGTTATGTTACTATTAATTGTGTTACTATGTTAATATGTACTACAATTATTAGACCAGCTCTATTTTTAAATCAATTTCAGGCCATGATTCTCTATTATACTGAATCATTTTGTTATGGTTCTAGGAAAGGATCTCCTATTGACCCTGCTCTCAGATCTCAGGTTGCAGTTTACCGACTTCCCATTTGGTTAAAGAGAGCTCTTATCTTCATTCTAAAACCTCTGGTATATTCTCATCTTCCTTTACAATTCAATCAACATTTATTATTTTTCTAGCCCTTATCTGACTAGAGGTCGAGAGGCAGGAGCCTATCACAGCTGCCTGGGGCATGAGGCGCCGTACACCCTGGACAATCTGCAGTTATCGCAGGGCTAAGACCGACACTGAATCATTTAATCTCACCGTTCACATATTTACATAACTAAAGTAAATATTAATGTGGCGGGTGCAGCCTTAAGTGGCACAAATTTTTCCTGCTACTTACTCTGTCAGTAACCAAGTGAAAAAAATGGAATGAATGTATTTATCATTGTGATAATCTTTTTGATAACTTTGAGGTGGATTTATTTTCTTAAGGGTGTATTATGTGATTGACCTTTTGCAGAGGCCACGTTTATCTCTTATGCTCCGAAGTCTAACTGGAGTAGGGTGAGTGAAATAATGATTTATACCAGTGCGATATATTCATTTGAAAAACACTTTACTGTGTTTTTCTAATGAGTGACTTGTTACTGCCCACCACTTTTTATTATCATTGTCATAAAACACTAACATGTTCTAGGCCTTTTTAGATCTGTCGCAGGTTTATGGAAGGCACAGGCTGCAATAGAGGTGATCTAAGAATTCAGTTTTGGCATTGGTTTCTCAATCAGTAAAAATTTTAACTTAACATAAGGCTATATTTAACATTTGTTTTTTAGGACTGTGTCAATGACACAATAGCAGAGTGGAGAAGACTGAATATAGATGTTCTCCTTTGCCCCATGATTGGACCCGCCTTCAACTTCTATTTTTGCAGCAAACTTACTAGTACGGTATACTTAAAATAGGTGATATTGATAATAACAATCATAAGAATCGTTACATCTATACAAAATGAAAAGTATTTGATGCATAGTTTCAGTAATAGTAATTCATATATTCTCTGTACACAATAATTATTTTAATTATGCTTTAAACATACATTAGTGAAAAGTCATTCTGCATGCCCAGTTTCATTCATTAATTATTCATTTCCAGACCTGCTTTCATACTCTATGACCTACAATCTGCTGAACTTCTGTGCCGGTGTTGTGCCTGTTTCTACTGTAAATGCACAGGATGAGAAGGACCTCTGCCATTTAGACTCTGGGGATACATTTGACAAGATTTTCAAGCAGGTAAAAAACACAAAAGCACGAGTTAAGGGGTTAAAAAAAGGGGCAACTGTCATTGATGCTTTATGACTTGACTTGATTAATCTTTAACTTTGTCTAAACAACTAGTCAAAACAAAATAAGCTGTAGTTCCACAATAGTCCACCAGATGGAGACAGTAGACAGTGGGTTTTGTCATTGCTCTGAAGTGACTGGCTGAATGTCGTGTGCAGGCTGTGACCGGAGGCAAGGGTCTTCCTGTGGCTGTCCAATGTGTTGCTTTGCCCTGGCAGGATGAACTCTGCCTCCGCTTCATGAAGGAGGTGGAAGAACTGGTCAAGAAAGCAGGAAATAACAGTGGATCATAGGTGGCAGCTAAACTTATTCTCAAAATTAGGAGAAAGGTACAAAAAAAAAATCACAAAACATAATTTTTCACAGATTTTCTAAATGTATTACAGTTTTATTCTTAGATTTAATGTTTTTCTTTTATTTACATATTAAAACTATAACTGTGGCCCAAATGAAAGCATTCATTGCCATACTTACAGTGATGTGGAAACAAAAAACACAAAACAGATAAAGAAGACTAATGACACATGGCACTTTCATCTGCATGGCCATGCACCATAAAGTCATATTGTGATTACCCTCCGCTTTGTAAATATGTGTTTCTTTTGAGTTGACATAAATTTACATATGTTTTAAAACTCTCCTGGGATGGGATGCCATTAAGGACAATGTTAGTGCCGTTTCCATTATGTTTCTCTCCTGTCACACAGAATGGAAATGGCACATGCGAAAGCAGAAGGGCACATTAGGTAAAGAGGAGAACTGGAATTGAGAGGTTGTTCTTCGTATTATCTGTGGCACATAGAGCTAGAGAGTGGCTCTCACTGTGCCACTCAGTCAGGGAGCATTAAGCTTTAAGCGGCATCGAAGAGACTCAGGTCTTCGGAGAGAACTTGACATTGTTCCTAAATCCCTCAGGAAGTGGTGACATGCACAATGACACGCATACATACACAACCGCAACCTTTGTCTACACAGGTTTATTCAATATTTTTACTAATTATTTTTTAGTGGTTAAGTAAAAAAAATTTTTTTTGGTGAATGGTTTCTAATTTCTTTATTTAGTTACTTACGAATTTGTACTTTATGGTTTAAATGTCATGATGGTACGGTTTTTTCTTTTTCTCTTGATTGCACTTGATTGTGGTTAATAACATTAAAAAAATATGGTTAGTACCCTTACATTGTCACAATAAAATAATTCTTTACTCTGAAAATAATGATTATGGTGTATGTTTTTGATCATTTCAAATACAGAGAAATACAATTGCAATTGTTCATCATTATTTTAATATAACCTGTTTTCTCTTTTGCAAGTCACAGCGTAATCAAACAAAAAAATAAATATTGTTTATAAAATTATTCATATATGATGCATGATAGTGCACAGCTTGTAACCAAACCATTTACATGTATAATTTAGTGTTATAGATGATTGCCTACATTTTATCTTGCAAAAAAAAATCTATACAAATAATCTGTTACTGCATCACATTTTATGGTTTATGTATCAGTATAACATATGAAACCTATAGAACCTATAAAAATATTATATTAATCCATTGATATTGGCCTATAGACACCTGTTATGTCGATGCACAGTCTTGAGTTCATGCTGCACTTTTCAAAGTGCACTAGTCTGTTAATGCAGGATACTGTATTAATTATTTATGGCACATGAAATATTGAATTAGTTTAAATTAATGGTTTGGTTTTTGTCATTTGTATCAAGATAACTTTTTAAAAAGTAAGCTGCAGTGTACATTGAAGAGTTGGACAAGTGAAGCCACTGCTGCCAGCCTCTGTCCTGTCCTAAAGTCTGCAGCTGTAATGATACTGCAAATCTATTGTGTGCCCCTGGCAAGCCCAGGTGCTTGCTCATGTAACGTCTCATTGGTAAGAGCACCAAACACCTCATTTACAGGAACCTTAGGCTATAAGATCAGGTACTTTAAAAGCCATCCAAACACATTGAACCCTGCCTGTGCGCCAACAAATAAAACACCTTGATATTGCTCCAACTAAACTAGGATGATTCTGTCTTAATGTCTCATTTCAGGGACCAAGAAGCTCATAGTCTTTATGACTGTAGAGAATTGCAGATAGCAATGTTTGACGCAGTGGGAGGCCTACCTTTTGAGATGATCAAAGTAGCAAGTTCAACCTGCAACCAGAGCCACTTAGAGAAGACATCAAGAAGCAGTGAGATTGGCAGCTTTTAGGTCTTTGGTCCATTTCATGAGCCATTACTACCAGCAGAGGCGACATGCTGTGCAGGACTAGTGGGAGGAGGTGAAGGCAGCTTAACAGACAGCTGATACAGGTGTACAGGCGGTATCAAACAGCAGCGCTGTCAATACAGCAGCCTCAAAATTTTCTCAGAAGAAGCTAAGTATACCCACTGATTTCACTATGACAGGATTAGTGAGGAGCTCCGTATGATTTTCTCAGATTCTGTGACTCAACAATTCAGTGATCCACGTTCTATCGGCTTTAAAGGCCCTATCCCAAGTTTCAAGAGCTTACCCTTTGGACAAGGGCTACTTTTCTCTCATACAGCTCTGCTTTTCCTTTTTTGCTGCTTTCAGTTGTTCATCAACCCCAAGTCCTTGCCAGCTGTCCCATCCTCCTTTTTCTGCACATCTGCTAGGTTTGAGTTTTCCTTTCTTTCCTCCAGCGCCTAGCTTGGCCCAAGGCCCTTATAGCTAAATTGGTTTACATTGGAGAGATAAATGCTCTGCAAATGCGCTTAAATACGTACAGTAAAAAATGCAGACAGTGCGTGTCAGGATTATCACCCAAGTCAGGGGGAGAAAGGAGAGCGCCTCTGTAGCACAAAGCTGGGGAACCAGAGTGAAGCCTGCAGATATAGTCCGTCTCATCCACTTCGCAGGAAAAAGGGAGAAGGATTTAGCATTTGCATGCTGGTCTGTAATTCCTGGCATTATATAACTTGTCGCCAACAATCAAACTCCTGTGGTATTGTGAAAGTATTGTTTCACGTGGGTGAGCAAACTGTGGAGTTATACTCTGCAGAAAGGGTTGTGTAGCTGCTGGTCCAAGCTGCAATGCAGAGACCACCCCATAAGCCCAGCAACAAATGTTGTAAATGTCTCTGTTTGACAAACAGATCTTTTAGGGAGCATTTTCCATCACTTTAAAAAAAAATGTATGGCAGTGTATGAGTGTACACAAACTTAACCTGATGAAAAGGACAGTTTAGTGACTTACAGTACGTCTCACTACATCCACCATCCACCTGCTGCTGCTGCCGTCCCCAGGGACACACTGAACTGCTGTCCCCTCACTTCAGTATAAAACCACCACATGCTCCGCCAGGGGGATTTGGATGTAAAACTTCCAAGAAAGACCACAGTCACCCCCCTCAATAAAGTCCCCCTTTTCTCATCCCCATGACCTACCCCGCCTTCCAAATCTGTGCCATCCCCCTCAGACCTCCCAACACAAAGGCCTTAGAGCAAACCCAGCACAGAAATCATAGCACACCATTCAATCATTGTTTTTTCGCCTCTCTCACCCCTTTTATGGTCTCACTAAAGGTTTTAGCCGGGCAGAGAAGGAGGGCTGTCACTGAGGAAACCTTAGCCCATTGATGAAGTGACAGGAGCTGCCAGAATATGATCCTAATCCTGTTTCTAGCATTCTTTTAGCCCGCTGGCATCGCAATTCCTCCACACATTCTCTGAGCTGTCAACGAGGAAAATCCCTCTAATAGTGCATTGCCCAGATACACATCAAAGAGCTCCTGGAAACCTTCAGCGGCTTAGCTACCAAAGACACACTCACACACACATCCACAAACATTACCCTTTCCCTTTACTGTCTCGAGGAATACCCTACAAACAGAAATATCACAGACTGACCACATATTTGAATGTCTTGAACCCCAGAAGTAGTTTTTACTGCATAGTTCAAACTGTTTTTTTGGGTTTTTTTTTTTTAATTAAACATTCATTTTAATCAATCCACAACCTCCTCTCATTTCCCTTTAGTTTGAAAGTATTACAATCTTTATGGTCACAATGTGAAAAAAACTGGAAAAACAGGTGTTTGAACTCTGCTGACTTCAGGAACCCTTTCAGTCCTATTTCATCTCATTCTATGCTTACTTAATCCATCGATATCCTAACCAAAGGTAATCTTCTTATGGCAAGGCATTCTGTTTCGGTGCAGCCAAACCTCGGCTGACAGGATGGGGGGAGCGGGACGGTGGGTGTTAGAGCCTGACATTGTGCGTCAGTCATTTCATTTAGGATTAGTTATTCTGTTGCAGCTGAACAAGTGCTCCCCGATGTGCTGTGTGAGTAGGTCTCCTGTGTCTAAATTATTAACGGCTCATCGAGGTGTCCATATGTCCAACACATTATACAAACTTAAACAAATAGGTGAACTGAAACTCGTATAGTGTGTTTTCACTGCAGTTAGGAGACCAAAAAGAACCGGTTTCAGTACACCCTAAACTAACTGTAGTCTTTAATCAACTTGAGAAACTCTTGAAAAATGTGTTAAAGGTTCTTTGGGTAAATGCATTTTTTGTGTGTCCTCTTAAACAGATTGATGATGACAAAAACAAGTCTCATTCATGTGCAGTTTATTCCTTTGCATTAAACAGATAAATTACTCACATTTAAAACAATTCTTAAGTACATCTTTAATGTCTACAATAGTATAATACATAATCGGCCTGTGTTTCTCCTGGCTCAGAAATAAACGCCTATTTATAGGATTTTGTATTTTTTGTTGCCCTTCCTTTAGATTATACTCATAGAAAATGTATCTTTTTCTTGAGCCACAATGATGTGAATGCAAAATAATCTGAACATTTCCTCTCATTCCTCCCACAAAACAAGACATGGAATTACTTAAATAGGGGAGAGATGTACACTGAGGGATATTTACAGGGCTCATGGGCGAAGCTCAGTGATGTCACTGAATTAAATGGTAACCTGAAATTCCTGTGGACGACTAATCTACGTTTTTTAAGGTGACTTGATGCTTCTGCCAATGTAATGAAAGAGTGTTTTTTTAACTGGAAGCCATGCATGCATGCATAGTTCACAGGATATTTATTTAAACTGTTCTCATTCTGAGTTAATAGAAATTCTGGGCTTACTAGCTTTAATAATTCACTGAGCGACAAGAGTCAATCAAGTGGATAAGTTTTTATGTATCTTTGAATGAGTTTGATGTTTGAGTAACGATGATGGCATAATAGGATCTGGTAAAAAAAAAAAAAAACAACAACAAAAAAAACAAATTATTTGCCAACTGAAAAAGCTTTTGTGTCATATTTGTCTTTTTTTGAAGTATGAAAATACAATTCTAAAATGTCATTGTTTTTTTTTTTTGGCCAAGGCTGTAGGAATTTAGAGAAGATCTAAAATGTGTAAAGTGGTGTGTAATCATGAGGAAATTTTGAGAAGGAACAATAGTCCAGTGGCCCATAATTCAGTGCTCCGGACCTGAGCGGAGGACACTGTTTAGATGCCAAGCTTCAGTTGGGGAGTGTGTCCAATCCCAGTGAGGCAGCGTGCTGCTTAGCCCTCAGACGAAGGTTCTCGATGCTTGTGGTCTTACTGTTGAGACTTCCTGGGAGGCTCCCCGGTGCTGTTTGCAGCAGGGGGCTGTTCCACACCTGCTGGGCCTGGGACAAGGTCTGATAGTAGGACTGACAGGGCAGAGATCCCAGGGGCGATGGCATGTTGACGTTCATACCCAAGTAGGGCAGAGAGGAGGGTGTGCTCATATCAAAGGACGGGTAGTGCACCAGGTTATTAGTGGCTGCCATGTGCTGCCGAAACTGCTCCTGCAGCCGGAACAGGCTGAGAGGAGACGATGCATAGGAATTGCTCTGCACCAAACCGCTTGTCACACTGCTGGAGGACGGCAGAGTCGGAGAACCAAGGGGAGAGTCTGACAGCAGAGGAAGAGGACATTAGTAAGGCGGTATCACAGATCTGCAAATTCTGACCAACATTTAAGATTATGCGTCTAAAAGCTCACTGTCTTTGTATTACTGCCACAGCTATTATTTTTTAGCTTTATTCTATAGAGACAGTGTAGATAGACAGTAGAGAGGTTTAGAGAGAGAGGGGGGATGGCATGCAAATGGACCACCAGGTCACTTTATTATTTGGTATGCGCTTTAACAGGTGAGACTCCGAGGCACCCCCATAGCTAATATTTTAATAGCATTTCTTACTATTTATTGACAGAAACCAACCATTGTTTGTAAGTAGTGAGAAATGACATTGACCAAATATACCTGAGCCCAGAGTCAAACCTGAGTCATTTGTATAATGCACCTGTGTAATGTGCTGCATCAGTTGGACCACTGATGCACTCTGTGGTTATCTATTTGGTACCAGTGTTCTTACCGGAGGTGGGACTGAGACGTTTGCAGGACGGAGAGCTGCTTTCCGGCTGTGCCACCCCCTCCCCGTGCGTCTCCTCTCTGATCTTCACCCTGGACTCCCCCCGCGGTTCGTCCTCCTCTCTGTCAGCATTATCTTCTGCTGCTGACTCGCTGTCCGATGGCTCTGGGGAGGTGACGTTTACTTCCACGCTCATCTCTCCAGCCTGCGGCCGAGCTGCTGCCAGTCTGTCAGTCTCTGAATGACAGGATGAGGTGGAGGAGGGAGGGGGAGGACTGTGGGACTCAGGAACCAGGGTGGTGGTAGCGATGTCCGTCTTAGGGTCCTCTGTTGATCCCTCTGTGGGCCCTGATGCCTCCTTCTGCTTCTGGAGCTGCTCTTTCTGCAAGCTGCGCTGCTTCTTGCGAAATTTTGCCCGACGGTTCTTAAACCAAACCTACAAAATAATGAAATGTTAACATAAAGCATTTTCCACTTTAAATTGCCTTATACTCTTCATGCCCCAGCACCTTCCCCTGTAATAGGCATTTTTTTTAATAATCATGTGTGGTGCAGCATTTTGGACTAATGAAGTGCTGTGTTATAAAAACTTTGACTCAGTCTTTCATAATAATTGAGATTTACCTGCACACGCGCCTCAGGTAGGTTTGTGCACATAGCCAGGCGCTCACGCATCACCACGTCAGGATAGTGGGTCTTCTGGAAAGTTTTCTCCAGTGCCTCCAGCTGCTGTGCCGTGAATGCTGTCCGACTGCGCCGTTGCTTTCTGTGTTGGGAGCCATATCGGGCCTCAAGGATAATGTCTTGAAATGTGCAGCCGTTGATAAAAAAGAGAGATGAGTTTAACTGAGGGACCGGTCAAAAGGTTGCTTATCAACACAGAACATGCTGGATTATAAAGTTTTTATTTCAGATTTCCTCAAACAGAAAGTGATGAAACAAGATGAGCTACTGATTCTTACCAGCCAGTCTCTCAGCCAGAGTGAGGGCATGCACTGAGGGCCTATAGTCAGGTGCATGCTGGGCCTGCTGCGCCGCCTGCTGGTGAAGATTGTACATGGCGCTCAGTGAGTTCATGGCATGAAGCGAGTAACCGTTCACCCCGTAGTGCT
Source organism: Rhyacichthys aspro (assembly GCA_036850595.1). Lineage (NCBI taxonomy): Eukaryota > Metazoa > Chordata > Actinopteri > Gobiiformes > Rhyacichthyidae > Rhyacichthys > Rhyacichthys aspro. The sequence goes on from CM072151.1 coordinate 13,662,086, forward strand.
GCATGATGGGCGATCTCTGTACAGAGAAAAAGAAAATAATACTGAGTGTTCATGTCAGTGTGAACACATGCAAACTGTCAGGATGCTTACACATAATTTTAAAACAGGAAATAATTGCCTTTCTTTTCTGTTTATTCTGTCAAGGCTGAACAGACCAGAAAGCAACAGGTAAACAATTCAAATATTATTTTTTAACAAATAAACCCCGAAACAAAAACAAAACCATGACATAAACTATTTATTTCAAAAGTGTAGAATAAACTGTATAATTTATTTATTCCTTTAATAACTGTATTTTTTTATTTTTTTTTTAAAAGAAGCAAACTTTTTTTTTTTTAAAGAGACCCAGTTGTAAAATACAGTAAACAATCCAACCAGTCCTTTACATTGAAATAAAATGAAAGCAACCGAAACTTGGGTTTTTTAAATAAATATGATTCAATATGAATTAAACTGATTTATAATATATTCTTATAGCTGTCGTATAATATCTTTTAAATTTACAAATACGCGTGCGTAATTTAATTTTTCTCGGATCTAACATAACACATTCTCCTTACAATTTTAACAAACTTGTTTCTGTTTAATTTGTATTATCTAAAATACTGAAATGACAGAAATTTAAAAAACAGAATTATGGCTTTTTCCTTTGAATTTCTGTGGTGCGTCGCTGTTTGCGTGAAGCGTAAAGAAATCTCCGCAGGCTACACAGACAGAAGGTGCTCTCAGGGAACAACAATATTTATTTAGCTCCTTGAGAGTTGGGCTCAAATGGAGGCCGTTTATTTCAATCTGTGGCGGGTCCCAGTCCGGTCTCAGACGCCTGCGGGCTGAGGGAGATGGGTGACAGGTCCACAGTGAAATATGCCCGGGATCCCCATTGGGCTCCTGTCTAATGTGGTGCAAATGGCTTTCAACTACAAGGCTATTAATTTATCATCACGGCTGACGTGTGAAAGGTGGACGAGTGTGTGGTGACTGGGAAACCGTGTGACTAATACAATAACACTTTTTCTTCATGTGACTCTTCCAGGCATTATTTTAAACGAGCCTCTAGCTGAATTTGTGTAATCTAGTTGATTTGTAAATCTTCGGCTTAAAATTTACCATAATGCTCTTCTCCCAGGACAATGTCACTAGCCTCGGGCTCCCCGTTAAGCCTAATTATGCTAATTGCCGTGGATTTATGAGTTACAGCATTTACTAAAGACTGCCTTGGGGCCAGAGCATTTGGCTTTTCTGTAGCTTTTCCAACGTGAACTAGCGTTAAATAGACATTTAACATGTATGCTAATACGCCAGAGCTGGATGGGTTACTGCTCTTTTTTGACACTTTGATGTTTAAATACAATAGGAATTTACCATGGATAGTAAGTCATGGGCAATGTTTGTTACTTTTAACACTTTTAAAGTTCGATAAATAGGTTTATTTGATTAAACACGGCAGTCTTGATAAAGCTATGCTGCTTGGACAGAAACCGACTAGCCGCAGCAGGTTTAACACAACACAAAAGTGTATAAAACAATATCATAAAGGAAACATTTAAATGAAACACATCTGCCATGCTTTGCTTCTATTTCTCTTGAATAAAAAAAAGTTTTGCTGGAGCGGCTAACTCCCTCAAACTCCTTACCTCTCCGCTCTCCGTTTGTCCGAGGCTAAATATCTCCAGTGGGAGCTGTTTATTTTTCCTCCGATTACTTCAGACGTTATTAAAAATCCACTGTCCGCTGTTCATTTCACTGAGTATCCTGAGCATGTCCCGGTGTGTCCGCAGGGCTAGTCTCTCGGATGTGGGAGGATGCTGCGCTACCATCTCTCGGCCTTTAAACGTCTCCTGGTGGGACGCACGCGCTCCTTGTTTGGACCAATCACAGCGCTTTCCTCCGCAGCGGCCCCACGCCCTCCACGTTGTCCCATTACCTCCAACTATTCCCCCTCCGCGAGGAACACTTTCTGTGGCCGCTTCAGGGCTTCACGCAATTTTAAGAAGTTTATTCTAACAATGGTATTGAATATGAATATTAAATTTAAATTATTAATTTCAAGGTCAATATTAGGTTGTTTCTACTATGATGCTTTCACGTGTTTTTGATATTTATTGTATTATGTTTTGGGATTTATTTATTTTTTATAGACTACCTCATTGGCTTAAGAAAATAGCAAAGCACACGGCATTTACATTAGACACAACCACAAATGCAAAACTCTGTATTTAAATAATTTCACAGTAATTTACTAATTGTATTCAACATTTTATTACTGTATAGGGCCATATTTATTCATCTATATTCTTGCAATTTACAATTTTGTTTTACCATTATGCCAATTATTTTTAAAAGAGTAGTATATAAACATGGAAAGTTAACCCTTATCTTTGCATTGCACATAAAAAACAAACAAACAAATTATTAGACTATCCGATTGTATGGGCCTGGTAGCCTATATTTTTTGAGGCTCAACAAGCCATTACAATTATTTAAAAAAAATATTGAGAAAAGAACACCAGGTATCTGATCATTTAAGAGAGCTTTGTCACTGCATTTTTAATGAAAGCTTGTCGCAGTTACAGTGAGTTTTTAATTGTATTTGCCCGTGGCTCGGTGGAGTTTGGCGGGAACGCAGCTGATGGAGAGACCGAGGTGCATGCTGGGCCACAGCCTCCAGGAGCTCCCCGGCCCCGAGGGATTTAGGTTAGGATTGGGTAGACAAGACGGCATTTCACCCTCCAAAAATGTCTTAAAATGACTGCTGGTAAGAGGATTAAAACAATAATGCCCCTCTCTTCTTCAAGGTTTTTAGAAAAGATTTCTTCTACCGAGGAAAAACCGTTTAGGCTGGAATTAAGGGCAGCGAAAAGTAGCCTTTTAATGTAAAGCTTGCATATTTTGTTGAATTTTTTCCCCGAGACTGCGAGAGAGAAAGGAGGTGGTGGCTCAAATCTTAAACTCAGTTTGATCTTTGGCCACATTCATTTGCAGCAAAATGTGTGTGGAAACAAAACCTGCTATAGCTAATGGGACAACCTAAGCTATTGTTCATTTTGCAGCTTTGTCATTTGCTAAACCTTTTTATCATAAATATCTCATCTTACTTTTAATGAAGGGGCATACAACAGGTTTTTAATCAGTGTAAAAATATTCAAAAACAAGCTAATAATAACAGTAACAATACCTTTTTGTATTTGCCTCTTTTGCTCTCTTTACTGCAGCATTTGGGCCCAGAGAAGAGAAATCGGATTAACTTGTGAACCGATGGAAATAAGAACTTAAACTGGAGGTAAAGCTGGCCAGTGTCTCTTTGTGGGAACCGTTCCTAAAGCAATTAAAGCGAGAAGGAATTCCTCTCAGCTGCGCTTCGTCAAATCAGCTTTTTACGGAACTTAATGCGGGCTAATGTCCAGCGTGGCTCAGGGCTTCAATGCAAGTGTCAAGAGGCCTGCTATTAGAGTGATATTAGGCCACTAGAGCAGCAGCAGCTCCTCCTGACCGTGAAGTGGACTGCACACTAATTTGGACCCTTGTAAATGGTAAACATGCAACAAGCTTTAGAGTGTAGTGTGTTGTTTTTAACTTTCTATTCACCAAAATGCATAGTTAATTTCATCCTCCTTTCATTGCCTTCAGGTTATCTAGTGTCTTCTTGGGCTAACTTTCTAAACCCCAACTTGATCTGAGATTTCTGTGGATTTCATCTGCACACTCATTGTTCTCTGTACTCTCTGACTACGTTCAGACTTTATTATGGCAAAGCCTCTCTTCAGATCTGAGTTATCGTCTTTGCTCTCAATCATCCTCCCGTCTGCTTTTGGAATACCAAACTTTATCCCTGTATCAGGACTTTGGCAGCCCGAATCAACGCTCAGCTGAGGAAGCTGCAGCCGATTTATAAATCATGTTCAGTTTTTAATCAGGTTTATTACGCATGAATGTTTGTAATTTTACCCCTCTAGTGGCTCTCCGTATTTACAATTGGCATTTTATATCAACTCAAGTAGAAAGTTTATGCCTTCAGCCTTCAGAGGCCATTAACTTTTATCATTAGGTTTCTTTTAACTTCATGAATATATTAGATTTTCGCTCCAGCTGCTGTGGCCTGCGTTGCTCTTAGTCAAGGTTAGCTTGTGCTCATTTGGGTGAAATTAATCATTTTGATGTATGGTTTAGAGTTGACTGCTTTCCTGGGACTTGTGTGACTGGAGTAACAAAGCAACTTGCCATTAGCGATCTTCAGGCGGTGTCTAAACTCAGCGTAGACCTTAAACACTTTTCTTATACGCGTTACATTCCCAATATCCTGTGCCCAGAAGGTCTCTGTATTTGTCCATTAGCCACTCAGGTTTATCACTTTTAATATAGATTATTAACATTTAATAATGCAAACATTGATTCTGTAGCACCTGGTGCAGATTGCATCAAAATATTTTAACCCTTAACCAGCAATGCCTCTGATTACGGCATCATTTCCTTGTTTGTTTTTCCTGAAAAACATGGTGTAAACCCAGAAGCAGCAACTATTAAATATTAGCAACTTTCTACTTCTGCTGGCTTGCTCATTAAACAGAGAGTATTTGATTTCTTGTGTTTGAGCAAAAACAATTGGGAAATTGTAATTGGGATTGTCTGTGAAAAAATTAGACTTAAGATTATTAAGGATTTTAATAGATGAGAATGTTCAGCACATACAAAAAGCTTTGGCCAATCACATGCTCACATAGAAGGGGGTCTCATAATAGGGGGGCTCAAATTGACTCTTGTCAACATTGAATTAATGGTTGATTAGACAAAGTGCCTATTCCAGCTCTGGTTACATCTGCATAAATAGAAAGCAAGGAAAGTGAAATTTGGATAAATATTGTGAACCCATTCACACAGTATTAATTAATCCAGTGATACCTGCACAATCTGCGGTCTGACACTGGACTTAAGTTTAAGGTAAGCTGTAAACTTTGGTTTGATGTGATGTATGAGTGTTTTGATGTGATCAGTTGGTCCAGTTTTACTTTTTTTTTAATATAAAATAAAACAAGAAAAGGTTGCTATGCTAATGAGACATAGCAGCCTTCATGGAAGGAGACCTTTTCTCTTTTATACTGTAGAGAAAAGTCTTATTCTGTAATAATAAGAATACCTTCATTTGTGACTCCACTATTGTGTATCAGAGCCCTATTTTCTATGTATATTTAAAACTTTTGGGTTTCACTTTCACTATTGTTTCTCCCTCTCTGATCCCACAGATGAAGCACGGTGCAGTCCAGGCGCTCCTCTAAACGGTTTCTCTGGCAGACTTGACATATCGAGGTTGGCAGGTTTGTTTCCTCCCTCTTTCTCAGAGCCGGTCTTTGGTTGTGCCCCTCAGGCTGCGGCCCAGCACAAGGGTTCCTATTGTCAGGGCCTAATCCAGGGGCTACACAGCTTTAGCAACATGGTGGGATAAAAGCCCATCAAACCACTACTTTATGGGGGCAAATCTTTCCTAATCCCTCGCTTTATCTAAACAAAAGGAGAGAAACAAGAGGATAGAAAGAAATTGTGCAGACACAGGGCAAGACCAGGAGCTAAGATGCAAAGAAGTAGTTTCACTGGAGAGGCTAACCATTTTTGACAGGCTTTCACTAAAGGACTGACAAAAAACGGACACCAGGATTCAAAAAGGGCTGTACAGGGTCTTTTCCTTTCTAAAGTTAGGCTTTAAGATCCTTAGGGGGATATGTCGAAATTAGTGAGATTAAATTCAAAAACCCTAACTATTAAGAGAACTTGGCAGGGGGCACCTGTCAGTTTTGTATTCTATGAAAAAATACCTCCTGGTTTACTCACTTGATGTAAACAAGCGACAACTGTGTGATCTTGAGCCTATTCTTTGCTCTTTTCTCAAAGTGAAAAAGGGACTATGGGAATTTCTCTTTCCCACCTCACACACTGCTTAGAAAATCACGCCGTCTGTGACCCTGACCTGTGTCCAAACTATGAAGCATTTACCAACAAGAAAGCCTAAGTCAAGAATGTATTAGCTTAAACTGAAAATGACGCTTAAAGAAAGGCACCAATTTGTATTTTTATTCACATTCAGTGTCTAGAAAACCAACAGCCCATCTTCGGTGTCTGTTTCTGAGCGTATAAATCAGAGAAATCTCGAACTCACACATCCAGCGACTGCACGGCTATGTGTGTGTGTCAGGGACAAATCCCCCGACCCCATTTCATGTATGCTGCCAATTCCAATTTCTATCTTTGCTCTGTGGCAACATGCCTCGAATCCCGAGTGTCGCATCTGCAAATGACTCTGAGTTAGAGGCTCCATTTTCTACCACAGACCAAATGCTCCACAAGAGGACCATTTGTAGCCCAGCGGTCAGAGATTGAGAGCAAGCCAGTTCGTCCCGGCTCTGCGTACATAAACCACCAGTGCCACAGGGCTTCTGGTGCCTGACTGACCCAGGAACAGAAACAAGGTGACATTTATGATTCACTGTAAGAGTAAATACACTGTATCCTCTATTCTCACACAACAGGTTTCTCGAATTGACACAATATACATCATTAAGTAAAAACTGACTCCCAAGCATCACGGAGCACGCCCCCTGCTGGCTCATCCCGATGCCTCCTTGAATGGGGTAATTAAGAGATAATAGGCTGGGGATGTTCGTCAGGGACCGAGTGATTAGTGATTCATTACATGAGCTTAGAATGAGGAAGAAGAGAGGAGGGAAGTGGTTTGGATAGGGGGGCATTCTGGAAGTGGCAGACAAATTGCCGATGGATTTATCCAGGGTAATTAACTATCACCCAGGGAAAGGGCTGGGACTATCATGAACATACAATACAGTCCCACAGACACATTATGGTTTTCTTGCTTGCAAATTATTCAAGTCATTTAATTTTCTGTGTTCTAAAAAAACAGCAAATGTCACTTAATTTGGTTTAGACAATATCATGTTGAATGTAAATCTTATAATTATCTTTACTGTTTAACTTGTTTACACAGGTGTTCAGAAGTGGCACCCTTTGGAGACACTTATATTGAAGGTATGTTTAGCCAAAATGTAGATATTTAAATTTTTCTTGTAGAAATAAATGTCTGTGAAGATTCAGCACTAAACCAAATAATAGGAAAGTTCTGTTGAATGGCCAAACTGTCTAATCTAATATTTGACTGCTATATACTAGAAAAGCCTATATTCCCATGTTTCTAGTCCTACCAAAGTGAGCCTCCCGTCAAGCAGTAATCCTCTCTGGTCCATATCAGCCTCAGAAAGCGGCGCACACTTACATGGAGACACTGATGTGCGCTGTCTGTTTTATCTGATTTAGAAGCACTTAGAAACAACTCTAAGTCTTTTTCCCTGACTAAAGAGACGAGGCTGGTGGAGAGCGGTGTGATAACTACTACCCCTTATGCCAGCTACCTCTCAACATCCAACATCTGTCTATTGTTGTTAAATCTGCTCAGCGCTGCTTTAAAACATCTGTGGGTCATCTGGATTTGAGCATTTGGGGAATTGAGGCTCATCTTTTTGGGCTTAAGTCAGGGTTGAATTCCACTGCAAACTCGGAGCTAACTCCAGCTCATTCATTAGAGTAATGACGGTGTAACAGAGGCTTTATGTCAAATAGTATCAAGTGGTGTCTGATCATTTGATTTATGAGCAGCAATGAGAACGAACAGGAGCTGATTACTGTACAGTTCAACATTTTAGCTATGGGACAGTCCTCTAAACTTTTTTATAAGCAATGTTTTATGAAATGAACATAAGGGATTGCTTGATTGTTGTTTTATGAGAGCTTTATATATTATTCTTCAAAATCCCTTTTTAAAATACTTTGGGTTTGGCTTTTGGTCAGAGGCACATCCAGTATTAACCCACTGACTGATGAATAGTCTGAGCAAATCCAGCTAAAACACAGTTTTTACCAAAAAATAAATAATAGTAAAAAAAAAACTATAGTAGCTTTTTTGGCAGGGAAATAGTTTGATGTTTTGTTACTTTACCAATTCTTTAATATTACAATGCTTGTCTTTTTCTATGCAAGATGAGAGCCAGGACATTTTCAACAGAATTTGTTTTTAATTTAGCTCAATAAGCAATGGTGTTATTAATTCCTAACTAAAGCACCCCGTATTTATCTTCTAAAATATTGTTCACTAACATATTCTGCTTGTAGATCTGAAAAGGCATGTCAGACAGATGAACGTACTCATAATTACTGTGTGATAACAATAGGTAGCTGGATGATTCATATTTTACTGGGTTACCTCCAGATCAGCAGGTCTGCTCCCAGCCATGTGGCTCTAATTACAGTGTGGTGGAGGCCTCTGCAGAGATGGCAAGCTAGTGTAGAAATAAGTGCTTAAGAAATGACTGTGTGGGATCGCCCGAAGGCATCAGGCTCTCTGCAGGGACACTGTGGTTGGCCACTTAACCTGGATACCTGCAAGCTTTGGTCCCACCAATTAGGACAAGTGAAGGGAAAATAGTTCAGGTGAACAATTTGACTGTCCAACTCAAGAATTACCACAAAAAAGGACTATTACACACTTTTGTACATGTCTTCAATCACCGTCAAAGGGAATAAAAGAGGGAGGGGTGTTGGATCTTAACAGAGAGAAAGCCCAAGAATGAAAAGGAGCCTTGCTGGGCCCAACTGGCCATGTAAGAGTAGGTCTGTGTTGGCTGTCAGATGGCGGCTGGCTGGAGGACCCCGGGGTGAGAGCTGCTGTCTCCTCGTTAGATAATCCCTCCAGCACACAGCAGCAGCAGGGGGGGTACTCCCAGCCTGTTAGAGAGAGCCACTGCTGATGGATATCTGTATGGATTTATTTGTTCCTAATGAGGGCTGATTAGCTGCCCACTGAGCAGGAACCCTGTGAGAAACAAATATAGGAGAATTTTAGACTTTAATGTGGATGCAGCTGGGCACAAATTTACAGTGAAGCTTTTGCAGTGTTTTAGGTATTTCTCTCAGATCGGTCACTGTTTCTCCCTGTCTTTCTGTAATCATAGCAGTTTGTGTAGTTTAAAATGTCCTTAATATAATCACACTAGAGTCAGAAAATACAAACATATGTTCTATCTTAGCATGTTTCTAGTGCATCAGCTCTGAACAACTCGATTTAAAAGTGTTACTTATGGATAATTATTGCAGGGATCATTTATGTATCATTTATGTGTGTATTTCTTTTTTCTTGCCTCGGGGGTATTCTGCACACACACCCCTACACCCCACAGAGGAGCCCTCCAGAAGAGATCGGACTCTGCATGAATATGGATGAGAAGGTAACACACAGGGGAGAGCCAGGGAATCTGATGACAGGGCAGAAAAAGACCAGAGCATCTACAGGGATGTATGACTTCTCAGCTCTGCCACTGATTTGATAAAGTGGCTGAATTCGAATGTGTGCGTGGGTGTGCGGGTTCGCCTATAGACTGGGAGCGTGTCCCGTCAGATGGATATGAATAATGTATTGATAGCCGCCCTCCTCCCCCTGTTGTAGTCCGTGGTGTGTGATGTGTTTAGCCTTGCCCAGCTGGCAGGGTCACAAGGGATGCACACACATTATGTCAGAGTCCCTTGAGATGTGTGGGTGCATGTTCCCTTTTCATCATCAATCAACAGAGCAAACTGTTTAACAACAACAATGAGGCAGTTAAGAGGCCCCTCGGCTCATGCCAGAAGTGGTGATAATTACCTAAACATGAAGTTGTCACTCTTTTCCCCATCTGCCCCCTCTGATTCAGCCCGGCTCACAAGTGAGACAGACAGTAATTGGAGAGATTGATTTTTAAAAGCTTATTCATTTGACCTGCCCCCTTGTCCATATGGGGCATTTTTATTAAGCCTGATAAATGCTGTTGATGTGATTTCCTGAAATGTTTCTTCCCAATGTAAAAAAAAAAGAGAAAAAAAAAGAGGGCCCTCCCTGTTTTCTGCTAAAAGGACTGGTCAAAAGCCCCTGTCATGTTGTCAGCACTTCTGCTTAAGGAGTCAAAAAGCCAAACCCTGGTTCCACTGCCTGCCAACATATGCTTCTTTATAATCAGCTAAATGCTTGTTGGTTGTACAAATACAATGATATCCTAAAAAATAGGAAAGCTGCTATAAATTTGGTAACTGACTAGCAAAAGAAAGTGATACATAAGATAATTCTACTTTCTGATTTGGTTAGTGCAGACACTAAACCAAACAAGAGACATGTAGCAGAGTAGCACAACAGACCAAGTACTATGAGAGAAAAAGGAGAAAAAAAACATTAAAAATAAAAATAAGTGAAATTCTGTAACCTGCAAAGAGTTTATTGCATATTTAGGGGGGTTTAAAGGGGGACATGTGCATTAATTACTTTTTTTTCATCAAGCTGACATAACCTCAACTAAAACAGACAAATGTTTATGTTTTGATATTGCAGGACGGAAAAGAAGTCTTTCTTAATTCCACACCGTAGCTTCGATACTTTTCTTGCCACAATTCATAAAAGTAACATCCTGCAGAATTCTCAAGTGTGTATTACAGACTTCTCAAAATGTGGAATGTGCTTTTCCAGAGTTGCATATAGCCTTGAAACACAGAAACTAATCCATGATATTGATCAGTGTGTTTCATATTGGCCTCTGTAATCCATCAAGCTAACAGTGTGGGATAGGCCTAATTTATATCATCTGAAAGGTGTAATCAAAGATGAATGAACCTCAGCGTGATAGAAATGTGCACAGGGTCATAATTTCTCTCACTGTGAGTAATGGTAGAAGCGAATAAACACAACACACGGTCTGGAAAATAGGTAGAATTATATAAAAAGCTTGTGTGTGCCTGTTTGGCTCATGTTACCTGGATATAAATGTGTTGAATGTAAAGAGACAACACAAATCCTTGATAATCCATATATGCAGCACTAAAAAGAGCCTTTACCTGATGGAGATTCATTCACCTCAAACGGTTTTCACATTCAACATTAACATGCAATAACCCCTATTAAAATGCATGATTCAATTATATTACACTACAAGTTGCTGCAAACGTGACAGGGCTGGCTGACCTGACGGCTGGCAGTGAAGTGAGTTTTTAGAATAGCAGCAGATTGGGTAGAGCAGCTGCAAATGTATGCGTAAATATATATAAACGTTTCCTTTTAAAAAGCCACTTAAGAACTCCAACCCTTTAAATAAGGCCAAGAATAATCTGTTTCCTCCGTCGCGGTAGATCCAGCAGGGATTTGCAGAAACATTCGCCAGTGACACAGATCTACATAATCATTTTAAGTTTCTACCCGCTCCTTCCAATGATTCTCCTGCTGTCACTTTAGATACCGCTAAAACTGATTTGGGCTCCCTAATCTCCCAGTATTTCTTAGACTTTAAAAATCTCTAATATTATAAGGAGATTATTTCATTTATAATTGATTGAGTGCATTTGCCGGAGTGCCACTTCAAAGTTGCTGCATTAAAGATGCATTTAAGAAGGCTGGGCACTGTGAGTCGCAGGGTGGGGTGCAAGGTTGTGTTTGGGAGAGGGGGCGGTTGGGGCTTGGGAACAGTGGTGGTGGGTGTGTATGATAGGATGGAGGGGAGGCTTGTGTCTTTTTGGAGCAGGGAGGCTGATACAGATTTCCCTAAATGGGCTCTCAAAGTGTCTAGCTCAAGGAGGCATCGGAGGACACGGGCCAGTAGCAGTTAAGAGATCCAAGCTTCTCTTCAGAGATACTGCGTCAAGTCCTGTCCATCCTCAGAGGTCCTCTAAGAACACTTCAAGAAGATGATTCCTGGGTGAAGTCTGCTCTACCTGTAAGAGACTTTACCCAAATATCTCCCTGAAACCACCCTGGACTCCCAAAATGCACACGTCTTTGAAAACCCTTCCTTCTTAAGCCCTCTATTTGGATTCTCTCTGCATAGGTCCCTAAAATCTCCAGAGTCCAGAGCGGAAATATGGACCTCACAGATTTCTCCGCAATACCTGCCGCTTTCTCAGTCTAGGACAGTTTGAGGATCTTCATTAACGCACAGAGGAAGATATAGCGTCTTTAAAGAAAATCCCACTAGCGCCAGAGAACAGGGAAAAGATATGGCCTATTGGAGATGGAGAGCTCAGGCCTATTGGAGTGCTTAGTTCTGACTAAATGAATCTTGACAGTGAGGAGGATGCTCTCCTCCTGCCCAGTATTGTGCCATCCGCCCAGCTGCTACTGCGTGCCCCCCCACATCCCACTGCATTAGATACTTTGACTCCCCTTCCCCCCAGTCCACCACCAGCACCACCATGGCCCAACCAGATCATAATCCTCTTAACGCTTTGCCTTATTAACCACTCATCTAAATGACATGAAAGCAACCGGCTGCAGAGAGGGGAGAAAAAAGTAAATTATTTCCCCTGGAATAAAGTCCTGGCCCTTTCACCATACAGTACTTTGTATTTCACATTTCATTATGTGACAAGTGTATCTAAGTCTGCTCGGGGCTCAAGAGAAATGTATTTCAGAGCCCATCAGGCGCAGCAAATTTATAGCAGGGTCCAACGTGCCCTTTGTGTATACATACGTACGCACACATACACACAGCTAAATTGAATTCCAATTAAGTCAATTCCACAGTTGAATAAATGGATTTCTATTGAAGAAACTGTAAATGACTGATCCCTCTTGCTCCCAGAGGAATCCTCTCATTAGGGGCCATTTTTCTGAATTAACAGCTCCATTTGCCACCGCTTGGCTCATACAACCTGGTGAACCTTTGTAATACTCAATGCCACCAACCTAGAAATTAATTCTCGTCCAACCATTTGACCCACTTCTTGCTCCTGCCTGAACGGTAGCAGAGGTTTGTCCCTCTGTGCATTGTCTGGAAAAGCAATAAGCTATGATTGGACAAGGAATGGATGTGGCTGTAACTAGCCAGAGGTATTTTGTGCATCAAATGTCACAGGTTTTATACTAAAAATCATTGTAATTTGAGCGGCCTAATATAACAGACAGCTTTTATATATTGTGCAGCCCTAATTGTAACTGAGAGTGAGGTCAAAATAAATAATAGTAAAATATAGTGGTCCATAAAAGTATTGTAAATATTTTTTGTCCTTTGAGAGAGAACTGCTCTGGTTGAAAGCTGTTTGACATTCCTCATATACTTCTGTGTCTCTTAAGCCAGTGTGTGGACTGTATTATCAAGAGTGTGTCAGAATCTCACACGTCCAGGATAAAGTACTCTGCTTGGTTCAGCCTGAAACGCTGGCCTGAAAAGTTAACACGAGAAACACTAAAAGCTGCGAATTCTTGATTGTGATGTGCTTTCATAACCCACCACTTACAATCAGAGTACAAATAATTTATATTAGTACGGTAGAGATTAGACAAAAGTGGTCTAACTGGCTGTTCCCTACAGATTTCTCCTTTACACTAGTGGGCAATCTCCTGCATGAAATACTGCACTGGTCTGTTTGGACCTGCTGAGATAAAATGGTGTCTGAATTTGCCTTTCCTTTTACTCCTCTATGTGAACACCATACTCCTGTTAAGTTGACTAAAGACACCATGTCCAGGGCTTTGTAAGGTCTGTTTGGTTTCCCCACATCTTGTTTTCTTGTGGCTCCACAGCACTCTAAGTCCTTTTCAGGCAGTTTATGAGGGCCCGCCTTGTGGAGAGAAAGCTTTGGCCGTGTTTGCTTTGGGAATAGTCTCCTGACAGGGTGCTAAAGGAGCATGTCAGAGCACGGGTCCCAAAGTGTTTGGGTAAAGAGAGCCGCTACCTCTTGCCACTGAGGAATCCGCCCTTCTTCGGTAATCTGTCACACCTCCTTCTAAATAAAATGGCTCAGAGATTTTCACACAAGTCCGTCAGGGTTAATATTTACCCCTGCCCTCTGGTCAAGAGGGAGAGCGGCGGTCAGAGAGAGAAAGTCATGCATGTTTTTACAACCTGACCTGACAAGGTGATAAAATACTGACAGACGACAGATTTTATCAGGCAAGATTTGACCAAAGTGTAATTACAGGACGGTTTCACTTTATATTAGATGTTTTCTTTGATTTTAAACTAAACACATCCAAATAAATGGAGGCAGTCTTTTTATTCTTTTTTTTGCTGATTTCATGAACATCCGTCACATGCACTGTCAGCTCAGTAGAGGTATCTTTTTGGTTTTTTTTTAATAGAGATAAGGATATAGTTACCTACTTTTAGTTTTTGTCTGTTTTCTTTGTCTTTGTCACAGCCCATCAGACACATGTGACAGAAGGTGAGGGGGCGACAGAAAAAGGGGCATAGGATTTAGCGTGGCCTGTCGGTGAGCTTATTCCTGTGCCGGTATTGGAGCTCCTCAGTTCCACCATGGCTCAGATATTCAGATTTGGGCTGGGCTGCCATGTGGGCTCGAAGATACTCTGTAGCCGGGCTCCTCCCCCCCGCTCTATTCAGGGCCTGCGAGGAGTCTCGGGATGGCGTTAAAAAAGGAGATTAAGTTTCCTCTCGAGAATAAAGCTCCTTAAGGGGGTATCTGTGTGCCTCTCAGCTGCCTGGTCAGTAAGGGATGCACTCGAGCCTCGCCATGAACCCCACTGAGGGTAGGGGGGACACCTAGAGAGGTTCGGTGTGGATCTGGGGTGGACTGACCTGACTCTGGTGCCCAGTGTGGTGCCAGTACTGAGGTGTTGACATCCAGTCTGAGTCAGTGTTTGGTTGAACAATCCTTCATATATTTTCTATAAACGGGCATTGTTTGGCCTGATGCCCTTTTGAGTATGACCTCTCATACTTTAGGGACTGCAGTGGGTCAGACACTATAATATAATAATAAACCATCCATTCTAAGCATAACAGCTGTGGAGGTTTTAAATACCAAAATATAAAAAAAGGCCAAATGCTCAGAGACATATGGAAAATTTGGTGGATTTGACTGAAAATTAAATGAGAATAACTGGAACATTTGAGAAAGATATATTTATCAGATCACAAGCAGCCTTTCAGGAATCAGATTTAAGTATTGCTAAAATAAGATCTCAGAACTGAAAAGAGTTGGAATCTATCCTTCAAAGGCCTTTCAAGGTGTCCATTGAATCAAAAAGGACCGGATTGCAAAAGCAAAAACCCTTACGCATTCCTTTAGTTGATTAGCAATACTGATGACGGGGTTGAATAAGAGGAAAATCTAATGACTTTTTGAGCTTTGGAGCTGGAAAAGCCTTATCTGCTCTATTCAGCAGCGTCTCTCCTGGGAAGTGAGGATCACTGTGCTGTGGGACTGTCAGGTCCTGCCAATAGCCGTAATGGGCCCTAATTCCACATTAATGCAGTCTAAATGAAGTGTCACAGGAAGATTGATCTGCCGAGGGCGTTGGCGTGATGAAGCTTGTTCTAGTGAGTGGGCGACACAGCGGACACCTGGTTACCCCATGCAACGCCCAAGGGGCCTCATCCGGGGCCCACAGAGCAACCTGTCACACTGTGTGCTTATGAGGAGCCCACGTTCAGGAGTCTTAAATATGTATCAACGTCTACACAGGGGTGTAATTTTTCTGATTCCTGTGACTAAATGCAAGCAGGTAGAAGACTGAAGCTGATCTGTCTCTAATGTTGGGAAGATTGCTTAATATTTGCTTGGTACACTTTTCATCATCGTCTTGTTCTGTTGTCTGACAGGTGCATAGGCCGGATAATACTGCCAGTGGGAGACTTTGCAGGGAGCTTAAATACAACCAGTCCTCCTACTGTACATATCTAAAACCCCATTTTACTCCTTTCCATTAATAATTCTTGTCCACAGAAATGGATTTTTACTCACTGTCAAGTTTAAACTGGTACTTTTCCTGTATGCAGAGTATTAAGATAATCATGCCGTAAGTCTTCGTTTTATATGCTTGTCAGAAATATATAGTCTGTGTTATAACTTCACAGTGCAGGTTCAATCATCAGGCCAGGTTTAGATTGTGTTTTTATTCACATTTTTACAGTTGTTTAAAAAATGTAAGTAGTAAGTAATTGATTCAACTTGTGATTACAGAATTTTCCTCTAGGTTCTGCCTTACCCTAAATATATGCAACATGAGTAACACTAGTGAGGTCAATACAGTACAATAACAGTAAATTTGCAATGTTTTATGTACACCTAAAGCACAGATCTAAAGTAAAATACCGTAAGTAAATATTATTCAACATCTAACACTAAATGAAGCTATTTGATTTGAATTTTCAATTAAATTAAAACATTTTACAATTGCATTGAAGTCACATTTCCGTCATACATCAATATCAAATATCATTATACAAAGTTTTTCTTTGCCACAATATGGTACTGTTTATTTTTATTATTTTTTTGCCTCATGTGTAGAAGATTTGAATTTTCTAGATGTGAATTTTAATGACAGAAAGTGTGGCCTCTGGGCACATTAAGTTTCCATTTGATGTTTTAAATCACATTGATTCAATCATTAACATTCATGCGTGAGGCGTACTCCACTGGACACACTTCAAACACTTTTCCACACTTCATTTTCAACCTCATAAATGGTTTTATGTAGTTATGGCTGCAGAGGACCATCTGTTTGTGTATGTATGATTGCGTGAGAAAATACATGCACACCGAGCATTGGAAGCAGCGGGTCGTTGGATGAGCTTCCTAGGTGACCCAGAAGACTTGAGCGAGTGTGTCAGTGTCAGTTTGATTAAGTCTAATACCAGGCTTTTGGCACATGTGGTCAGGTTAATGAAACTCAGTGAGAAAGAGATCTTTCCTGGGTTCATCCCTGCCATGAAGCTGCGGGTGATGGGATGAGGTTCAGCAACTCTCTCCTATTCCCTGAGCAACCCCCATCTCCAGCAACGGGACAGACGCACTGCTTTAGAGTCCGCTCAGATGTATGACTGTCAATTAGAGTCGGTATAATACATCAATATGCGCAGATATCCTAAGTTTTGTCATTAAACTTTCACAATTCTGATTTTTTTTAAAATAAAATAACTTTACTTTTCAGTTACTGGTGCAATTTTATTTTTTGTTTGGTTTTTTTCATGGTCTAATTTTGTTTTTTGGTTCAGTGGGTCTCTGTGCTAACCTACGACTCTAAGTTTATTCGACTTTTTAATAGCAACACATAAAGTTCAGCATCTTGGGATCTTAACTTTGATACCACCTACATGGGACACTGCTAGTAGCAAAAAGCCCACCAAAAGAATGTGTTGTTTTTTCTTAACCCCTTAAATTCTGTTAATGGTTTTTGAGGATTGCTAGGGACTATCATGACCCCAGCTCTCCAAAGGGGTTACTCCTTGCTCCTCCATTCTTCGCTGACACAGAAATAGGGCACACCGGAGAATAAGAAACACAATTGGGAGGCATCCTGTCGCTTTAAGAACGGGACCCATCTAATCTCTCCGTATCCACTCCAGACCCTGGATTTATAAATTTCCTGCAATCTCAATTCTCAAAGCCGTCTTGATTTGGAGTGTATGTGTGTGTCAGTGTTTGCTTGTGAGCGAGGAAGTGTAGGACTGGCAAGAGGTACTATTGGGGAGGGGGTTTCGGTTTGTTTGTGCTGTCCTTTAGAAAAAGAGCTTATAGGTTCAGCAGAAGAAACGCGGGGAGCTAATGTGAAGATTTAGGACTTTCTCCGAGGCTTGGCCCCGTCTAAGCTCTGTTTGCTTGAGCCGTTTGTGGGGTCCTGCTCACACTAAACCCAGATTAATATTCCCCCCATATCCAACCAACCCAGACACCGGCTCCCGGCCTCCTCGCGGCCCTCCACCCCCCCAACCCATGCCTTTTCTGGCCGTGATCGTCTCCCTTCCCTAATCCAAGTCCGCTGCCTCTCATCGCGCTCTTTATCTCGTCTAAGTAAGCACCTTTCTCATGGATGCTTTCCATGAGGGGAAGCAGCGGGAGGAGCGTAAATATGTTTTACGCCGCCGTGCCTTCTCACACTGCTCACTGACCTCTGTACGGTGTTATTATCAGAGTGAGTGCTAAGCTTTCAGATTGCTTTTAGCCAGGTTCACCAAGAGAGAGTGAGACTGAGTTGAATGGGACTGAATTGGTTTACAACATAGAAGGGATGGATCATTTTTGTACAAAATATGTTTAGATTCTTGTGTTAAATATTGTAGTATACAGTAGTGTACAGTTTATTTACAGTCTGTTTATTAAGTTTATTAACTGTCTCAAAATAACTACATTTGTTGTTGAAAAATACAGTTAAGGTGTTTCTATTCCTGTTGTGGACAAACTGAGTCCTGCTGAAAGAGACTTGTTTACTTGTTTAATTAAATTACTTAGGTAAACCCAGAAATTTGCATCAAGGCATTTATAACCAAATTTTGTTTTTTTAAATAAAGGCCTAAGGTGTGGAATTGTAATGTGCAGTGTATCCACCAGATGCCTCCTAAAACTACATGCTGCACCTTTAAAAATAACTAAAATAAAACAGATACAGTAAAAAAAACAGTAAATAAGATTCATGTCCTATCCTATGAGATTTAATTGATTGATTCATTCAATAGTGAGTGTATTGTTTGGACCTTATCAAATACTCCAAAGACCTTGAGTTTGACTCACATAAACTTAATGAGAAATCTGCAAAGACTACATTTTAAACCATACCATTACTACCACTGTTTCCTAGTGCCTGTATTTACCATCGGTTTCCCAGACTCTTGCACAAGATTGTAACTGAAGCTGAGCTCCTCACTCATTTTGTTGTCTTTTCTTCTTTCTGACTCTGTCTCTCCCATCTGGATCAAGTCTGAGGAAAGAATAACAAACGCATTTAGAGCTGAGAGAAAGGGGTTGATTTTGGCGTGCTAAACAGGCAGGCTAAACCCATTACCTAAGTGTTCTTTATCTTCCCATATGCTTTTGTTGTATAATCAGCTTTGTATCTCTCCAAATCCAGGATTGAGATAACAAACAAATGGATCAGCTCAATGTGTAGACTAAGAAAGCCTTTTTTCTGGCACCTTTAATGTTTAGGACTGTCCTGGTCTTGCTAAGTGGTCAGAAGAGGAAAAACACCACCGCAGAGGTTTAATTTGTCTTTTTTCGGACAGATGCAACGTCCAGTTTTTGACCAGTTCATTCTGTTGTAAGGGTTTGGATACAGGGAGAGTGAAGGGGGGTGTAAAGCTGTAGCTCACAGATTTGCAATCTTTAGCCTTGATTTCTCTCTTCTACATAAGAAAAGGAGGATTCTAGATTATCTCTGGCATTCAAAGCCAGAAAGAGTCGAGCACTCACTGAATACATTAAGGACTTTAGTGCCAGCATGGTTGTGGAATAGCCAGCATTTTATCAGATTCACCTTTGGCTTTGGAACAAAATTTGATCCCTCATGTGTGATTATGTCTTTCTTTTTTTTTCCTTCATCTTTTTTTTCTTTTTTTAAATTTTAACTTAATCATTTGAATGTGGACAATGTAAAGAAAATAAAACAATGGCAACCCATACATCAGTTCAGTTTCAGATGGTTGCTTACCAGTTTATTTTAGCAGCAGTCCCTCTTTTAAGACATCACTCTAAGGACGCCGCTCAAATCAGTTCAGCAACTTTCAAAAGCAACCTGAAGATTTTTTTGTTGGGTTTTTTTTTTCAAAAGGAAGTTCCTTCACAGAAACAATGCGGCTGAAGCCAGAGGAAGTGATGATAAGTGTGCACGCTGGTGACCTCAATGTGCATCTCAGTTCAATTCCCCGCGGGTAGAGGGGCTCATCACCCCTTCTTGTTCTCCCATCAGCTTCAAACACACCTCTTTGGAATGCACTCGCCGACACGCGCGTACACACGGCCTGGGACTGCTGGGGAAAATAGGCCTCATTTATTATTGCCACACTCCCCCGTCTCGTCCCCTCGGTTCAGCGAGTGCGCCGCCAAAGCACGTCTTCCACCGCCAATGTCACACAATTACCTCTTAACTGCTCAAACAAATAGAGCGACCCGGAGAGTGACATCAAATCAAAACTGTCACAGGTGATTGAGTCTAGTCATCAAGGCGGCCCGCCCGCTACCTGTCAGGAGAGTGAGGGAACGGAGGCAAGAGGAGAAAAGACGGAGGAATATGATAGCTGCTTTATAATAGACCGCTAATAATGTATAAACAACTACGCTCTCTTTTTGCTCCGCTCATATTAAAGTTGGCCACAGAGTGTATGATGCCCTCCTTTCCCAGCCGCCGCTCTGCCTCTGGAGACCGGAGAGAATGGCTGCGAAAGGAGTAATGATAGGAGCAAATGATAGAGAGCAGATTGAAATTTCCATCCTCCCTGAACCATGCCGGCTCTGCTCCTAAAAAGACATTGGCTGCTAATGGGGTTAGATGACACGCATGAGAGTTTGAGGCCTGAGTGATGTTAGCTGTTGATACTCTGATTGAAAAAAAAAACAACACTTTAAAGAGGAAAACTCCCCAAAGGTTTGGGTATAGACTGATAGTCCCAAGATTCATCCAAACAGCCTGGTTTGAACTCTCTACAGGTGAGTTCAGAGAGAGGCTGGAGGATCAAAGGGAGAAACAACAGAAATGGAGAACAGGAACAAGGGTTGAGCAAGGGTACATTAGGGACATGATGATGTTGTCAGTGTCTGATGTAAATTGGAGAATGACACAGTCTACAGACACGGCTGGCTGCTCGCCGCCGCAACACACCGGGGCCGTGACACTGACAAATGGAATATTTCAAAGGACTTAATCAGAGGAAATGGGGTTTGGTCTGCAGGTGACACGAGTCCCGCTCCAGCGCTCACAAAAAGAAAACTGATTGCCTGCCTCCAAACCCCGCCAAACGTCTCTCGATTTCTCTGTCTGTGCGTCCGTCTGCGCCGCCTAGATCTCGCTCTCACTGTTTCCCGCTCCTCGCCCTCTGCTGTCGCTCCACTCGAAGCAGGGGGTTAGCATGAGTGAGCACCACAATTAGATACAGCCACTGATAGCCTTTTGAAGTGTTTTCCAGGCTATTACATCACTTGTGTGCGAACATGTGTACATTTCAATCAAGTGCTAGTATTCCCTCTTTTCCGTATGTAAAAGTTCAACAGTTTATGTCAGTACGCGCTAAACATTTGATGATGATTGTTTTGAAATGGGCATGCGAGATCAAAAGTAACGGTAATGTATAATTATAATGTTTATGATTCTTTAAGGCATTGCTATTACGTTTCTGTTATTATTATGTTTTTTTTTTATCACTTATTATTAGCTACACAGGTCAATGTCAACTAAGGGCCTTCTTTATTTTCAAAGGAAAGTTAGTCATTGCTGCTTTTTTTTTTTTTTTAGTTATTGACTCCTAGGTTTACTTGTGTGTTCTTTTGCTCATATGGTATACTTCCTATAGCTCTATTGTTCACTTACGAAATTTACTTGAAATTGGAAGTTTATTCTGTTGGTGAGAATATTATTATTAATTATTTGACCAAAGATAAGCCAAACCTCTAATTTATTATGTTGCTTTAATCCTTTTTGTTATTTTGTGTTCTGGGTCTGTAGCAAACTGAGGTAAAGGAGTTATAATAACATTGTGTCAGCACAGGTAGCACTCAGGAGCAGATCAGCAGTGATAAATCTCTCTGCTTAGATCCCAGGGAGGAGAGGGCATGCTGGCCGCTGCAGAGGAAGGACAGTCAGAGTATGAGAACCATATCAGCAACAATGAAATACTTTTAGAAAAAGTTAGGTTTATTCAACTTTGGGTTACTGGGACAGAGGACTCTTTGGGTAAAACAGCAGGCTTTGTTCATTTAGCTTTGTTCATAACGGCTGTACAGAAAGGCAGCAACCAATTCCCAGAATGCGAAATCTATCTTTTAAGTCTTCTGTTCCCAGGACTTATTTAGTGACTTGGTGCCCGAAGTCCAGTAGGCCCTTGTTGTGTATGAATCACAACAAGGGCCCGCTGCCCTGTCACCGTGGCTACAGATCAATGATAATTACCACCTTGACATGAGTACGCTTATTACTGAACAGGATCAGGGACAGGGGCCCGAGCCTCGGTGGCCGTAGGGCCCGATCGATAGTCCACGAATAATGGCTCTCTGGGGCCCTAGATTGGACTTTGCCACTAAACAAGCCATTATAGCCGCACGCATGACAGCTTAGGTCTAGATATGCGTCCTAACTCTCCTGGTCCTGGAGGCTTCTCTGTTAGAGGCCGCCTCGCTATGGCTCCCACATGCCTCAGTACTCAATCTTGTCATGTGGCGTTATGGGCAGGCCAGACACATGCCTCTGGCTTTGAGACGTGTTAACCAGAAGTGAGTGATTAGGGGAAGCATGCAGCTACAACACAATCTGCTCCTGTGCAACACACGCCACAGAAAAGGGCCCTGCAATGTGACCTGATGATTGCCACTGAGCGCCAAGATCAAACATGGCTGCACCTTACAGTTACGTGCGCACACACAAACAAAATACACACAAAAGCTTGCACATCAATGCGTATAAGCGATGCTGATCCGTCTATGGCAGCCCTCATCTGCTTTTCTCTTTGATTTTTTACCATTTCCCTCCTCCAGATCCCTTGTTTTTTTCCCTTCTCTTTATTTAATCCGGTCATACCTGTAATCGGGCTCTGCGACAGGAAACTTCAGAGAATCAATTAGTCCTCGCCTCATCCGGGAGCCAAGACGATTCCTCTCGACTTGAGCCGCAAACTCCTTCTATCAGGAGTCATTCTGCCTGCCTAACACCCAGACTCCTCTCTCCTGAGCCGGGATAGGTTTGACTCTAAGCCTCTAAAACGTTGACAACCCAAAGCGCCTTTCTCTGTGCAAGCCCTAACCGTCTGCCTCACCCCGGCCTCTACTCCTCTTTCTAAGCGCTGTTGCTTCTAAATAAAGAAGGATTTGTTTTTCTCCACAGCAGCTGGTATTAATGTGGCATTTCATCCACAATTAAATAAACATTCTCAAACTCTAGCTCTAAAAGTTTGATAAGAGCTGATGCAAGAGGCCTTTCTTTGTCCTGGGGAAGTTAGCCACTGTAGAGTCTGCATTGTGGATGCTGCCGCGTTGTTTTCAAATGCCAGCGCATGCTACAAAGGAAAAAGCAAATCTGGAACTTTGCTGGCTCTTCTGTAGGCCCTCGAGTGGAGTCTGGAACAAACAGAACATTGAGGGGTCAGATTTAATCCTCCGCCCCTGCCTTTTGTATTCAGATTAAAGACTAAGGAGGATTTGCAGGAGCCTGGAGTCTCTTGTTAAAAGACTGTGTTCTCCACTTAACCTGTAATTTACCTGTCACTTAAACCAGCTGCAGCGATCAAACACACCTCTGCGCGTAAAAGGAGCTGTTATTTTTTGTGTTTTTTAGCCGCTTTGAGCTAATGAAAGTGGTATATTAAATTCCCTGACAGATGCAGATTAAAGCCGCAGCAGTTTGTGAAAGATATGTCAGAAATAACCACTAAGACTGGCACCACTTTTGCTGCACATAAGTCTCTTGTAATAAACAAGAAATGACTTGTTGACCAGTTGGAGTGTTATGATGAGGTTGAATTCGGTGTGTACTCTCCGGAGGGTGGTGAAAAAAGATGCCTGCAGGACACAGAGCCGGACCACACTCAGACGCCTCTTGACTTGATTTGTATTGTGAACCTTTCTCATCTGCTCCTCTGAAAAAATCCTTCTGTGGCAACCGGACCTTCTTTTTCCTTTCCCTAACCCTCTCAGAGAAGCCAAACGTGATTCATCTCGCCCAAACCAAGTCTGGGGAACGAGTGGAACTGCTCCAGTGAGCTGTTTTGCCCTCCACCAGAAAGCCGTAACGCTCCTCTAAATCTTCCTCCTAAACAGAACGGGCCGGGTCCATCGCAGCAGTAAAGAGGACCATTCGTTTTCCCAACACAGTCAAAGGGAGTAATGGGAGTGATCTTGGGATATTATCAGTCAATCACTGGCTGCCAAAGCTTTGCGAGCCACTCCTGCATTATTTTTCAGGAGCATGTGCAGATGCCCAGCAAACAAGCACACGACTCATGATGGAGCTTTACACAAGTCTTTGATATGTCCCTTAATCTCCACTAAACTATCCCACTGGTTTTAACATCCTTGCGCATTAGCCTATGTCTTATAACTTAAGAGTTTATCATTGCGCGCTAAATTTAGACGCCCTTTCCTAAGACTCAAAGGCAGCTTGGAAGGAAAAGGAGCGTGCAAAATTATAAACCGTTCCCAAACATAACAAACGGATATGAAAAGTGTTCATTGTTTTAGGAATCTCTTTGCAATTGAGCCATAACAGATTAAAACAACTGTGTATTGGAGAGATTTCGTTAACACTTGAATGGATGGGAGATTAAATTTAAAGAAAGCAAAACTTTACCGTAAGCCCACAGTAAAGTGCATAAAGATAAGTGACCAAAAGCAAAGTCAGTATGGAGCTCTTTGTTCTATGCTTTATTTTTAGATGCTCTCTGATCCGCTTTCCATGGTTTTCTCCTTCTCCTTGTATTTCTACTCTATCAAACAACCCTGCGTCTTTTTGCTCCCCGTGAGAGTTGTCTCTTTTCTTCTGATAGGAGCCCACCTGTCCGGCTTCACATCAGACCCATCCCCGGTGGGCTTCTGTGTTAAATTCCAAAGTTAAAACCCATTACCGAGCTATCAGCCCGCTCATAATGCTGTCTAACGACCTCATTTCCCTAAGTGTCAGCCCCGTCAGTCACCGGAGGCTCCGTCTGTCAGGCCGGGCCCGTTGTGTGTGTCCGAAGGTCCCGTTTGCTCTGAGGCATCACCGCCACTGCCTCCTCCTGCTCCGCCGCGCACCACCTCAGCCTGTCCTCATCAGAAACAGGATACAACGCTCAATCTGTGGAAATATGTCAAGGCTAAAGTGACTGGGGACACAGGGGGTAAGAGACTTTGGAATGAAAGTGCTGGGTATTTCATTTACCATATCCACTCTATTAGTCAGAGCGGCGCAGTCAATCAAGGGCCCCCCGTTTGGGTATGAGGGGAGTCAGGGGGAGCGAATTGGGACACATGGGCAAAATGGCTGACGGTCATGGCGTGAATATTCCAGCTGCAGTCCGAATCAGTTTGAAGAGTTGTAAAATGGATTATTACATTGACTGTCCTTGTTAAGGGGGAAGCTGAACTGAGCATGTGCGAGGAGCAAAGTAAGAGATGATAGGGGAAAAGCTGGACGTGTGAATGCAGGTGTTGTGTGTGTGTCCCGTCTGCTAACTGTCTCCTCAGGTCTCCCAGCGTACCTTTCTGTGAAATGATTTGGTAAATATGGAAAGGGGCCCCTAGGCCACACAGGCCCAGCCCCTCTTTAGAAGTGGATAATTGACTCCTTTCCCTCCTTGATAATTCATAGCATGCATATGCCAGCTAATACATCAGCTGGAAACTGCTCTGGCCCCTCGTCTCCCCTGACACACACACACACAGCACCCAGAGGAATGAGCCGGAGACTGAGCAGAAAAAATGGGGATGACAAATGGAAGCACTTCTAGATCTATGAATGAATTATGTCTTCTAAATACCTTGAGCAGAGGCAACTGTCAGCCGTCGTCTATACTAATCTGGGACAAAATATGACCAACTCCGCATTAAAAATAGGAGGGAGCAGGGCTGCAAGAGAATGAGGCGAGAAATGAACAAGCAATCAGGCCATTAAAATGAGGTGTCTGATTCAGCTTTGCTGGACATTTGCACATTTATCATGAGATGGAAATATGCTCCTCCCCCGCTTTGTTATTTTAATAATGGGCCTTCCATTGAAATAGATTAGGATTATAGCAACGGGACAGAGATATCATTTGTTTTACAATAGCCAAGTCAGCACTCACAACAGTCATTAGAAATTAGACAGAGACAACACTCAGAGGGGTAAAATTAATGGTGCTTAATTTTAAAAGGTGGATATTAAAAAAGAGACTGTGCAAAGGCGAATGTTTTTTACAAAAGAGATGCTGTATATTAGTTTATAGAAAAAAGTGTGTATGAAATGTGAGGTCATTCACCTGCAGATGATTGTGTTCACTTAGAGGTCAAAGACACGCTAACCTTGCTATTGTTCTATCTTGTGGTTATCTGCCGTGTGGTATATTACCTGTGGGAAATGTATTTTTCAGGCAGAGGTTGGGAGATGACCTGGCTGTGGTTCAGGGCCACAGGAGGATCACTGCATCCCTCTGAAAGGCAAAGTACAGCAGGCACAGGGCCCAAGGACGACACAGAGCAACTTGAGCAAGTGGGACTATAGAGAGTACTGCACTGTGTTCCAGGCCTGTGAGTATGTATAGGCCATAGTATGTGTTAGTCTAACTTTCAGTTGTTTACAGGGTTTTTCTTGTCTACAAGAACATCTTGATCCTAAACTGCATAATATTTTTCTTGATTTTAACACTGTGATAAACTAAAAGAATTTAGACGTGGTTATAGTTTATTGGGATAGTAGTCGTATTAATAATATTAAGAAGAACCCACATTAGACAGCAGTATACACATGATCATCACATGACGGTGTGTTCATGTCTATTTTCCATGCAGTGACTCCATGTTTTTGGACTATGTTTTAAATATAAACTTTTTTTTTTTTTTTAAATATACACAGTTTGTATTTTATTTATTTTGTTCAAATTGTTTTAAAGTGTGTGGATGGTTATACACCAAATCAAAAATCAAATGATTTAGGTTGATGTGATTTACCTTAGAATGTAAGCTTGTATGAACAGTATTGAAAGGTGAACTTTATCTTTCACTTTACTGGGTATATTACACAAATATAATAATAAATATCTAAAATAATATTGTTAGAATTTACAGCGTGGGATAAAATAAATCCAATGTCCGACTGTCTCAGCATGAACTCATAGAATGGCATGAACTCCACAAAGCTACACATTGCTCACGGTTTCAATGATAATACTGCCATCTAGTGGTGGGACACCACGCTGAAAGTTTTACTGAAATGATGAACCTCGTTTTCTTGCATTGTCTTGGAGTGAAAGTCTGAGACAGCTATATTACTGTGGGCCCACTGACAAATAAATGAATTACACTGCATCTCATCGGGTGTAAAAAATAAGCAGTATATGCATTTTTATTCTTAAATAAGAAGAGTACTGAACCTTTTTTATGTGAGTTCTAAAATTGCTCAGTCAGAATTTTGAGAAGAAGATCAGAATTCTGAGAAAATGTTGAAAAAAAACAAGTGAAGTACAGTTGCTCTTCGCATGAGCACAACCCCAACTAAGAATAAATAAATGATTTTTTTAATAATGGCAAGCAAGTAATAAAAAAGTTGTTTTTTTTTAATGAAAAAAAGGTTTTTACACCAGATACCCATTTCTGATGCAGCCCTCTCCACTTACTCGGGCTTGGGATGGGCACAGTATTAAACAGACACTACACTGTGTTGCTCACACAGTGGGGTTAAAAACTGAAGCTTTTATGTATGATTGGCAAAATGGGGCTCCATAAATAATCGTCTATTGAACATGACATGCCTCTATTTCTAATAAGGGTCTGTTTGTTTGTTTAATAATGTTTTGCCTCATCCATTTTGTTATTAATTTAGCCCATACTGTCACATATTCACAAATTCTTTTTTTATTTTTTTTCTTCATTCTTTGTAGAAGATTAAAAAAAAACCTTGTGAAAGACTGTTTATCTGTGATCTGACCAATTAGAACAGGAAGCTTTATTAATGCACATACTGTATTATTATTTGTTGTCAACAACTATACTCTCTTAACACAGTCAAAAGCTAAATGGGCAGCCATGACAAGTAAGGCTCCTTTATTACTGATATTACACTTTCTTGAAAAATGTTGCATGCCTCAAACAGACTGACATCAGTGGGATCGTTAAGATAGATTCTTATTCTTCCTTTTGCACAAATGTGAGGTATGAAAGACTTCAATCTTAAATATTCCCAAACATTAGTTTAATTTGTGAATGCTACAATTATGTGCTACTACCCAGGTAGTATTATAAACTTGATATGAGGTTGACAAACCAAAAAGAACTGTTAATGTATAATGTTATTAATATATAAATGTAAAAATGTTAATTATCTTAGTCTTCTCTGGATTCATTTACTATCCCTTAGAGTATCATGACCTTATTACTAAAAAAAATTAGCTCAGGTTGCCAAGAAATGTCATTCTCTTTATTGAAAAAAGCAGCCACAGTCACTTTTATCAATCACAAGACAGCCATTCATAAAACTAAGTGAACATAGAAATTTTGAGATGCATTACTGAAGCACAGCTGACATGGGTGTGTTATATTTTCCAAAGGTGGCTCACATTGTGTGTCTGCTGGTGTTTGTGGACAGCACATGTAACCATGAGTAAACAGTGCTCCTGCCTCTGGCAGCAGCTGCTGGGTCAGATGCCAAGTGATGGGCAACATGTAGGAAGGACTTGTTTGCATTGTAGCCGGCTGGCCTTTCTCTGATAAGACCGACTTATCTCCACCCCTGCTGCGCCTTATACCAATACAACTGTGTCTTAAAACAGTGTTAATGATTAAATCCTGTCTGTGGACCACAGGGTTCAAGAGAAATATACACCTTACAATGAATGTTATTTATTTTAAAAAAAACATACTGAAGATACTCAAAACATTTGTGTGTAGTAACTGATGAAGTGAACAATAAAATGTGTTCAGTCAAAGTAAAACTGGTGCTTGTATCTAGTCTTGGGAACAGCTTGTCTCATAGCATGACATTATCTGTCAGTTCAGTAAAATAGAACGTCCCCTGTTTTTGTTCATTGATCATGTTTGTTCATAATACACAATCAGTGAATGAGCCCAAACACTTCCTGTCTGGAGCCGATAAGACAACATGAGGTCTTAAAAAGACTTGTCCATCCATCCTCACATGCTACATACAAGAAGTCTTTTTATCTGCTGGCACCTGTGGAGGTGTGCTCTCTTTGCAGGCCAAGGTGAGGTTGCCTCCAGTCCCACTCAGCTTTAGTGTCCCTGACGTATGCAGCTGACCCCCTCCGTCCTGACTGGTGGGTGGTGCGCTGCTGGCCCCATGGCTGGAGGTTGACTTTTGTGAGGATGCAGGCGAGTTGGTTAGACTGAGCTGGACGGCTGTAGTGTCCTGCAGCGTGTGCTCACTCGTCTCCATCTCAAACGCCACTGTCCCCATGCGGCCCATCAGCCCCCACTTCTCACCTCCCTTGGCTTTGTGGGTGATGTGGGCCGGGGGCCTCCTGCTGACCACGCAGCATGCTGTGAAGAAGGCCAGGGCTATTAATAAAAGCAAAGGTCCAATGATGATGGGTGGGTTGGCAGAGGGCATGAAGGTGCCAAAAGCAAAGGCCCCCACCAGAGTGATGTTAATGCCTGCCAACATGATGCACAAGCCACAGGCACAGCACAGGGCAGGGGACGGCAGGCTCTGGGTCCACTTGGTCGACTGCCTGGGCACATTGGCGCCGGATGGTTTGAGGTTTTTATCAGGGGGCATCATGTATTTTGAGCTCAGTGGAACCTATAGACACAGAACAGATTGTCAAAGTGCCTAAATACAGAGCAAATATATCAGTCTTGACAAATCATAAGCCCCTTTTCTGCTCAGAACAAATTCTCATTTAAAAACAAATTGGACACTCCATGCACATGCACTTGTCGCAGTTCTACAGGAAAAAAATCTGTGCAAATAATGTTACAATTCGACTAGTTAACAATGGCTCTGAACAACAAAATCAAATTTTCTTACACATGGTTTAGCTGGTTAAAGAAAACGCGTTTAAGGATAGTTGTGTATATAACTTACGCTTTATCACAATCCAGTTGTGGTTGTTTCACGCGTGTTCATCGTGTTGTGTCGGAGTTGGCGCTCATCTCTCCTTCAGCAGGTCCAGCTGCTCTGAGGGAAGCTGCGAGACTGCGCCTCACTACAAGCTCTGATGGACCACAGGGGGCGATAGAGAGCTGCGAGAAGCTCACAGTCCAATCAAACCAACCCCAAAGAGGCTATTAAAAATATTTGTGTTTGAGGAAGGCTTCAAGTTCTAAAGGTGCAGAGTAAAAAGCTTGTGGTAAAAACGAGACTGCTGTTGTGTTGGCGTTAAAGAAATGGACAGAAAATAAAGAAACCCTACAGAGGTGTTACTCAAATGAAACTTCTGAATGAGGCAAAAGGAAACACATTTACAACCAGAGGCAATATTAAGGGTTGTTTTTATTGACAACACAGCATTCAACAGCAGTCAAAACAGGATTTAAAGCATATTTGACTTTTATGCATAGGAGACCAAGAGCTTTGACACTGGAACAGGGCTCCATAGTTGCATACCAATTACTGCTTATTTGATGCCATTACAGTCAATGGGAAACATAAATAAGCTCCTTTATAATTCATTATGGCAGTGAGAGGGCTTTAACATAACAAGTGGTTGTTTCCTAATGTGTTTATTCACTCTGAGCAAATCTAACAATTCCTGTCCATGAAGGCCCTTAGTTGCTATAGGGATGGGGTGTCCATGGCAACAATGTGAAATCAGGAGATGTGTCATTTAGTGGGCAAGACACAAAGTTAACAAGGTTAGCAGCATCAAAGTGAATAAAACACAAAACTATTAATCAACTAAGAAATAATTTGCCAAAAAAGTGTCACCCTTCTCAAAGGAAAAAAAAGAAATAAAAAAATAGAAATGAAAAAATCTAAACCATTGTTTTCATTGGCACCATTAAGTTAAAATTTGTTTTAAAAAAATAAAGCTAGTCACAAATCCCTTAAATCCCATGAGTTTAAAGTGACCTCATCCCATTTATACAGACATACATACAGGCTCAGAAAAAATAAAAACTTAAGTGTAATCCATCCAGGCTTTAAGAGGGCTTTACGCTGTACAGTAACAAATGTTCAAACACTTAGTCATAAAGACCTTGAGGTAAAATATGTAAAAATCCCTTTGTCAAAGTTGAATACAGTATGAAATTCACATTGTTGGAACAATGGAATAATAGAACATTTCTCAATGTCAAATAAATCAGTGACTTATTTTAAAGTACACAAGTGCATCAAGTTTGTTTAAAACTATTTCCCCAAGAAAACTTGCCAAGCCTATTTAAGTCCATCCCATTTAAGGAAGGATAAAGCCTTGTCTTGATACACACCAGCAGTTTCACCAGCCATTAACTCAAGAAAAATGTCACAACTGGACAATAAAAAGATATAAAACAAGAATAAAAGAAAAATGTTGCATTAGGGAAGAATGTGCTAAACCCACATAATGCCAAGAGATAATCAATGTAAATGAATGGTAGCTATTAAGTTTTAAAATGTAAAAAATGTTATTAAAGTTTTTGAACAAAGCTTGTTCAAATAATAGAGTTTAAAATGATTCTTGGACAAATCCCAAGAGTTTCTATGATTCAATTAAGATTAGCTGTTCCCTAGATGCTTTAACTTGTCTTGGAGATGAGATTACTGGCCATGGAAAAGAGCTTTAGCACCAAGAACAGTTAGTCACTAATGACACTGTAAGACAGATCCTCAGAGGATAAACAAAATCACACAGAAGGTGAGCAGCAGCTACAGGAAACCAGAGAATTTGATGCTGTCTCTTCAGCCGGCAAGGTCATCGGAAGCAGTGGCACAGTCCCCGGTGCGCAGGGCAATGGACTGAGCCCGTCTGCGGGCAAGCCTCGAGTTAGAAGGAGGTGACAGCCTCATGGAGCAGACAATGGCTCCTACATCCTCCTGTTGCTCATCATGCTGGGACAGCTGCCTGTTAAAGGCAATGGCTTCTGCTGCAAACTGGGTCAAGTCTTTGGTGCTGCTGTTCCTAGAGGGAAAAAAAGTTTGTGTTTATGCAACTGTGCCACCTACATCAGAATATCAAAGAATGTCTCCTATTTCTTTGATACATACAAGTTCAAATGTTTCAATGCCACACATTCACTGACTCTTGTAATACAATCAAAAGTAAAACAATCCAAGGATTTCTCATACCTCTGTAACACATGAGGAGTTGGAAGACCTCTCTCTGGAGCATTCTGAATAAATACACACATAAGTGTTAGAACACTAAACATGCAAGAGATTTCATAAAATGCTATTAGGCATTCAATCTTCAGTTAACTTACCCCCTGCACCCAAGGGTGGATGAGGACCTGAGCAGCGCTGAGTCGAAGAGTTGCATCCCGTACCAGCAGTTTGGATATGAGATCCTTAGCCCCTTCTGTGATGTGAGCCCAGTCCTTGTCTGGAAACTCATACTTGCCCTGCTGGATGCTTTCAAACAGGTTACTCTGAAGAAAAAAAAAATATATGCCCTAAATATCACTGTCCTGTAGAGATGCTGCCATTCTTTGGCACATTCTTTTGACAGTAAAAACTGACTGTGACTGTAAAAACATACCTGGCATGTTCTACAGGTTTCACCACGGTCCCAGCCACAGTCAGTGCCACAGTGACCTGTGAATGGGGGACTCCCACTTAAAAGAATATAGAGGATGACACCAAGGCTCCACAAGTCACAACGCTTGTCGTAGAAAGACGCTTCATCTGTGAACACCTCCACAACTTCTGGGGCCATATACTCTGCTGAGCCACACTAAGACACAGGAAAAGTATAATTGGACTAATTAGTTCTGAGTTTATTCAGTTTCTTGATAATGAAGCAGAACAGTTCATTCAAAGTTAGGGCGCTTACCGGTGTAGTGAGCTCTGGGGTAGTTATGGGTGTGCAGGCACTGCTGAGCTTTACCCCACTGCCCAGGTCAAAGTCACATATCTTTACAGGGGATACCTTTCCACAATTACAGAATAATATATATGATTTTAAATAGTTTTTAAATGTCTTAAAAATGTCTTTGTCTAAAAGTCATCTACCTGATCTGTGTATTCACAAAGGATATTTTCGAGCTTCAGGTCTCGATGGGCAATGCCTGTAGAAAATCAGTTAGTTCAACACAAAACCATCACATTTGGGAAGTGCTTTTTTTAGTTGTGGATTTACCTTTCGTGTGTAGAAAGTCAAGTGCTTGGGCAATATCCCTGACAACTTTACTGGCCTCCAGCTCATCAAAATGCTTTCGGTTTTGGATATGTGTAAGAATTGACCCTAAAGAGGAGAAACAAGTAATCCAGACCACTATAAGGAAAACACATTGTAAACATGGGAAAGAAAAAATGACAGGGTGATTCGTACCTCCACACAACTTTTCAAATACTAAGTAAAAGCAGTTGTTGTCTTCAAAGAACTGGATCAATTCCAAAATATTCCTGTATAAAGATATTTTCTTATGATTAATTGATTTCTGTTTTAAATGAGCACACGCATTGTACCAATTGCACTTACTTGTTTCCTTGACACTGATAAAGTGTCTCCACTTCTCGAAAGACTCGGCTGCGACTGTGCCCCGCGCTCTTTTCAATGATCTGTAAATTGAATATAGCTCCATTAGGTATTCAGTTATAAAAACATATTTGTATTTTCTATCTAAAAACCTTCATAAAACTTTTAAGTCTCATTATTATCTCAGACATTTTGCTGTGTGAATTCTACAGAGTAACACTACACACCTTTACAGCATATTCTTTTCCATTCTGCAGACTAATACAACCTTGTACTTTAGCATAAGCACCTTGACCAAGCACTTCGTCAGTCAATCTGTAGAGATCTACAAAAATGACACATAAAAAGGCTGTTAGCGTCTAAACTAAATGTACAAGAACACTGTCTCCATTTCTAATATTAAATTACCATCAAAAGTGCCTGTGCAGCTGTCTGTTGCTCTGGTTCTTTTCTTCTTCTTTCTTTTAACAGCATCTGTAATACTTATTGGCTGGGTTTTTTCAAATTCTACAGCAAAAAGAAGAGGTCTGTAAGAAAACAAGATAAGGTGCAAAAAGTACCATCAGGACTTCTGTTTCAGTGGTTCTAAAGTATTGCACCTGCTGGAGCTTGAGAAAGGTGTTGTCTTTTCTCTGAAGCTATTCCGCTGTCCTGAGTTACCCCACAGCTCTGCCCCACTTGGCCCAGAGCCACAGAGTTGCCCTGTGACAGAGAAGAGGCCACATGCAAGCGTCAAGAGAGGGAGCGAAAGTGGTAGAGTGGCTGAAGAGATATGGTGTTTGTATAGTACAGAAAACCCTAGAAGGGTCGCTAACGGCCCTTATATAAAATGTTTCATCATCTGAAACTATCTGTCAGAGTATAGGTAGGGAAATAATTATCCGTTTTTTGATGTATTTCATAAATACTGAATCATTCACTAGGGCCATGTCGCAACATGCCAGTAAACTGACGTAACTACAGAGAACAACCTGACAGGCCTTATCTCATCCTAGATATTACCAGAAGTATTTAAACAATCAGTCACAGAGAATGAATCACAGAAAGAGGTAAAACTTCTGTTACACCTACTCTGACAGTAAAAAAAACACACACTTCCTGATACTGATACTAGTCAGGACTTTACAGCAAGCGCCAGGTTTACATTTCCTACCTGAAAAGAGACCTTAAAGGTTTGCAACTCCGACATCACGCTGTGCCTCACCATATCTGCCAACTGAGAACAAACACAAACAAACATTTATCTTGATTAAGACAGCATCACAAAAGCCACAGAGCAACCATAAGAGGGTGTGTCAAGATACTTCTGCAAAGCGCAGAGCGCCCTGTCCCAATAGGTTCAAGAAATATTTCTTCTCTCGTTGGTATCGGAAAGATACGTGGAAATACTATCTGATGGCTAGCTACTTATTTTAGTGCTGTGTGTTACGCTGTGAGATATGTAGGGTGGCCTTTAGCTAGCTAGTTAGCATAGACCTCCTGACTGTTAGCTTCTGCATTTTTTTTTTGATTTTGTAGTCGCTTTAAGCTTTTTGCTAAACGGGCCTGTTAAACTGTTTTGTTAAAATGTAATAAAAGCTTCCAACCTGGACAGTGAGTCCAATTCGGCCAGATCCCGAGGGTTAAAGTCTTTGATTGCTGAGGCAAGCGTCCATTCCTAGCTGGGATCCATCAGTCAAAACAGTCAGTGACGCACGGGCGGGAAAAGACGCAAACAGACGGAGCCCCGCCCATAACACGCTCTTGAGCATTTTCTCTTACCCTATTGGTCAAAAGGTAAGATTGTCAACGTGACGTCAACGGACATGTTTTAATTACCACGCCTCAGTCCACGTAGAGGGGATTTCTTTAGAGGCTTGGCATGACACCATTGGTTCAAAAATACACAGTCTAATCATTTGAGCATCTCTATCTAATAATAGTTTTAATCAATCTTTTTACAAATTCTTGTTTTTCATTCTAAGGACCATAACATTTGTTATTAGACATCATAACATATTAGACACATAACAACTGTCCAGCTTCTGGTCTTTTTTCATTAGGAACAAAAGCAGAACAAAAACAATGAGTACTGTACAAATTAATCAAAACCCATCATATGTGGATATAAGCCATGAAAGAAAAACACTCATGCAAAAGAAAATATCAAAGAGGTGTTGGCTATTAACATGGCTCAAAAAATAATAGCATCATAGCACCTTTTTAACATCACTAGACTAAGTAAACCATTTTGAATGTAGATTTACATGGATTAAAATTGCTAAACATTGCAGACCTTTTAAAAAAAACACATCTTGTAGTGTATGAAGTGTATCTCCCAGGGCTCAGATAAAAATAAAACATAAACATGTTGAAGAAGCACTGTTTAATGGCATATCTTCTCTGTCATCTCCTTCTGTGGGGAGCAAACAAAATAAATGACACATTTAGCACATGCAATTGAAATTGTGTCAAAAGATAAAAGGCTGTTATCAATTATGCAATACTAAACACGAGCAGTAACATCGAAGGAAAGGAAGAAAGACCGTGCTTTCTCTACACCAGTAAACCAATAAAACAAGCTATGTTTATGAGATTTATCTCTGCTGCCGTGAGTTGACATAAATGTCTATTTCACTTTGCAATCAGAGTTCCTCAGCCCTGGCTTCATAAAGATGATAGCTGAAGCTTTTATTGACGCTTGAAGTGCCATTCTCCATCTGCTTGTATTTAAGGTTCATTTGTTTGAGGAAAGCTACATCATTCAATTTCCGTTGTAACACATAAATGCATAAACTCTGGAACATATTGTTTTTCTTCAAGTGCTGTACAGAACTTTACAGTGCTTTTCTTTTTATGTGTAGGCTACAGGTGATTTATGGACTTACACAGCTCTTTACTCATGTTGTCTTAAATATAATACTTCTTAAGTCAGACTAGTATCTCACCAGAGGCTCCAGTTCGTTTTGGTCAATAAGGTTGAACTCCGAGATGAAAAAGTAGTAGTGTTTGTAGCAGGTATTGATGTGGGCCTCTGCACCCATGCTGCAGATGCTGTCAAAGTGGTGGATGTAAACATGTACGAACACCCTGAAGAGTCGACTCAGGATCTTCTTGCACACCTGCTGGAAGTTCTTAGGAAATGGGACACCTGGAGTTCAGGCAAAAGAGGGTGAGAAGGTTAGAAAAAAATATGACACTTGGAAAAGTGAAATGTAATCATGTTACATTCATGCAATCTGCTGCAGGTTGTCATCGTATTTTATCTGAGTATTATCGATCCCATTAGCATCTGGGACACTGATGATTGATAAGAAAGACAATGATCAGTGAAATCTACCAACAAGAATCTGCAGGAGAAACTGTTTGTGTATAACAGACTGTTCATAAACATCTTTCTGTTCACCTGGACAGGCTGAGAAGTGATGCCACAATAACAACACAGCCATTTAAGTTATTATGAATAAACTCCAGTCAACAGTGATCGCTAAATCACCACAGAGCACCATACACAGCCATCCAATCTCCTCTAAATGTCAACATTACGGTTTAATTAACCTCAGCTTGAACTGTATTATCCCATTTGAGATCCTAATGAAGGTGAATAGGGTAGTACTTTGGCACTTCATCACTGATGCATCAGACACAGCCAGACAGCAGTCAATTGTCTGCATTAGGTTACACAAAGACGACACACACCTACTCTAGTGGGGAAGATGTCCTCATTATTTATGAGCGATTCTATCCAGTCCATCAGGAGATTCATGTACTTAAGAGCAGGCAGCCTGGTCGGCTTCTTGTAATCCTGGCTGTCCTGCCACCTATACTCATACCGCAGCCCCCCAGACATAATGGGACACGTTCTCTCTGTGCAGTACTCAGACATTGTGCCATAGATCAAGTTGATTCTGTTGAAGAAATCCACCACGTGTACTGCAATCCAGTCATTGATGTTCTCTCCTTCTGGCAGCTGGACCACTTTCCTCAAGTCCAAGCCAGATTTAAGCGAGGCTTGGGCTTTCTTGTAGAGTTCAAAGCGCTGGGTTCCTGGCTCAAATCGTTTCTTGGGCCTGAATGTTTTGTCTTTGCTGAAGACTTGTCCAAGACACAGAGCCATTGAGTCAGTTGTTTCCCCTGAGATAAGGGGAGAATACGCTCCCTGAAATAATGTTTACTTTTTGAGATGGACAGATTTTGACTTTCCTGTGAGGTGATTGCACTTCCAGCTGTCACATCAGGTCACTGGGGCCAGCCTCTTGTTTTGACAAGGCTCAGCGTCTCTGTTGAGGAGAAGCAGACATCACAAGTCACAATAGTATTAAATAAATACGAGTCAGTAAAAAGTACATGTGTGCTTTTAGTCAGTGGCAAAAAGTGACAACATGGCAAAGCAAAATCCTAATAGATTTGGGTGGTTTCTGGAGGTGTTGTACTATTGTCAGAGGCTTGCCTATTTTAGCACGTGGGTATTACGTGCATGTTATTAGAGACAAAAGGTCTAAATATGCATTCATGTGCCATTGAATTGTTATTGATACAGTTCATCGAGCTGGCAACACTTCAATCAGCTGTGGTATGTATAACAATACTTGTCAGGATTAACACCCATTTTGATGATTCAGATATAGCACTACAGTCACATTCAAGCCACAGGGATTGCAACATGATTCTGTATCCGCATTTGTGTTGCTCTACATTTCCTTTGGTTTTCTCCCCCCAAAAGTGTTGTGACTCAAATTGAAAGAAGCATTTGATTAAACAACAACAACAGTACCTTTATGGTTTAACACAAAGATCCATGTCTCTTATGTTTTTAAACTTAAATTTGGATCGAATTCTAGTCAACAGAGAGTTTCTTATTCAAAATGCATGTGAGAGGAATACTCTTTCTCCCACTATCTCAATCAAAAGTCACCAGAGAGGGAAAATGAATACGTGGTCATGAGAGAGCTTCAAATGAGGCCGACAATAGGACTTCAGATTCAAGCTCATATTACAGAGCTTTGTCTGGAGTCATAAAGCCACAGCTCCAGACAGAAGTTTAACTGGACACCCCGCGTTATGGTTTATTCAAAAGGCAAGAGTATGTGGGAAAGTGCTCTGCGTACCTCAGGAGGAAAGCGTGTCTGATCATGTAGAGTTGGCAAACCCTGCATGCACATATTTTAAGTCAACTCAACACCAGGCATAAAAACAAGGAGTTAAAGGGAGGAAAGAGAAAGGCACAGACTTTGCACAAAACAAAAATGCTGTGTACCTGGTTTAAATCTTCCAGTGAAGGATCAGGAATGTAGTCAATCAATGTCACAGCACTTTGTTATTGAATTCCCAGCAGAGGACGGCGGCCAGTCTTTTCTTTCAGATCTCCTGGATGCTATTTGACCACAAGGCTCCAACTTTACACAACAGTAACAGAGTGAAGAGAGAAAAAGTTGTTTGGCTTCTCTTCCTGTGGGTGATGTCACATCCTGACTTTGTCTGACCGTTGCTGTCTGCGTTCTTATGGGTGTGTGCAGAGAGGACCTATAAATTGAAAGAGTAGAAGAGGCCTTTTCTAAACCCCACTCACTCCTCCTTCTTTCCCATTTTTTCCTCATCCTCTAGTCAAGCCCTCTGGTAAGGTCTTGAAAAAGCCACCCCCTCCTCTGGAGCCTCATATTGGATCGACGAAGCACAATGATCCCATGTGGTTGAATGTTTGGCAGTCCGTGGCTCAATTACATATCATTTAAATTCCTGGCCCTTTTTGAGATACTGTCATTGAGGTCAGAGTAACCTTAAACAGGAACAAGCTACTCAGCGACGAAATAGTTCCCCATCACACTGAAAGGAAATGAGCATGAAATGAAGAACAAATAAGGCATTTATGTGAGACTAGCACTGCCCTTGGGGACTGTGCATCCTTATGATCACTGTGCTGACTGTTTCTTTGTTTTTAAATTGAATGGCTACCACTCATATGCAGTGTGTCTGAATTTAGTTGTGAGAAGAAGCCGTCTAGCCTCTTTCTGATATTATGCCTTCCAATATGGCCATGCTGCAGCTTAAGTAATATGAGGTCACAGTGTCCCTCTGGTTTTATAATATAAGGATGAAGTTTAGATTAGCTGTTACAGGCTGTAATGAGCACCAAGCACCACAATCACACACAAAGGCAAATAACTATGGCTGCAGTAACACAAAAATCCACTTGGTGTCACTGTGGTTGTTTCTATGGCTCCCCATTGCACTCTACAAGGGAATTACCCTTTTAAACTACTAATATGTGAACTTCCGTGTGTTTGTGGTGAGGTGACTATAGGAACACTTTGTTTGTAGGTCATGTCTTGAATTTGTTGTGGTAATGTAAACTGCTCACTTTGAATAAGAGGCTTCAAAACTATCCAATACCACATTAAAGTGAGCCTTTCTGTTGATAATTATTGGCTAGATGATTAAGAGCATATGTATGACTAAAGCAGTAAGTAGGTATAATGCAGGGGAACAGGAACAGTAGTAGATATGAGTATGTTTTTGTTTTTAAAATCCTAATCTAAAATTCTTTGAGAAATTCCACAATGATAACAGTAGGCAAAGGAAACAATGAGTCATTTACAGGCAAATTCATGACAGACAGGCCTTTAGTGCCCTTTGCTCTAGTTCTGTTCCGTCAGTCACCAAACAGAAACGTTACACAGAGAGAAGTAGAACCAGTACGTCCTTCTTTCAGCTTTGACTGTCACTCTGCACTCTCATTATTTACCCCAACCACACTTCCTGTGTCAGTGTGTAACATAAGTGACTATATGAGGTGTATGAATTGCACTTGTAGAAGTAGATTTCCTGAGACATATTTTACTATTCAAATTATATCGATATTTTGTTTTTTACTAGTATATTTCTATAGACTCATGTAATTATTTTCGATATAACGCTATAATATAATTACTTTGACTGATTTTGACTACTTTCTCATGCTTATTTCCCATCTGTTTTTGAAAAGCACCATTTGTTTCCAGTGCTTTTGAGAGATTCCTCCAGAAAGTGATTTGTCTTTGTGTCATTTACATCTTAACTGCCACAAAGATGACTTATAAACAGGTAAAAGGTGGAGGTTGTGCTTTTGCACCTTGCACCGGCTTCATGACTTCTCCATTCTCTGCATTCTCCGCGGTCATAAAAATGAAGCTCACCTCCAGGACATCTTCACCTACAAAAAAATTCTGCTGGCTTTCACAACTCACACCAACCCCCACTTTTGACTCACAGCATGAAAGAATCAATACACCAAACCGAGTATTGCATTATGCCTTAACTAAACCGAGACACACCTAAGCTAATGCACACAGTCTATATATACAGTCTAGGAGGCTATGTAAATCATTTTGTAGATGTTGTAAGCAAACGTCTTCATGCAAAACTTTATCTCCTCTGCAGATCATGCTCGTGTCATTCAAAAGTATGAGACGGTAAAACAAAAACACTCCTTTGTAAATCATGTCATGTATCTTCCCAGTGCATCTATCAAAAAGATTGTATCATATTGCAATGGCAGCTAATAGTTTGTGAATAGATTCAAACTATGACAGGATTTCACCAGCTGCAACTTGACTAATCCTATAATAGTGTAGGATTATGATGAGCTGCATTGTCTAAGCTTTTTGAGTCAAGGCCTAGTCCAGGAAGTCAGAGATGAGAACAAAGATAAATATTTTCTAAGATGCTACTGTGTCTAATTTAAGCAGTATATTCTCTGATTTAATATTTCCACATGGATATTTGATATCGACCTTGGATTACGCCCATATTAGGCAGAACCAGCTCAGTGATGACTCCACCTTTTCCCAGCTCCTCCATCAAAGGGCTGGGCCAGAGGGCAGATTTAAAGCGCTAAGGAAGTGGAAGCACGGAGAACTACAGACACGTTTTTGGCCAACATTATCCGCCCATTTTTGACATCCTCCGCGTGTTTTTATCTTGTAAGTATCTCCAGACATTGCCTTCCTTAAACTTGATCCACTACGGGGACACTTACCTAGAGTTCAAGTGCGGTCATTTTATTTTAAGACGAGAGTAGTGTGATGAATGGAAAAATCACATTAGGCCTACTGATCGGGCTTTGTTTTTAGGTTTCTGACTTGTGTTGTGTTTCAAAGTGAGCTCGTATGCTGTCAAATGATGAAAGCGCACAGCAGTTTTGAATGGAAAGTTGTTTTTGCCGGTGGCTGGTGATGGTATCGTCCTGTATCCGTCCTTGTCTCATCATTTGCACCTGTGCAGCGGACAAAGCGCGCATTGACAGCTGCTTGCCCTGCGCGCACTGGCGAGCTATTGTTGCACTACGCTTTGAGGGCTCACAGCATTGTCCACTCTCATGTGTTTTTTGTTGATTGTTGCTTACATTCATTTTTATTAAAGCTGGAGACCTGAAATAGAGCTCATTTTCATTAGATCAGAGGCTGCACCACAGGACTGTACTTTAATTAATGTCATGAGCTGCCTGTTTACTGTTATCAAAGTGTTTTTGTCCTTGAAACTTACAAGTCAAGAATTTCAGTGTGTAGCCCACTGTAGGCTGGTTAAAAAAAAAAGGATAGTAAGTAAGGAGTCATTAAGTCAAAGGTGATGGAGCTTATAAAAGATAATATATTTTATTTATAAAGCACTTTTCATTCCAGAGAATCTCAGAGTGCAACAAAGTGAAACTAGGATAATAGTTGCAGCAAGTTGAGTAGAATTGGGGTTATGTGATTATATTTGTGGACCTAATATAATAATTGGTGCAGTAATACACTATCGGGCATTCTATATCAAAACAAAGGACAAAGTTTGTATTGTAAAGCTGACAGTTAATGATGGGATTTATTGCCTGATACGACTTGCAATACTAATTCATGCAAAAGGTCACCCAGTTTATTCGTCCCAAGTTGCCATTATGGATGACTAACAGCAGACACAATGTCACCGATCCCAGGTTTATCTCTGAGACTTTCCGAGTATCAGCGCTGCAATGAACACTCACAAGGTCACACTTGTTTCAGTCTTGTTTCAAAGCAAGAGCAGAGCCTGTATTCAAGTGTATCAAAGCCAGGCTCCTAATCGTTTTTTTCCAAGAAGGCATACTCCCAGCTGCTGTTAATGGATAAGAGGAAAATGTTACTCATTCACTTTTCCAAAAATGCAGCTCCAATCTTGCGACTCTAGTGAACCAAAGTGATGTTAGGGTGTAACGGGCTGTTGAAGCTCAGCAAAGATGTCATTCATATCGTGCGTTCATACATGCAATTTTATGAGTCTTGAGTTGCATAAGATTATGTCTGTTTGGTTTTGGCACAATGTCAAACAGAAACATGTTGTCGGGGCACTTGGAGCATGTGTTAAAGGTTGTAAAATGAATAAATCATGCAAGTAGTGTCTGGTTGGAATCAATTTGTAGTTAAAGTGATACCGCGTTTTATGTTTCCCAGCCCCATCTAGAACAAATTTGCACATGAATTGTAAAATGAATCAGGTTTACTTTGTAATGCTGTTTAATCAAGCAAAGAGACTTGAAGAATATTGTGTTTTCATTGTCTAATCATATCCATTAGGCCCATCATTGTTGGTTCACCTTTGTATCGAAAGGTCTGTGTTGTCATGATGTGGCAGGCGCCACTGTTTATTGTCCTTGGGAGATTATGCATGAGGTAATTCTAAGTTTGATCATCACGACTTGAAAAATGGAGCAGGTTAGCTGTATAGTAACGTTATGTAAGGTATTTAGGAAGAATATGGTCATGCCCTATTTCCTAACTCCGTATGAGAGACAATTGTACTTTCTCCATTACTACAAAACTCACAAGTGGCTGATCTTATCCTCATATTTCATCTTGAGTGTTGACAGACATGAAATCATCTCAGTCATTGTAATGAGTTGCATAATCCTAGTTTGTTTACTGGGCTCATTAAATATGAAGGGCGGTCTACTATTAGACAATTGTAGAGCATACTTTGCAACTTGCTGTAGTGCTAATACTCTTACTCCAATTATAATGGCTAAGATAATTGGCCATATAATTACAGGTATTTGGAGTATTAATGTAAGCAAGTGGGAAGCTGATGTTTCACCATTGCAAATGTAGAAACACCTTTATGCTGTCACTATCTATACAGATCTCTACTGTTGTCGGTGGAAAGTTCCAGAAATGTGAGTCGCTGGTGGGACCTGCACATTGTACAGGTAGAGAGGGAGGGGCACCAAGAGAATGGGACCAGTGTTGAGGAGGTGATACTACTACCCCCCCCTCCCTAAACAGTGGATGGACGGTAGTGTAAACATGTCAGTCTCCAGGCAAGTTCAGTCGGATTCCTGTGACACACAAACAATAATTACTGTTGGAGCGTTGGTGATGAGTTTGTTTGCTTTTCGGCTCGATTGTGATGTTATTCAGACAGTGATAAGCCAAGAGTCAATTTAAAAATGTTGTGTAGTCAGAATCTAATCCAAATATGGTTGAAATGGCTCATACATGTAGACAGGTGCTCATGTAGCTTTAGTAATATTTAAAAGTGAAGTTGAATATAGCATTTGTCATATTAAACTGCTGCTTTTTACATTGCATAAATTTAATTAATTGTTCATACATTTTGGTTTAGGACCCTTCACATTCAATGTAAAATATACTCTTATGAATTAACACTGATGTGAAATAGAAATGCTTATTTAAATCATAGGTTTTCATTTTTATGACTGGTAAATTGATATATATGATGTGTAGCCAATGTGGAATGAAACCAGCTTATTCTGCTTTCTGTGGGTCGTTATCTTGTTGCACTGTTGTTGAAGATAACTGGACTGAAGAGACCTGAGCCTCAGGTGAGAATGCTGTCCCTGGAGGAACAGTGACTAATGTGCTCTCAAGTGTGTTTGTCATGTCGTTGGCTTGAATGGTATGTGTGTCATTGTTTGTTTGTTTTTTGTGACCTTGTGGGACTAGAATTCACTTAGCTTACTTTTTTTTTTTTTTGTAAGCGCTGCGTAAACAGCAATTAGAGATCAGTTTAATTAAAATGGTAAGTAGTAGTTCTTAAGTTCCTGAAAAGGCTAAGTGGAGTACACTAGCATTTGCCACACAGGACTTAAGTCAGCAGTTTGTCTCTGAGGCATCTGTAACCCATGAATAAAAATGGAATCAGTGTCCAAAGTACATCTTTCATTTTGTTTTTATTGGTCGTTTATTGAAATACTAGCTGAACCTTAGATTTGTGCTGTGCCTTGGCACCAAAGTCTGACTCCTCACACCACAGTGTGACATGCCAGTTGATATTCAGCT
This sequence comes from Rhyacichthys aspro, assembly GCA_036850595.1. Lineage (NCBI taxonomy): Eukaryota > Metazoa > Chordata > Actinopteri > Gobiiformes > Rhyacichthyidae > Rhyacichthys > Rhyacichthys aspro. The sequence goes on from CM072151.1 coordinate 13,706,604, forward strand.
CACACCATAATGTCATACATTTCTATTTCTTTTTTGTTGTTGTTTTGGAGTCTTTGTAATCAGTTAAAGGACAATTTTATACATAATATACTTTATATGAATTGATACTAGACAGTTTAGATCATTTGGCCATTGAATTTTAAATTGGCCTTATGATGTGTTAAATCCTCACATAGTACACATACACGTGCATGTGCAGCATCATAATTCAGATCTGAACCATATCACAAATTCAAGAATTAAATAACTACTTTGCAATGCCATAATTGGTGTTTCCGTGCTTTACACAACATTGTTGCTCATTTGAAGAGTGGAAAAGGTGTTGGTGTCACTAAGCAAGATGGTTATCATTTCTGAAATTGCTTTGTCAGTTTCCACTATTGAGGATGATGATGTATTTTCTTGTCTGTTGTGTTTTGGTATTTCGGGGGAGGGGCTAAAATGCCCCACCACTGCCCCACTGCTGCCCCCCATTCTCAAGGCATGTAGGACCAGTAGAACCGGCCGAGCCACTCTCTCACTGTGCAAAACTAAAGCATGATTTACAATGGCAGAATCATCTGTGCAGGGCTCTCAGGTGTCAACAGGTAACGGCCATGTTGAGCAGTTAGCTCTCCCAAACAATTTTGTGAATAACGTAATGGATCATTAAGTTTTTAAGCACAACTGTTCATGTCAGCATTTTAGATTGTCTCTGTTAAAAATTCTACATTTCATCTTCTCTTCGCCTACAGTTTAATTTAGAAATTGGAGTACTTGCTGTTAAAAGCCTGAGGGTTGTCATTTAACCATTAAAATTTCTGTAGCCACTAATACGATTATGAAATACTTACTTCCTGTTTTGGAATGCCTGGGTGTGGCTTTAAGATTGAGTGATTTCAATCAATCAACTTACTAAACACGAGGCAAAATTGAAGTAATAGTGTATGAGTCAATGTCTTTCTCTTGCAACAGTCATTTGTTTGCGTGTCCATCCAACCCTCAGTAAATAACGGCCTTTAATGCTCTATTCTGCAGGCAGAGTGTCTGATTATCTAGAGCTAGGCTTTTTTTTTTTAATCAGAATTGTTCAGAAGATGTTTTTCTACCATTACTTTACTTGCAGGCACTGCACTGGTTGTTTTTGAACAGAGACAATGAAATAAGATCCAGTTTAGCCTTGCGGGTGTTGGCTGGGTTGAGAGGCAGCAGAGGCGTAACAATGCCCCTCTTCATGATAACACAGTTGCCAGTGATTTCTTGTCCACTGCCTGTGGAATAATGCATTACCAGGCTTCCCCCGAAAGGAAACTTCCAAGAGCAACTCCTGAGCTGTCTGTGCATGTGGAGGAGGGTGTGACCTTGAGACATGAAACTGAGAAAAGTTTGGGCGGAGGTGACTGAACAGCTAGTGCATCTAATTTGGAGGCGGGATTGGAAGGGGAGGGGGTTACGTGGGTTTAAATAGGGGCTGTCTCACACTCACCCCAGGCCAGTACTTAGGCACACGCTCACAGTCTGCTCCCTGACGCTCACTGGCTCAAACTCGGCCTCTGTCCCGCCCTCCCCTCAGTCAGTTATTCATCCACTATGTAAGTCAGGGAGGGTGGAGATTTAGAGCCTTGTACCAGTCACACTTTGTCAGTTTACTTTTCCCCTCTCTCTCTGTCTCTGTGCCTGGCTGTGCCCCGCTGATGCTGCCCCAGCCTGCCTGCCCACCCGCCTGTCGACCGGCCTGCCAGACTTTTTAGTTTCCTGGAGACGCTTTCCTGTGGGATAAAAGAGGAGGACACAACCACACCTGGCTTTGGATTAAGTGGAAAATTTTACTCTCAGCGCGGTAAGTTGCTCAATTCTTGTCTCCATGTTGAATCAGCGTGACTTCCCTGAGTAAGTGGCTTAGGCTCACGGGTCAAACAGCACAGTTTTTAACCCTCTTCAACAAATGGCTTTCGGTGTTGGATTTTGTAAAACAATGGTTCGTGTCTGCTTCTGACGACTTGAAGTGAATGTGCTTTGGGCTTTTTATTCTGGTTCAGTTTGTTTATGAACTAACCATTTTAGAGAGCGCTTCATTTTCCATCTATGATTCATTGACATGTTCTCACATGGGAAGCCCCCTCCCTTTTTTTTTTCTTTTCTTTTTTTTTTTTTTTTTAACTACAGTGTCATGGTAACTGTAACTCAGCCACCTTATCAGTGTCCTTGCACACTGAATGGTGTGGGGTTGAATTATTTGAATGCAACTATTTGTTTTTGTAAAAATTCATTATTAGATGGGTGTAAATATTAAGAGGGTAACATGGAAACCATATGGTCATGTGTCTATGCTCATTGTAAACTCAGATCACAGTTGTGGGGAGGTTTCTGGTCCCGTGTGGATTGAGTATTTCTGATACCCTTACACAGCAGCGACCTGTCAACTGTCAAAATTTATTCTTAAGGTCTGTATTGTGAAGCCTGTAATTGGTACGGATTAGCAACAGAAGTACTGTTTGTTCATTGAGAAAAGATGCTGCAGTGTCGGAGCGAGTTGTTGCTGTGAAATGGCCTTTGGAGCTAACTGGTTTTGTTTTTCTTCTTCTGGGTTTTGGGCCTAGATATAAATCATTTTCATCTTGTGCGTTTGAAGTCCGCTGTTGATTGGTACAGTATTATTGGCCAACAGTAAAGCTGGTTACAGTAACATTGTATTCAATAAAAAAACTAAAATCTGAAAAATAAACCTTTAATATATTCTAATCACACAAATGTGATTTGAATACATTATTGAAACCTTTAAGAATTTCTAGACCTTATCAGCTTTCTAAAATGTGTGTTTGGCTTGATATGAAACCGTTATCTCTACACACTCGGACGAAACTCGAGTTTCCAATGACCTGGCTAGATTATTACCTGATGAATTTAACTTTTCAGCATTTTTCCTCAGAACAAGACTCCTTGATGTTTTCTCTCAGCACAGACATGATGGTGCACTTGTTGAACCAAAAACCACAGCATCGATTCAAAAACAGCCACTGCTTTTTATGTAAGAGTTTTCTGAAATGTCATGTATTTGTTAAACAAGACAATTTGTACTCTTTGTTAAAACCAATTAACAAAATGGAAGACTCCATTTTCCGTTGTAAAGGGGAAGTGATCTGAGTCACATGGTGGAACGCTGAACTCGGTCACCTGAAAGCAGAACAAAAAGATTGGGCCAAAAGATACAGAGGCCTGCAGAGACCGAACGGAGAATCCTGCAGAGGGAACTACAAGACGAGAAGAGTCTTGGTCACTGCAGCTTTGTTTATCAAACAGTGGCTTTCGGCAATGACAGATTCAAATTTCTTGGCAATTTTCAAAATTAATGAGATGCATATTTTATTCTTGCTACAAATGCCTCTAACTCTATATCCTGCAGTTCTAATATTGACAGTGTAGCCTTTAACTGATATTAGTTTAAGGTGGGTTCCTGGAGCAGTGAAAACTCTGGTATTGATGCTTGTACACCAAACAATAGTTCCCTGTGCACTGGAGGACACCACACCCTGCATGTCCTTTGCTTTTAAGTTTACACATGATATGGTCAGCCTTTGTCAACAAACCATTGCAGCCTGAGGTGCATGCTGCGTTGCTCACCATAATTGGAGTCAAATGGAGGTTCTTTTGTTTATTTTCATAAATGGTGTACTGGGATGTTGCTGTATTTTTTTAGAACTTTGTCCTCAGAAAGTTTCTATTACATTATTGTTCTCTGATGGGTCTTGTTTGGTAAATCTGAAAGAGCATTGTCTTGACCTCTAGCCTAGCTCCCATACACAGTGCTGCTTTACAAGAAGAAGAATGCCCTCCCCTTTCCCTGTAGCACCTCCTCTCTGATATCAGGCCATGTCTGATGAGTGGTTGGAGTGTTGGCAAAGGATCCTGGGATTTTGTTGGGAGTGTTTTATTTGGTAAGGGATAGCTGTGCTGCTCATGTTATTGTATTTCAGTTTTCTGAATCTGAAAATCTCACAGAATCGACCTTCCCCAAAGTCATGTGATTGCACATAACTGTGTAACTTACTGTTGGTGGAAATAATGTAAGTTTTTTTGTTTGTTTCTGCATTCAAGAATAAATGAGGTTTATAAGGAGTGGCTTTTTGTGAGACTGCCAGATCAATAACCACTCTTCTTCTTTCTTGCAGATATTTGGGTCCAAGTAACAACAGGCAGCAAACATGCTTCAGGCCATTCAGGAGATGGGCTCACATGCCATGGATATTTACAACTACCTCGTAGGCGGAATCGGTGAGTGGTTTACCAGTCTATGCATGAATTGATAGTTAAGATGAAAGGTTTTTATTTTAAATTTTTTTCCAACCTCAGATCCACGGCTTCATTCATATCCACTGATGCAGAGTCCTGTTCCTATGACTGTAATATTGGTGTGTTACCTGTTCTTTGTACTGTACCTGGGACCCCGCATAATGGCCAATCGCAAGCCTTTTCAGTTAAAAGAAGCAATGATAGTTTACAACTTCTTTCTTGTGGCCCTTTCAATATATATTGTGTATGAGGTAAGAATTTAAGCTGGATTGAGATGCATGTCTGCGCTTTTTATCCTGACTTAAACAATGTTTATTTCCCCTTCATAGTTCATGATGTCTGGTTGGGTCACCACATACACATGGCGATGTGACGCAGTCGATACCTCCAACAGCCCTCAAGCACTTAGAGTAAGTTTTCAAGCTCGATGTAGTCAATTACAGTTTATTTTAATTATAGAATAGTTTCAGTGGTTGTACAGCTAAGGCAAATACAATGTTTTCATTTGCCAAATCCTTCTCCTCCTGCAGATGGTCCAGGTGGCTTGGTTGTTCTGGTTTTCCAAAATTATTGAACTTATGGACACAGTAAGTGTTTTTCCACATACGAGCTTATGTACATGCAAGTCATTAAATGTACGGTCACTTATAAAGATCTCATTGTTCATTTGTTCAGATCTTCTTTGTGTTGAGGAAAAAGCAGGGTCAGATCACCTTCCTACACATCTTTCACCACTCCTTTATGCCCTGGACCTGGTGGTGGGGTGTCGGCTATGCTCCTGGTGAGTACACATTAACTAAAACCTTGGTGAGCAGTTTGAAAATGATTACCAAAGGAGGAAGGCATTGTATAGTTTACATCCCCTTGCATGACTGTGTTATGTAGATGTGTTGGGTAATATGTTATATTTACCAACTGTCAATTTTTATCTTGGTAATAAAAACTGAAAAAAACCCACACTCATCTGTTTGTTTTGTGCCTTTTAACTTAGGTGGAATGGGATCTTTCCACGCCATGGTGAATTCTTCTGTCCACGTTGTCATGTATTTTTACTATGGCCTTGCTGCTGCTGGACCTCGCTTCCAGAAGTTTCTGTGGTGGAAGAAGTATATGACTGCTATTCAGCTGGTATGTACATCCTAGTTTTCTTTAACCATTAACATGAATGTGGCTACAGCCATAATAACCAACTAGTTCTCCTTGTACTTCTTCAGATTCAGTTTGTCCTGGTGTCACTCCATGCCACCCAGTGGTACTTCATGGACAGCTGTAACTACCAGTTCCCAGTTATTATTCACCTCATCTGGATGTATGGCACCTTCTTTTTTGTGCTTTTCTCCAACTTCTGGATTCAGGCTTATGTAAAGGGTAAGCGCTTGCCTAAACAGGACGTTAAGTTGTGTCAGAATGGCGCAGCTGTTTATGCTAATGGAAAACACATGGAAAATGGCATCAAACATCATGAAAATGGCACCAGCAATAGTATCGCCCATAAAATCACCAACGGCACAAGCAATGGCTCTGCTCATCATGAAAATGGTAGTGCTCACATGGGCAAAATGAAGAAGGCATAGGGATGCCTAAGAAGAAACACCTGAAAAGAATGACCACGAGAACCTGTTAAAACCAAGGATCCCAAAGATTATTTTGGCTGTGTTTCTGTTTTTATTTTTAAATATTAAAAAATGAAAAATGATGTGGTCAATGACTTCCACAGTTGGGGTCCCACATGTGGTTGGGTTGTGTCTTAAGTTGGAAACCATCTATTGAACATGATATATGAAGAGAAGATGTTTAATCTAAATGTTGTCTTCACTGATGTTGCAAACAGCTCTCTAGTTCAGTTTCACACTGGGGGCCTTTTACTTATCTCACTGCTTTTCTGACCCCACGTCTTCCTGACCCCCCTGTGGACAGATGACTGTACAGTTTCTATAAAACTTGAAAATACTTTTGTAAATACTTTTACAGCAGACAAACTAACTAATTGTATTGGTATGCTTTAGACTTTCTGAATTTTGTTACTATATTTAATTAAATGCCAATAAATTCCATTTTAAATTATTTTGTAAATTTGATTGCTTTAATTTATTATCATTGAAGAATGTGCTGAATATGTGCATTATTTTTTTTATTAAAGCATAAACCATTTCAGTCACAGTTATCAGGTCTTGGAAAAGGACAATGTGCTTTGTTGCAAAAAGTAAGTATTTGCTTGCTTGTGCATCTTGCTATGCCAAGCATGTGGAAGGCGTAGGAGGCTAACAAGAGACCCATTCTGCTTTGTGTAAAACAATTCATCGTAAGAGGCTGAGAGAATGTCTCCCACACGCCAGAGCTACCCCCACTTGCACTCATTAGATTCAAGGTCATACTGATCCACTTTTATCATTGACTGTAATAACGGAGATAAAATAGTGTCAAATGGAAACATGGGCATCTCTGTCATTTAGACTTCCTTGTAAAGCTGCTTGAAGGTAGCGTTAAATATCAAACCTGTCCACAAAATATTCAAAACATTTATACAACAACAAATGGTTGTAACTGTAGTCAACTTCTGCACTAGTAAGGATCTGGTACTGTAAACATACAATACAAAAATATAAAATGGTTAAAGGTGGAGTAAATGAACAAAGTTACGCTGTGGTCATCATTACAAGTTTAATTTCAGGCTGACAATGCAATTCATAAGCAATCAGTAAAATACATCCAGTAGGAAAACATTCTTAAGCATTCAGTCAATGTGCAATAAATTAGCTACAAATCTACTACATACAATACTTCAGTTCATTCTTTTTTTCTCTTTGCATTAGGATTGTGAGGAGCGCCCTGTTTTAAAGGTTTTAAACATGGTGTTGTCGATGATAAGCTATGCAGTTTGCTACTTCAGTGCTTTACCGTGCCCTGATCTAACGGCCTAATGAACAGTATGTTTCATGCATACCCTGATTGTCCAGTGCAGGGCAGAGTGGTCTCAGAAAACCACTTGAGTGTTATCTCTATCTATGTGGATGAGATGGATGGTCTGATTGGCCATTTAAATGCACTGCTTTTATTGCCCTGAAGAGGATACAACGGCTAAGATGGCAATGTCGATAAAGGAAGTTAGGGTCAAGGTTTGTAAAGATGGACTAATGCCTTGCTCAAGTGACATTCTCTAGTATGTAAAAAATCAGCTCCATCACAATGGACTCGTCGCTTCTTTTGCGCCCCCTACTGTGTATCACTGGAATGAGCACATTATCCAGGGCGTTGAGGTACTGAGCTGGGAGTGGCTGCCCATTGCTCCCGGCCACAAAACCCACCTGTAATGACAAAGCAAACTATTTATTAGATTAAATACAGTCACACTTTGCAGCATCTAGTATAAACTCCACAGCTCCTTCCAAATGAGTCATACATGTAGGACTATTACGTTTCCTCGAAGTTCAACCAACTCTACTTTAACTTTTTGGTTTGATCCCCTAATAAAACAAATCGAACTTGTTTTCTGACCTCTTGAGGATCAAACGTGACCCGCAGCCCTAGTTTGGCCATGCCATCTTCTTTGAGCAGTTTGAGATGAGGACACAATGCCAAACAGAATGCCCGGGCGATTCGCTCTGTTAGCCGGTTGTGTTCAGCAGATTCAGGCACTTCTCCTTTACCATGATCTCCTCTTTGCAAAAAGAAGAGCTGAAAAGGCACAAATTTAAATTTAGGGGTACTTTTAATTGTACTTTGTATGTTATTCTTTGCACATTATCAATCTTACTTCAGTCCAGCGGATAATCTTTCCATTCTCCTTGTATTCAGACTTCTGAAACAGCTTCTTACTGCTAACAGACTCCATAGATTTTCCATCAATTGGACTTATTATTCTATGCAGGAAAAAAAGTGTTATTTGCACATGTTGTTTGCAAAACAGATTAAAAGGTGTGGTGATAATAATGTATGCTGCATCCTATTTTACATCCCCCAGCTGATAGAACCTACTCAAACAGGAAGAGACTGACTGTATAGAGATCTTTTTAAAGCATATTTGTGAAAGACGTTGCTCCTGTTGCTTGACCTTTACCTAGAAATACACACTCACCCCTTATTCACACTGCTCTTTTCCTCCACCCACTGTACACAAACAAGTTCCTGGCTTTCTGACTGGTCAAGCTTTCCACAGGTGACAATGTAGTCTTTCATCTCCCGGAGCGACCGCCGAAGCTCGGCCATGGTTTCCACGGTGATCTGCACCATTAGACCATCTAAGGGAGAGGGGACAGCAATACAGGAGAAACACACGAGACACACCAAACAGGGAGACTCTCACATTGACAGGAAGACGTGCCTGGACAAACAGTCTGTTAAATGTACACAGACACACAAATAGAAACGTGTTCTGAATGAAACAGCAATGTTTTATACTACTGCTAAAACACTGTGCAGGCCTCTGGGTCAAGTCAGGGTCACCTGTGTGTAATGCAGGACGTCCTACCTTCTACAATGCTGGACTTGGCGAGGTATCCTCCTGATGCTTTTAGTGCACTACTGAATATAAAAAAGCATGATCCGGTAACTGGAAAAAAAGAAACAGAAATATTACTGAGGAGGTGACATATGACAATAGGGTATCAGTTGTTGGCATACCTATAAATCTGAATACCACCATTTTAAGTAAAATTTTCTATAATTGTATGGGAGGGCAGTTTGTCAAATGTTGCTAATACTAAATCATTTCAATCAGTTCAATTAAATTCAACACTTTATTGTCATTGTTATAAATAATGAGTTTAAATTAGAGCATCAATCCTCAAAAAAAAAAAAAAAACATGTATAGTGCAAGTTATTTAGTGCAAACATTGCTTGGTATTTCTAAATATGCTATTGAGATTAATTACCAAAAAAATTCTTTGAAAATTTTTCAAGTCAATCATATTCCGCAGATATGTATGTGTCGATGAGAAAGCTAGTTTATTAGTTGTTTACAAGCATTTATTTTGAAAGTCCACTTTTAATTAGACTTACACAATAACTGCATTTTTAACGTTTGCTCTATGTCAGTTGACATTCAAATGGTGGACTTTTTACCTCAAGGGTGCCACGTAAATAACGATCACATACTGACATCTAGTGGTGAATGAGACTAATGCAAACCCAACTCATGTTGAATCTATACCGCCCTTTGATTTCCTTTACCTCAGCATTTTATTTTTTGCTTTATGTGCATCTTTATCTGAAAGCTCAAACTTTCATTTATCATTTTGAGACACAGTGTCCTACCTTTTCGTGGCTGATTGTGAATGCTGATGGCCTGTGTTTGGTACTGGCCATCCTCCCCTTGCACACAAATGAGGTGTGAGTCTGCGCTCTCATTAAAACAGGCCCCAACGGCCAGTACATGCTCATTGGACTTAGTTAGAGCCTTCATCAGCTGATAAACAAGAAGAGAGAGCTCATGATGGATGGACAACACATTTGGGGTTAATGGTGGAGCGTTAAGGTTTAGTCTTACCTCGTTATACCCAGAGGTTGGTATCTTTATGCACGTCCTCTGAGCCTCTAGATCCACAGTGAGCCCCGGTACCATTGGTAGGCTGTAGCGATAATTTCTAAAGTCCTAAAATCATCATAATTGTAATAAATGATGGGAGTTTCCATTTCATTTTACAGTTTTACAGCACTTACAAAATGTCATACTCACAACTAACAGTCTCATTATAGTGTGGCCTATTTCCCCAAACAAGGGTTTCCTAAATCGCACACTATACAAAGGACAAGGATAAACTGGGAAACAAAGCATAACACTATAGTCACAAATCAATAAATCAACAACAATTACAGGCCTCAGACGTTTCTTACATCGATATTCTGCCCCCAGTCGCAGCATGAGGCGCAGGGGAAATGCTTTAGCCCAAGCCACCTCTGCTCGGTGGACAAGCAGGCCAAAGAGGTAAGGCTGGTTCGGCAGAGGTAATCCTTGGAGCGACTGGTGAGTGGCGCGGACATACAGGAAGCCTGCGTGGTCTGCACTGCCCAGGAATGTGCCACCGAAGAGGGACAGGGACAAGTGTTTCACCACCTTTCCTACAAGAAGCACACAGGCAATCATAATATACAGTATAAAGGAATATTTATTGGATAATACACAGTTTTCCTAGACCAGAACAGGAGGAGGACATGTTATCAAGCTCCTCTTGTATGAATGAGCTTATAGCCAAGGTTCAGAAGACATTTACTTTCAAGAAAACAGTTATGTCCAACTTTTTGAAGGGTTAGGGCACCCCGTAGTTCATAGAGTAAGTCTGTGACTCACTTTTTGTAGTTTGTGCGTTCTATTTTGGGCTGTTTTTACTTTTGTAGTAGATTGGAAACACTTATTAAATTTAATTACAACTAAAAGTAACTGCCCATTGAAATGAATATGTGTTGACCTCTGACCTGTGAGGGTGTCCCTGTAGAGCTGGATGAAGTGGCTAAAGATGTCTTTGGGGAAGCTTTTTTCTTCAGGTAAACATTGGAGCAGCACTACCACCTCCTCCTGGCTGACAGCGTGCATTCCCTTGGTTGTCACGCACCAACATTTCCGGTTCACATCTGGGACAAATGAGCACGGATTAAAAGGTCTATTTTGGACTTTTTATTTATGATTGTTTGTCATTTCTGTGTTATGGATTACGTACAGTTGACCAGCTTGACCATAGCAAGAAGATTAGCGTTGAGCACAAACACCAGTGGCTTTGGCCGGCCGCTCTCCAGCTCCTGAATGAGCAGCATCTCAGAGGGCTGCTCCTCCACAGTGTAATCTGAGGCCATTTTTAAGGCAGAAAACACGTTTACGGAATTTTTTTGTAGTGAATTTCAATCGATTTATATATACATGTGATAATTAATCTGGATTACCTCCTTTGACACCTGTAGATGTCAGGATCGGTGGCAGACCATTCAAGGGGATGAGGTTGGCAGAGCTGCTGACCAAAGCTGTGGTGCCCCAGCCGTATGATCCACAAGCCTCCTGGGAAAACAAAGAGAGAATCTTGGTCATCAAATAAGTCAAGAAAAGTGAGCACACTCGTAGTTTATGGGATTATGTTTCATCTTACATTGGCTGTGGTCCCATGTGTCCTTGAGGCTCTCCGAAACTGTGGAGAGCTCGCAGGACTTTTAACTGGAGCCCCAAGTGCTCGTCTCAGAGGCGAGAACATGGGCCCTCGCACCGGAGTGGTCGGAGCAGACTCTGACTGTTTACTGGCCAGAATCTCATCTGCAAACCACACCCTTCGTTTTCCTTTTGGAGGTGTCCCTGTCGTAAATATGCATTACATCAATATTTCATGGTTATAAACAGATTTTGTGTATAAAAGAAGGACAAGAGGAGCATTGCTAGTATTCTTTTAAAAGTGCATTTAAAGGAGCTGGAAGGATTGAAAACATAAATGTGCACCATGTACAATATTGGCATGTCTGGACACATTTTTTATGCTTTTGGGTCACAATACTTCGACTCTGCTGACTTAAAAACAGAATTACGCTTACTCTTAACAAGAGTTGAGTGACAGGAGACACAAACACGCCCCTCCTTGCCATCGAGGTGTGTAAGTTTAAACTTCAGATTGGAGCAGAGTGCACAGAAAACCTGACAAGACAAAAAACAGTGATATAAAGGCCAACAGAAATGTCTCATGTCTCTGCTCAGTGTGGAGTTAAATGTCAAGGTGAAACTAATCAGGCCTCATTTGCTCACCTTTCCGCAGGCGCGACAGTGGTGCCTCCTCTTGGTGAAGGTAAACTTGACTCCACACTTCATGCAAACCTGAGCCTGAGCATCTGGGACCCACACAGGCGCCACCTCCCCGAGGACAGACCCCCGCTCCTTGGACAGGATACCAACAGTACCCGACTGACACGATTCATTATCAGGATCCCCAAGAGGTGACTTGTGCCCCTCTTCACAGTCAGTCAGTGGCTTGTTAGCCTCTGACTCCTCCGGTCCGCTACATGCTTTTACTTGGCTCTCCTTGGGATTGGTCTCATCAGTATTTGTCTCATTTTGCTCCAATCCACTCTCCTCAAGCTCCTTTTCTTCAATCACCGAGTCCTCTTTGGATAAAGCCTTCTGAGGTTTCTTCTCCGTGTCCTCTTCATCTTCCTCGGGCCAAGCAGCTTCAGCAGGGCTCAGCACCAGAGGGCTCGCACCCTCGGCCCATGTGGAGATAGATGTCACAGTGCAGCTGCCCTCCTCGAGCTGTTTGAGCACCTTCTGGGGTTTTGTCTGCAGTGGCGAGGGTGAAGGCATCTTGTCTGAATGGTCACATGCTTTCTGTTCACATGGGCCTTCAGTCACCGCTTCAGATGAGGTTTTAGAGGGAGATTCAGGCCTCCCTAGTCCCGGCTTGGGCACATCTCCATCTTTCAGCACAAGGAGGCAAGGTCTATTGAGCCAGTGCTGTTTTGTGTCCTGAAGAGAGGGATTATCCCCTTCATCTGTTTAGAGAAGATGATAATTACAAGGGCATCCTCATTATTTTCACGCACACTAACACATGCCATATTTATGCGTTAATGAAGACATGTTAGGAGGGAATGCACTAAGTGGCCATTTAATAAAACATGTTGATCTATGTCTCCACCTAATAGCTTTCAATCATCGCCAAAGGCAGCCTTTCATTAGTGCACACTGTCCTTGAGAGGAGGATACCAATTGATTTTATATACAGTAAAGGTTTCAGTACAGAGTAAGGTCTGTTAAAGCATAGTATCAATGTGCAGCACTGTTGTAGTAATTGGAAAAACAAATGTGTAGACTGGACAGGCTCTAGAGAACGAAAAGAGAGAGACTGTGATTTATGTTCGTATTGTGCTTCATGGTAATCATACTAAAACCACAGCCAGATGTTACGGTGGTTGTTTTTGCATCTGTAAACACACATGCACACATCCAATAACCTGCATGTGCTCCTCAGTGTGGACTGGGACAGCGTGTCACTGTAAACACTGGAAGTATGAAATTGCCCTGCGTATGGTGACAGGGGGCTTCTGTTAAAATCCCATTACTGTTGTTTCAACACCCTTCACGGGTTTTTGCCTACCAGTGGTAGTCACGTAATAACCATTACAGTAAATTAGGAGCACGCCACGCAAAGAGAGCTAATAGCCTTCCCATAGCAGCGTTTCATTGAGCGGCACATCCAAAGTGATTCATGAATAGCTATGACTCAGGAGCCGAGTGCACACCACACCGTGCACAGCGGCTCAGTTTATGTTCATCCGTGCCATGAGGAGCCTGTTAATGCTATGAAGTAAAATGCAAACGTCTGATAGCGTAGAGTTTTCTAGCATTGCAGGATATCTGTGTTTAACATAAAAACGCTGGAAAGTGAATATCTGTGTCCGACTCGGTGCTCGCTTCACGGGACAGTGACGCAGTCGACAACACACGTGCACATGTTTAACGAGCAGTGAGGCCGGTGGCAATGCGACACTCAGCAGCACCCCTTACATCACACAGACCTGGGCTTTTCATGTCACTGGACGACTGGACAATGTGTACAGGCGATGTGCGCAACAACACCCGCACGTACACAGGCGGACACACATGATGCGGTCTATGCGCGCTGCCAAATGCTGGTTCAGCATTTTTCAGTGACAACATCCCGAAACGCACAGGCAATACATGGACGAGTTGTAACGCATCCACACCCCAATAAGGTTTTGTATTTCTTACCTTCAGTTAAGGCTCCCAACAGACTTTCGTTCTCGTCATCCCGCGTACTGAAAAACTTAAGCATTTTCCCTCGGTCTGAGAATCAAAGCAGCGGGGCTTTGCTCACAAGCCGAACGCGGGATGATTTGCCTCTCTGCTCCCCCTTCTTTGATATCCCTCCTCACTCTGCGGCTCTTTGAAGAAACTCAAGAGGTGTGCACAAATGTCCCTCCCCAGTTTGCTTTCTACAGCCCGCAGGATCCCGCATGAGCCAAGACCACAGAGCAGCGGTGCCAGATGGGAAAAGCTCCTCTGTTCATAGCAAGAGTACAGGAAATGTACAGTACGGCAGTCTATATTCATACATAATCTGTGTTGGATAACCAGAAAGATTGACAACACTGTCTTAATGACCACAGCACGATCTAAAAATGTTTATCACCTTTATTTGTTTTTAAACAAAAAAGTATTAAGACTCGCTTTAATAATCACTGAATCCTGGCCAAGGCGCACAATGTAGTGTAGGGAGTTTATCGTGTATCTGTAATCTGTTTTACACAGTCAGTCTGACATCCACAGGGAATTGTAAAAGTCTCTGGTTTCATATGAGAGCATTTCTCATTTCATCGCAGTCCATTACAGCAAATGAAGCCTGCTGGTGTCAGTTCGCCTCATTCTTAGACGCTTCATCGAAGTTCTCCACCAGATCTACAAAGAAAAAGAGAAAAAAGCTCTCCATATTTTCACATTTTTGTAGAATTATTTAGAAGAATATATTGCAACAGAGATCTTACCTGGAACATCATCATCCTCTTCCTCAATGTCCTCTGGCTTTGGAGCCTTACTGTCAAGAGCTGTGACAAAAACAAAATATAATGTTTGTCAAATAAATTATTATGAAAAACTGAGGACCTGTGTTGTAAAGGTGTACATAAAAACTAATATCAGTATATATTTCTGCAGACAAAATTGGTCATTTAATAATAATAATAATAAAGATTATTATTAAAAAAAAACAAAAATTATTAATAATAATACATAGTAATAATAATAACCATACTCGTAATAATAATCATATTATCATCATCATCATCACCATCATTATTATTATTATTATTATTATTATTATTATTATTATTATTATTATTATTATTATTATTATATTAATTAATTAATTATAAATATGGGGGGCACCCCGGTCTGGCACGTGGGAGACCCGTGTTCGAATCTCAGTTGGGTAATTCGCCCAATGTCATTCTCCATTCTTTTTCACCCCATTCCTGTCCAGCTACTGCTCCTACCAATAAAGCTCATGAAAATAATCTTTAAAAAAAGATTATTAATACAATATTAAAGGCATTGTTGTGGAGTCCTGTTCTATGAACTTCTGTGAAGAATTGTAACATATGTGTATCATAATCATTTGTCTCAGTAGAGAGAAGGTCATTTTTAGGGCTGCTTTTTATTTTTCACCAGTTTCAACAGTTTGTCACCGAGATACAGAAGTGAAAATAACCTGTATTACAGAAGTTAATGAAATGAGTAACCATGAAACAATTTGTTGTCCACCCACCTTGGCGGGGAAACTGTTCCGCTAGTTTACGCAGGCTACTCAGGCTGTCGGCTCCCAGCTGACTGAGGATGCCAGGCAGCATCTCCGTCAGCTGCTTGGTCTCAGCATGCCCTGTGATAGCAAACGTGTTTGCAGACAGAGACGCCTGCACTTTGGGGTTGTTAAAGTGGATTACAGTCCCGTCATCCTTGATCATGTTCACCTAAGAAGTGAGAAGTGATCAGAATTGTAAACATTTAGGCATCATCTAAGAAAGTTGTGTGTATTACAAACCTTTTCTAGAAAATTTGTCAATCAAATGTGTCATTTTTACTTTTTCTTTTCAACATTTTTTGTGTTTACTCAGTTCATTTACCTCTTCAATTCCAGCAATATTATTGACAGCCAGCTTCTTGAGTGAACTCTGAAGTTTTTTGTCATCAGCTGTTGCAGTTCTGTGTACAACCTTCTTCTTCCTGCGTGCAGAGCCCTGAAAAAGACAGATATAATCTACTTTAAAGCTTTGGCCAACAACAGGTTTGCCATGTGTGTCTTAAAAACAACTGTAATAACCTAAAACTGTATGGTTTGGAGTTTCATATTCTGAAAAAGTAATGTGCATATTTGTTTGGGATGAACAGAGTAATACAGGACGGGATACATTTCTAATCTTCACCTTTTACAGCACCATTATTCACACCAATCACCTGTTGACAGTGTTATTGATGGTTAAACATAAGTCAGACAGTAATAATATTATATATTTCTGTAACTCAGAAAACAGTTTCCTCGTTTGGGGCATATTGACTTCATTTCAGGTGTCATCTTACCTTTCCTCCTATCCGAACCTGGGCTTGAAGCTTTGCCAGTTTCTCTTGATTCATGTTCTAACCTGCGATGATAAATGGATACATAAATATAAACGATAAAGCTGAAAAACAACGGAGACATAATGTGATAGTAAACACAGCAGGGCGCTGCCATCTCAATATAAACTGCAATAAGATTTGAGGATAAGGAAAGACTGTAGATTTCAGAGGATACAGGCGGTCAAAGCTAGAAAAATAGCAATAAGCTAAGCTACACTGACTCCACGGAGACACATCGCGCTAATGCAGACCCTGGCTCCGACTCAAGGCAGAGCTGAGGCTGTGTCTGGTTAGCAGCTGTCCAGATGAAAACACCGGGCCTGAAGGAAAAGCCCACGGCGTGTCACAGCCCCACGCTGCCGCAAAGCTCGGCCACGAACACACACCAACAACCACATACCCCATAGCTACCCCACACAGCACAGAAATCAGTATTTGAGCTGCCAAACCTGCTCAAATATCCACAGAGGCATGCGGCAATGAAAGATGGAGGCTGAGAGAGGATTACGTCACGCACCATATCAAGCTTCTTCTTCCGTCTTCGTCCTGCAGTAATAATAACTGAGCCGGTCTGCTGCCGCCTACAGGACACTGAGGGTATGACACAAACACTGTCATGGACCAAATAGCTCAGAATGTAACAGCACAGTTTGTAGTAAGTTTATATGAATTGTAAAAAAGACTGCGTTATTACTATTAAAAATCACATAGGGGAGTCACTGTATATCACTGTAAACATTATTTTTAATTAGCAAATTTTAATCGGCCTAGCTATTTGCTTGCAGCACACAATTTAGTAAGTACCAAATATGTGCTTAAAGCATTAGATAAACACAATAATAAGAAAAATTGCACTGATAATGATAAAAATGGATGAGTAACTTGTGTCTAGAGGGTTTCATTTCATTTAGTCAGAGATTAATTAATATAAATAGATAGATAGATATAGAATAAATAGATTCGAAGCATGAATAAAAAATGTTGAATGACATTTCCATGTAAATTAGGTTCAGCAAAACATAGTTTGTAACTGACTGTGCACTATGTCATCCAGAAATGATTAATGAATTTGTATTTTTTTAATTGTCTTCATCAATAGTTTGCCTTAAGACAAAAGCGCATTAAATGTTTGGCCTCAATATCGTAAAGCAATTTCACTGTATACAATTTTACAATCTCAATTATACTGTAAATGTTTTTATAGATGATATGAATTAACTGTAAAAGCCTAAAGCCTGTAATTTGTCTTTATCTTAGAGTTTGCAGAGCTGATCCCTAACAACATTACTCCCACACAGACTTTTAATGGCATTCAAGACAGTCCATCATCTTTTTTCATCATTTTTTTTATTCCATTAATCCCCTTTGAGATGCTGTGTGCATGTAGAGGTTGTAACTGTAAAATTGGTGGGAAAACATTGGGTCTAATAATGCCTTACAACAAACCACTTATCCACAAAAAGGAGCTGTGTCTGTCCAAGACACAGAACATAATCTCTGCAGAGAGCAGTGTCACTTACTGTAGAATGAAGAAGACAAGCAAACTTTCTGACATCGGGACTAAATGACAAGTGCATTAGAGTACAGTACATTCAGTAGTTCATTACACACAATACATTTTAGGCCTACAACAAGCAATTGAAGTTAAACTGAATACTAAAAGCCCTAACATCTGAAGCATTTTAGACAAGTGAGAGAACATTTACATAACAATTTGTTCAGAAGCACATGCTGAAAGTCCCACATTATGCAGTACAACACAATTTAATGTCATCATTTCACAATGAAGTGACAGCTGTGGTCGCTTTTAAGAAAAAGCATAAATAGTTACACTTAATAAAGTACAATGGAGGATTATTTGGACATTTTGTCCTGTTTCTTGTCCAGTTCTTTGACAACACATTTTCAGGTGATAGATTTAATAACAGTGTTGTTCAAAGATATTTTGTGCAGACAGTGGCAGTCTTTGTGACTGGTCCCTGATCTGCTGGTGTCCACTGAGCTGCGCAGCATGCTGCTTTGCCACTGGTGCAGGTCAGGGGACTTAAAGCTCCACAAACTGTGCAACAACATGAAGAGTTTCCTGAGCACAGCCTTCCTCAGCAGGATGTAGACCCAGGGGTCCAGGATTTGGTTCCAAGTGGCCATTCGTACGGTCATGAGCAGACTGTGAGACGTTGCATCCTCTCTGGTCATAGTGCTCAGCATGATAACACGCACCTAGAAGTCACAAAGCAATGGAAGCAAAGACTTAGACCACATGATTGATTTGTGGACTGTACTTCAATAAAGGCAATGATGGAAGAGCTTCAGCTGCAGAAAATAGAGAGACATTTACTCTCTATATTGAATCATCTTTAACTCTTTAACACATCAACATTTACCAGTGCATACTATAGTGCTTGTTAAGTTTTACATAGTGAGGCATACTGTTATTCACAGAAAGCAACAGTGCAAATAGAAATATTGCTCAAGTGCTGCCATAGGTTATTTTAGGTGAAGGAATAATTGCAAACAATCACATGAATGGATATTTGAGTCTGGAGTCATAAATGTCAGAGCCTTAGACAAAAATCAATGACACAGCACACCATAAAACAAATAAACCAAGACAAATGATAATGTGCCGCTGAGCCTTGCTTGAAATGCATTCTCAAATTCAAATAGCATTTTAATTTACTTAATGACTAAACAACAAAGTATAAATAGCATTCCTAATGTTTTTTTTTTTTATTCATCATTTTAGTGCCTGTCTGTTCTTGTTGTTCATAGTGGGGCAGAAATCAAAGTGACAAGTATGACAAGTGTGATGAGTATAAGCAACAACAGCTAGTATACTGACTATTTTATAGCATACTTAATAGAAACTACTTAATAGAAACTACAGTAAGAGCCTTACCAGCAGTGGGCCCCAGCACACACAGGACACCAGCATGATGGCCAACAGCTGGCAGATCATCTCAATGTGGTACGATGTGCTTCTGGAGAGAAGTTTGCGCCGTAGTCTGGACTGCAGCAGAGTGCAGCTGGTCAGAGTATTGCACACAATTGAGAGCAGCAGAGCAGACAGGCCGAGCCCAGAGAAGAGCAGGGGCAGCAGGACACCCAGCCAGTCCTGAGGCTGCTCCATGTGGAAGAAGCACCAGCTTCTGGACTTCTGCACCCTATAGGGTCTCCTCAGAAACACAGGCAGCACAGCCACCAGCGCAGGCAGTAGCCAACTGAGGCCCAGTACCCTCTTCATGTGGTGGGTTGTCACTGCAGTGGAGTGGAAGATAGGCCTGGTCACCCCAATGCACCGCTCTACAGCCATGAGGCTGCCCAGGAACAGAGGACTCAGGCCGAAGAACACCATGCAAGACCCAAAAAGGCTACACAGGATGCGGTAGGGGTCAAACACCTCCCACTTCTTCTGGGAGCTGTAGACAAACAGCACCAGGCTGCCGATGATGAGGTGTCCCAGCAGGTCAGTGATGACCAGGCTACTGGCGAACAGCAGGAAGGATGCCCTGGTCTTCATACGTACACGCGTGTAAGACTTGACCAGGATAAAGAGGGCTAGGCTGTTGGAAAGGATGCCCACAGTCATAGAGATGACCGAGGCTGTGACAGACAGCTCCTTGTGACTGCAAGTGCTGTTGGCTCCCCTGACCTCTGACCTGCAGCCAGACACTGTGCTGTCATTGGCAGACATGTTGGAACTCAACCTTTCAGAGAGGGCAGGTGTCATAAATATCTGTACAAAAAAGTTTTTAATTCAATACATATGTGACACCATCATAAACTGTGTAAAGAACAACTTACAACTTAATGTTTTTTTCAGGGTGACTGATGTAACAACTATGAACAAAACCCCAATCTCACCCTTCTACAGTTCAGTGTAGGACTGAACTAACACTCATAACTCAGGCCACATAACTTAGACAACAGTTAATAAAAAAAATATTTTTTCCAATTCCTTACCTCACTCTAGGTCCTTAAATCCAGGTGCCATATACCGACTCTCCTTTTCTCCTCAGTAAAGTGCCAATAGATAATGTCCTGTCAGCTGGGCGATAAATCCAGCTGAACAATAACATGAATTTTTCGGAGAAAGCATTGCTGTGGCACCTCTGCTGTGCACTCGACGCTGGTGCCAACTCTCAGTGAGAGCGCACAGACAAGCTGCTCAGAATCAGCACAATTGAAAACCCACCTTAGAGGCTGTCCACTCACATCACATAAGAAAAAACAATATTTCCTAATGTAGCCAGATAGTGTGCACGTGTGTATACTGACAACATAACAAAGTAAATTAAGCCTTTTTCCTGTCAGGTAATAGATCATATTTGCAACTGTGTTGGGAAAATCTGAGGTAATAAATCCTAACTGTGTTGAAATCTCATGCCCTCTCCACATGGCTTGCTTTTTTAAATATGTGGGGAATCCTCTCATCGCAACATGATTTGGTTTATGACTCATTACAAGTATTTTGACTGTAGTTTGAGCTCTGTCTTTTAAGCTTCTTTTTGTTTGCCCTTGCTCCATCAAACAATAGCCTTAATGGTTCTTACACAACTCCATCTTTGCTCATGGGAAAACGTCTCAGCATAAGGGAAACATAACAAATAATCAGACATTTTTATTATGTCTTTCCACAAAAATAACCAACATCAAATCAAAAGAGGGGCTTTTAGGTGTTGCGCCTTTATAGAAATGAATATGAATCATTCTTTGTGTACATTGTCTAACCTGCTTTTGCTGTTAATTGCTCCTATTGACAAATTCAGCATCACAGTGGTAAAATGCTTGGATTTATTCTGTGTTGGAACAATCTGATTTCTTTTCTTCGAAAGCAACAAGTTCCACTTCATCAAGAAAAAGCCGGCGCTGAGTTAGAAGCAGCTCATTTAACAAAACTGCTCATGTTTCCACTAACGATACCCCACTGGCTGGTCTAGTACATCTGCATCGTGTTTGTTTTTTTTACACATGAGCCAGATTAAGAGAACACAACAAAATAAATCTGGTTCATTATTAAATGTTATTAGCTAAATGATTCCAGATACTGCTTTTGTCCCCCCCACAGTATACTTAGTGGAAATTATCCTCTGTCATAAAAAATATATTTAGGTACATTAAAACCAAAATCAAACTCATTTTAGTTCATGGGCCACATACAACCCACTTTCATCTCAAGTGGGCTAGACAAGTAAAATGATACAATAATCTATAAATAACATCTTTTTTTCTCTCTCTTTGTTTTAATGTAAATGAGTACATTTACTTTATAATGGAAGTACTCATCAATTGCAACTGAAAAAGACGAATGTTGGCAAAACCCTGTCTCTTCTCAGGCGCGTGGTTTAGCACACGTTTTCACGAACTCATCCTCACAGTATGGCTTTGATGCTAATGCTATTTTGCTTTCACTGCTACATTACTGACCTTACAGGTATGGGCAAAAGCAGTTGTTTCTTCAGACACACAATCAACTCATTTATCCTCTCTCTTCTCTGTTGTCCTTGTAAGCACTGAAACTTGCTGCACACACACCCAACACGTTTCCCATTCTCCTCATTCTCCTCCGTAAATAAACAGGAAGTGGTCCATTTTTCTTGGAAAGCTGCCTACCCTGTGACATTTTGGGTAATGAGGGTGCCACTGAGGGTTATTTTGGCCCACGGGACGTATGTTTGACATCTGTTCTAAAGGGTCACATTTATGGAACAAAAGTGGTTTCTTTTGCCAATACATTTAAATTTAGATATCATTGTACCTAAAATGCAACACAGTACTACATCATTTCTAAGCAGTTTGTCCTGGGCTGCATTTATTTTATACTGTAATAGCATAGCCTGTGACATTTTTACAAAAAATGAACAGCATTTTTTTGTGACTAATCTGATAATATGAATGAATATCAGATCATATTATAAGCAAAGGGCTCAATCAGATTCCTTTTTAAAAAAAATATAAGGCCAGCTCTTTGTGGGAGCTAAATATCTTGTCCGCTTGATTTGTGAAACTCCCTCAACATCTCCTTATCCTCGATGATGGTCACTTATCACTGTCTATAGTCTCTCTTGCCAAAAACCCTGAGCAGGTGACATTACAACTGTAGGTGTGGTGTCATACACGCTCCATCCGTAATGACAGGCGGCAAAGCGCTCAGAGACAATGTGCACTGAGCTCAGGCATGGGAGCACAATCACATTCTTTTGTTGTCTTCATCAAATGGGGCTAGCATGAAGCCAGCAGCAGATTGAGTAAGATGGGAAAATAACCTATAATGCTGGCTCTTTGCGACCATCGCTGGGGCTTCCTCCTCCCTACATCCATCTAATCACTCCACACTCCTGGGCCAAGACGGGAAAGTAACACACTACTACATACTAGCCTCATCCCTCGTCTTTTCTTTCCCCTCTATCTCTCTCAGTCAAAGCCACAGTGACCAAAATGCTTTTAGGAAATTGTAAGGACCAGGGCTAGAGCCTTGCAGAGGGAAGTCACACAATATGTCAAAGCCATTTATAAAGTCAAGACGTTAGAGCTGATAACAGTAGTTCCAATGAAAAGTCATATAGTCAGTACAAACCTATAGAAATGATACGATATAATTTCAAACTGGTTTATGCTCTGTCAAATGGTGCAGTACTTTTTCTGCACATAATGAAAGAAGTGATGCTGTAAAAGATAATGCACAGAGAACAGATATGTAGATACTAAAATTGACTCATCAGCATGGATAATCAAACTTGAAGGAATTTAATTAAAAAGTTGAGAGGTTGACATTTATTAGAAAATGCCATTCAGATTCCTTTTTATCTCAATGGTAATGTATGGAGATTTTTGAATATTACGTGTCAAAAGGGGGAATGAAAATGGTTACTAGTTACAAAAATATGTGCTATCATTTTTCATCCTCTACATCCAACATATACTCAGAAAAGCATGAATAGTAAGAGGAGAGAGAACACAACGAATGAACACATTACACAAACATCAAAATCACGTTTCTATAACGCTAAATGGAAAATATTTAATTTATAGTCATATTAATTTTATTAGATGATTGAATATTATGTAGCATCAATTCAAAAAGCACCAAAGTTACCAAAGTCATACATATGCATCTATAGTACATATAGGGCAAAACAATAGAAAAGGAAAAAAAAAACAAAAAACTAAATCTGTGTAAGAAAAGCTTGTTTTTCAGATGTTAGTGCAAATCAGACCAGCAGGGGGCAGCACAGACTCACAGCAACCAATAATACATTTACAAGTCTGTGAATCCAGTAATTCAAAACGCTTTAACACTTTTAACACGTTATTCTGTTTCACATAAGGGCTTTAGTTACATTTACTGTATAACTGGTATGTGACACAATGTGGATGAGGTGAGTGAGTTATACTAAGGATGACTGGCATTTATGACCAGGACAGTAAAGGTGAACAAATAAGTGACATTTAGATTGAACAGACTTTAATGTTTTTCGGAGATATTAAATTCACTTCTCTTTGGGTTTTTTTTTTTTTTACACCTGAATGTGCTGCTAGTGTTGATGCTATAATGAAATGAATCAGTACAAGTTTCTTTCTTGCTCAATAGGAGCATATATTTAAAAAAAGCACAACATTAAAATTCCACACTAGAAGAAGAGGATAAGTAACACAAGATTTTTTGCTACAGATCACATAGCTCAAATAAATGTGAAATAATGTATCTGGCGTCTGCAAATCTGCCTCTGTCCCTTCCTTTAAATTTCCAAGGTCAATGATAATAATTGTGCCGTTGAAAGGCTCTGTTAAAGATAACAGCTGCTGGGCTCATTTTAGCCAGCTTGTCCTTTGAAGCCTTTACATCCCAACCTTTCTACCTGAGGAGGAGGTAATTGGTTTGCAGAGAGCACGTCACAGATCACAGGAGCAGCCGGTGCACTTAGCATGACACCCCAGCTCCGTGTGAGAGCATTACAACATTAAGATTCCACCTGAGTGTGTGCTCTCCTGCTGAAATATCAATGAACACACACACAGGCAGCAGTCAATGACTTTTTTCTGGCACCAACCGAGGGTCCACACTTCTACCGTCTGTTGTGGTCCCCCTGAGATACCACACTCTAGTGCCTCACCATAATAGCCTGTGTGATGAAGAGGCCCAGTCATGGCGTGTGGGTCAGGACTGAAAAGGCTACTCCACATTTTATGTAATCAGTTGTATCTGAGTTACGGTGGTGGACTTTTTCTGTAGTCAGGGGTGAAAGGCCTTTGAGGGCTTGTTTTGACATTTGGCTTTAATAACCAGACTAATCATGGCCATTTCAGGACCATCTGTTACTGAGCCACCAGGCAAAATGATTTCTAGCATTTTCCTTGAGAACAGTGTACCCAGTTCATTTCTGAAAATAAAAATGATTCTATTGTTTTTGAAGTGATAAACAGAGTAGTTCCCATTCATGTTCATATCAGTGTTATAAGGAATGCATTTGAATAGATCTGGACTAATCAACAGGCCATTACATCAAGATGCAATGTAAACAGGTCTTTGATAGTTATAATAACTGCAACATCATTTCTACAGCTAAGACTGCGTTGGTAAACAAGGCAACAATAAATGTGCTTTTCATTTCAATTTTCCATAGCAACCAAATCGGCACACTGTCCCTTTGATCCCTTGTTGAACATGACAAAGCTGAAGAGAAGTGGGTTAAAATAGATATCCCCCTTTTGTGGCTGGGAAACAGATTCATATTCTGATATGTCAGAACCAACTGAACTGACAAATTTAAAAGACTGTTATCCTAATGGCAGATAAATGAGATAATTCAATAACTCAACCAGCAGGACATCCTGACTTTAAATGTAAAGATTTACAGTATTCCTTCTCCACTATTGTAAACACACATATATTTCTAAATAAAAGCATTAGCTCTACTGACAATTGAGCTATATGATGATGATTATAGGAGTATTTCAGTGGTGTACACTACCTCCTGTCTGTTAGCTCTAGTATTATTAAATCAGCTTTGCTCTAAGTAAAAACATACTTGAGTCATCCATTGCTTTGACTCTGGTATAAATTCATCCTATTATAGTTATACTTGCAAAACACTGCTGAAGCCTTGTGCTTTACACAGTGATCCCATTCTGCCAAGCTGCTTACATGTCGACTAACAGCCATAACGGCAGCTTGTTCTGTCTCAGAGCAGTCTGTGAGGGGATGTGCGTGCTGAAAGTGTCCACACTCATATTCTACACTTTTAAGTAATTCTCAAGATCCAGCTGGGACAGGAGTGGACGAAGTGTTCGTGACAGCTGTGGGTTTCCAGTCCGGCTGGTAAAAGTCAATGTTAAGGGTTCGGGCCCAGTTTGCAAAAACCATCTTCTCAGTGATGAAGCGGTGGTGGCTTCCACGGCGGCTCCTCTCGTGAGACAGATACATGGAGCACTCATCAGGCCCCAAGGGCTCATAGTAATGATACGGCACGGAGCGATGTGAGGACGATCTGCACAACAACAGAGAGGCATGAAACAAACTGAGCCAATGTGTGATGTAGAAGTGACATGGGGATAATTATGAGGAGAGCAGAGGAAGCTAGGCACAGTGGGAAACTGGAACAAAGAAAACGGAAAGATCAGAAGAATCAGATCTTACAGAAGTGTTTATTATTATTCACTGTCCTATTGTTATACCCAAGGACTCAGGCACACAACAGTCAGTTCATTCTCTCAGAAAGGACATATATCGCATCAGTTATGAGCTTGTAAATAGAAGAATATTGCTAATATAATCTTTTTGCACATAGTCATTTTATGTAGACATTAAAAAGTCTTCCTATTAAACAAGGCTTGTAAAGTGCAGGGTCTTTTACAGAAATAATAAAAATCACAATTGTCCCCCCACAATGACTGTCTCTGCCAGCTGAAGACAACATTAAAGATGCACTAGACAAGACTTCTGTAGGAAAACATCCATGCTGTCAGCACACTCTAAATCACAGAGTGGATAAAAAATAAGCTTGCACTGTTCACCCTCCTCACTCCAACCTAAAGTAACAAATGGAAAATCCAAGACTCACAGAGAAAGCTTTTTGATGTTTATTGTGGATGTCCATTTAGCAGCTAAAACTGAGGCTAAAAAAGTCAAAATACCCACAGGGGGAAATGACAATGTATTCAAACTGAGTCAAAAAACGTTTTCTTACCTACTGTTTTGGGCTGACAATAAGTTGGTTGGTAACAAGTCAATTTACAATGTTTAAGAATTAATTAGTACGTTTCATATATTTCTTAGTGATCATTCCGCACCACATTTTGTTCATATTAAATGGGACAAGACAAATGTAGTAGTGCATATCGTTCACATGATTCTTGACTCTATGTGATTCATAAGAAGCCAATCCATTTGCTTGTTCTTTTGTTGTGTGGTTAAATTTGACTGAAAAACTGCATCAAATAATAACAACAGATCGTTTTTAGCACTAGCTTGGCTTGTCTGCTGCTTCTGATTAATGTGCAAAGTTGCCTTGAAAAGAAATCTTTCAGGCACATAACAAATGTCTACATTGAAAAATAATCATCTTGTACCTGCAGAAATCAGGGGGGACCATGCCGAACACACTGATCCTGTCACACAGCTGCAGGGCTGTGGCCATGGTGAACCAACCGGTGCTCAGCCATAAGTTGGAGCTCTTCCTGAAAGATGAGATACAATTTTTGTACATTTAAACTTGAGCAGTGCAAGATACTGAACAAAGTGGGATTCTGACAGATGATGAATTGAAAAGCCTAAAGCAGATGGGCCTAATCTTTCAATGGTACCTGATGACTCGTCTTTATTCATGAGAAGAAGATACCAGGGCGACATTTATACTGACAGTCAGTGCATGAAGGCTGATGTGTTGGGATTCTCATAACAATATGGGCTTTGTGTTCACATGCAAATAAAAGTCCTTTTATGAAGCTCACATTTGTCAACAATAATTCTCAATCTGTCTGCTTGGTTTTGCACAATACAAGCTGTTTTTCTTTGCACAATGCACACAGCTTAATCATTTTTTACAGCTGCATTTTCAGGTTAAACAATTACCTGTCAATCCCTGTTTCCTTTTTAAAAAGCTCATCAAACTTGAGCATCTGGAACCGGGATATAATGTAGACTCTGAGCGTGGGCATCATTTGCTTCAGCAGCTGCAGGTTGTTGTAAACATGGCCTTTACCGTCTCTTCGCATTAGGCTGCTTGGACCCCAGAATATGAACACTGTTTCCTGACTGGAGTTGAGCAGTTCTTGTCTGTTCCTGAGCACCCTCTGCAGACTGGAGTGAGCTATCACTCGAAGATTTGTGCGGCGACCAACATCTCTCTGGTAGCCAGCACTGGGGGCATCGTTCATACGAATGACACATTCTGATTGGTCGATTTCTCTACCTCTTTTGCTTCCAATTAGTTGTCCAGAGCTGGTCACTAGAGCACATGTCTTGCAGTGCATCTTCAAAGGCTGTGGAGGTGAAAGGGAAGACAGAATCAAATACACTAGCAACAAAGTACACACCGTTCTGTTAAAGCTACAAACTATAAACCATTATTGTTCAACCTACCCATCCAGGCCAGTCTTTCATGTAAAGCAGATAAAAAAATGGAGTGATCCTAAACTCATGCTGCTAAGAGATAAGGAATGTATGCTTAGTAAATCTTCCCCTTTTACACCACAACAATTCTGTAATCTGCATCCAAAAATACTCAAGGGATGACAGAAAGGCAGTAGACAAAAAAAAGTCTGTATGTGAAAGCAAATGAACTGAAGATTAGTGACAAACAAAAATAGACATATATATTTATTCTGTCAAATATGGTCATGCCAAGACCAAGTCATGACCCAGACCAGAGTGTGCCAGGACAATATGGGACTATATATAGAGCTTAAAATAAAATGATTGATGAGCAATATTCTTTTTTTGCATTTAAAGACAGACTTTTCTATAAAATCTTAATAATTCATTAAGATTAATAATAATGCTGGTAAATAAATCACTTGTGGTCTTGAAAATCCAAATTTCTCTGTGTCTGAGCCTGACACACACACACACACACACACACACACACACACACACACACACACAAAGATTTAATTTCCAAAACCTTATTTAAAGTGTCAATCGAAGAATTCAGTCCAGTGTAAAAAAAAAAAAAAAGTATAGCTGCAGTCAGATTGCGTTGTATTTACTAGAGATTCATAGTTGCTGCTAACAATTGCAAGTTCAGATTGAATGATCTGACAGGAACAACCTTGAGACTCTTCACATGAATTATTCCCAGCCTTAATACAGCGCTACATTGGCATTCTGAACTGCGCTCTGAGCTTCACACTCCATCAGGTTCTGAGGTGGGAATCGGAGTGTATGTGTGTATAAATGTGTGTGTGCATGCAGGTGATATTACCAGCGCCAAAGGCTGCCCTGCTCCCACTGCTATATTTATAATAGTCTCCCCCATCTCTGTGACCCCATGCTGCGTGATTGCATAGTCTATGCTTCTGTCGCTGTCTGCTGCACCCGAAAGTTTCCTCAAATTTTCATGAGGTTTGATTTAGTTGTAGATATGCAATACAATCACGTTTCTCAGGCAAGAGTCTGCAACTGTCTAAACGTGCCAAGCTGTAATTCCTTCTTTTCACATATGAACTCCCACATGACACTGCATTAAGCTCCGGGTATTTCAATGTGTTTGCACCAGAAGAGAGGCTTTAGTGAATGGTGTGACTCACTATACATTCCCACCAAGGTTTTAAATTAAAATTATAAAGTAGTTTTAACATCAAGCAGATAATTCAAGAAGATTCAAGCAGAGTAAAAGTGAGATTAAAGTGAATATTCATATAATAATTGGTCTAAAATGAAGAAGTGCTGGTAGTACTTGAACATAATTGACTCTCACAGACTGTCTATAATGTGGCTTGAACCTTGATCAGTAATGCATCAATATTGAGCCAATGCTCTTTCCCAGATGATTAAATCTAAAGAAGCTAGTTATAAAGGTGGTCAGTGTACTTTGATGTTGATGCCAATTTAATTTCAGAGAGTGTTAAAAGGAGCAGATGAAACACTTAGCTCCATTGCTCAATAGCTGTTGTCCCAGTCGATTACCACCCACACTCCAGACTCATCAGTGCGATCCTGTTTATACACTCCCCACGGGAAACGCTGGATCATAATTGCTTTCAGAGTGAACTCCATCAGTCAGACTGTAATACTGCACCAGACCAATCCTCTAGCTGCTGCCTGTAGCCCATTTAGTTTGAGAGTGATAGATAAACTTTGAGAAACTTGGAAGGGCAGAGCGCTTTTGAGGTCAAAGGAAAAGTCGTAAGCCATGGACTGGATGTTTATGACACAGTATTACCTCTTAAATTATGTGAAAAGTTATATAGGACAAGCAACGAGGTGTATCGTGTTGAGCAGTGCGAATTATTTAAGAGCTGATCGGTGTCTGAACACTACCTACGGTCTTCAGAATTAGGCTAATGGCTCAGCTGAGAGAAGACAGAAGACAGATTATGTGGCGTGTTCTCTGCGGATTAATTAGGCTTCGCTCATGAAACACAACTGTAAGCTTGTTTGTTCTCACTTTGAGAGAATCATGCAAGATAATCACAAAGTAAAGGAATGATGCATCTGTTTGACAGTTACAGTCTCCAGGCTCCAGGCAGCTCTGCTTTCTGTCAGCGACTCTCCATAAAGATAAATAACGCCACAACATCATGGTAATGGACCTACTTTATATACTCATGCAGTAGTACTACATCTGTACATTTCACTGAGTAGTCTCTGTTCATCAACACTTATCAGACATCTGAAGAAAAGGTATTTAAACGGTAGAGGTAGGTATGGCTCTATCGGCATGACTCACTAATGACAACTATTTCTCCAATCCGCACTGCATTAAAGGTTGTCACAGCTCAGAAAGCAGTGTCTGTAATAACTAGGTACATCACAAATTGGCTTAGGCACATTCACAATCTCTTTTACCGGATTTATGATTAGAACCTACATTAAAAGCCGACAGAGAGCGCATCTACGGGTCCGTTCATCGGAGGTCAAAAGTTAAACCATATCAGAGAGAAGATGAGGAGTGACGGGAAAGCAGTGGCAGTCTGATTGGGTTTCTGTCTCTGTTGTGCGTAAGAATATGTGTTACGAAATAGGCCACAGCTCTAATTAGGGCTGTGGTGGTGTCTTCACAAAAAGAAACACACAGACATCTTACAAAAAAAACCACTTAATCCCCACAGCCATTTGCTCAGTTTGCAAGTGTGTTGCTCTACAGTAACAATTAAAGCACTGTACTCTGTGATAATGCAGTTTAACACATTCACAAAAAATCTTGCTCTAAATAATATATGGAAACATCTTTAATTACATGGTTAAACCCTTACTCGGTATAGATTTTGTTAAAAGAGTCAAAAGCTGATGTTTTTCTCTTTTGCAAATTGTGCAACCATAAAGACAGACGTTTACATTTAACCTCCAGCAAACAAGTTTGAAATGTGTCATTTGTCACCTCTGTGTGTGAGACAGCGTGCACAGGACTTACTGCAGGCCATAAACAGGAAGCAGAAGGCAGATTAGACAGAGATCGCCTCACATTTTCAAGCAGCCCTACTTCTATTCAGGACATCATATTTTCCCACAACGCATATTGCAAAGGCTTGTGCACACTGTGCCACAGTCGACATCCTCTGCAGCTGTGCCAGACCTCGCATGACCCTGAAGGAGACTGTACAGATAGATCCACCCGCTGTCGAGATTCTATACAGCAGGTTAGCATTGTTAGTCATCCCGCAGCTGCTCCTTTTCTGAAAGTACAGCAGCAGCACAGCTCAGAGGGGTAAACTGACACTAAGCAGCATAAAAATGTCGCAATGTGAATCCATCGTGAATCCCCTGTCAGCTGTAGACCGCCGCTGGACGACCAGGAGAGGCGGTGAATAACAAAGTGCTTAAACCTGACAAGGAATATTAGAAGCAGCTGGCTCTCATTTTTGCCGATCCAAACTAGTAACAGTGCTTTGTCAAATTCAATCTCAAACTGGGTAAAACTAATCATCATAAACTAATTCTTCAAGCTGCTTTCTCAACATGTCCTTTCACTTCCCTTCTACAAAATGTCCTTTCCACTATGCTGTGCTTCAGTGCATATCTTTCTCACTAACAGGAGACACTATACTGTGCGGATGATCTATCTAACTGAATGAGCTGTCTGTAACACTGCACTCACGCTAAATGATGGGCTCCTCCTTCAGTGCATACAGGGATATGGTATATATGTTGCCAATTTCAGCACTAAAGTCCAGTGTAGACATTCATTAAGAAGGATCTTGTTTTAAGTGCTTTTGTTGCTAAATATTTCATAGTGGTAGCATAAATTATGAATTAAGAAATGGAGAAACCGCAGAGAGAATCTAGAGAGGACACTCCTACAGCGGCTCTGTGTGTTATTATTTCGATTGACATATTTGCATTTTAGTCAAACAGAGACCTTGCCGTCAAAAATAAACCACTACACATTTCCAATTACCACATTCAGTGAGATATGCACTTCTCTGGACATCAGTCGTCCCTGGGAGCAGCCGAGGACATAATTTAGTCGGCAAATCAAACATACATTGGATATTTCTTCTAGGTTTTTTTTCCCTTCAACTGGGGCAATGCCTGAAGCTTCAAAAATCCATTTTCAGCATATGTCTGAGGTCTACATTTACATGGCCCTTGGCTTTACTTGGATGATGGGAGAATATTAATCAGGCACAGTTTGTTTTACATATTTATGTGTTATACATGATGTACTCCTGGAGGGCTTGGGGCTTGACATGTGCAGTGTTTAGATTAGAAGACATACTGTAATTCTCAAACAAGGACTCTTTTAGCATTTAGATTTTCCTCCTCTACAGCCACTTGGTTCAGCCTGGCAGCCTTGACATTTACCCAAATTCAGCCGACTCCTCCCAAATCCCACTTGCCCTAAAATCTGATTCTTTGACCTGAACTGTCACAGCCAAGATAAACTAACTTCAACATTGAGCCAACTCTGGTTCGAGCTAATGTCCCAGGAAAAGGTTATCCTTTCGTCTCACTTCATTTTATCATTATTTTCCATTATCCTACGTAATATAACAGAAGAAAAGTTTCGTCTGAAAAACTGTAGTGTTTTGTTGATGTATAAACTGATGTATGCTAGATATGAAAAAGTCTGATTAGAATACTTATAAGTAATCAAAAAGACTGTATTATTTTTAGGGGATTCTTAAACACCAAGGCTGGACCAACAAGCTTCCTCGTTAACCTCTTCTCATTTAGACCTTAGTGGTGAGAAGATACAGATATTGTGCTATTTAATGCTTATTTTTATTTGCATGTACAGTAAATTGGGGCTGGAGACTATCCTGGGTGTAGCCCCTGAACCCACAAAGGATTAATGATAAACTAAATTGATATTCTACTGCTGGCTAGTATTTAGATAAAGGGCACAAAATACCCAGAATGCTTGGATTCTTTTTTGCTAAATCTGTCCCAAAGCTACAGAGACTTTTTAAGGGTTAAAGGCAACCAAAAATGCACATAAAATTATTTCACTTGTATTAGAATATTATGCAGTCTGGAGATTAGCTGCAGCTAGATCTTGCTATGTGTGTATTCTGTTAACTTTACCTCACCTATTGATCATGGCCTGAAAACACATACAGATGATCCAGGCACCTTGTCTAAATGCATGCTGAGGCCGATCAGATACCTACCTTTCGATCTATGACAGCAGTGTAACCCTGCAGCGTCGTCACGGAGGCTTTCTGCTTTGTGTTTTGCGTTTTCACAGATGGACCAGGAGCTGGGAGTAAATGGCGGGCAGATGAGGCTGATGATGGAGCTGACAAAGATGATCTGTAACTGGAGCTGCCTTTGTAGACCAACATTAGACTGGTAACCATGGTGACAATGATGATGCCACTCACCCCCTGGCACTGCAGAGTGGGAAAAATAAAACAGAAAGCCATATAAGGTTGAATCAATATTGGTTTTATAGAAATGATGAGAATAGACAGTTTTAGAGTGTAGCCATATGGGTTGAAAGTCAGGAAAGTGCTGCTATAATTAGTTTTCAAAGCAGAGAAAGCATAATAATCACAGCTGCGCTTCTTCATGCTAGACTGCAAATGAAATGTCAGCTGTGCCACTCAAATGTGCTCAACACGCTGTCAACAGAGCAACAGTAGGCTACAAAAATAACAGTATTTGTCCATTCAAATACGCTCCATAATCAGAAGCAATTTTGCCATTCCTAATTTACTTTTAACCCCATTGAAAACATCCAGATCAAATATCAAAAACTAACAAATTCGGTCACAAAACATGATCCAAAATGCACCAGAAAGGAACGATACATCCGCACGCCTCATTGATATATTTACCACTTTTCTCATCTTCATTCTCCCACGTTTTTCAAGAGCAGGCCGAGGATTCATGCAACAGGGGCCACAGCTGATTGAGTGCGTCGGGACCGGCCGGGACTGTTGAGGAGCAGCGGAAGCATCTTTGAGACGAGATGTAAAGAGACCAGACGAGGGGCGCGCAACGGGCAGCGCCACTGAACGACGCCACTCTACTATTGCTCTCCTACTGCTCTCACATGCTCCGCTCTACGGGGACGTCCTCATGCCGCACAACGCGCCTCATGGTCCTAAACAACTCCGCCCCCCACACCATCAGGGTTCAACAAGGGTTCAAAACATATAGTATCATGGACTACGATCACACAACCTGGAAGTACACCTGGGGTTTGGATGGGTCTAGGTAATAACAAGGGCGCGTCTAGGCGAGACTTGTATTATATGGGAGGATTATTTTACACAGCACCTATGTCTTTTCAATGGCTGGTATTACCTCAGGGACAGTACACAGATAGAAATGTAATTTTGTAGTTCAGAGGTGTGTTCAATCGATGCTTTGGGGGCATGATTTTTTGCATATTGCCATCTGGTGTTGATAAATTGAATGACATTTAAGAGAATGATTTAACAACAAAACACTGGTAAAGTGCTTTATATATAGAATATACTGACACATGCTCGAGTGCTTGTGTTCGCATTATAATTTAGGTATTTTGATTTTCTGTCACGCTCTAAACTTTGGGACATCCCACTTAATGGCAGGAAACTATTTCATTGTCTCATTTGTCATGGCAACCTGAGCAGATAAAGGCTCCCATGGGAGTCAGAATTGCCGGAAGCTGTAATCTAGTCAGGAGGAGCTGGCTAATGGGAATTATTCTTTTTATAGATGCCGTCAGAGCTGACATAGCTGTGTTTCATTTCTTATGTGTGTTTGAAGCTGAAAGGAAAATGGTAGGCTATCTACTGGGTCTAAAAAGACAATTCAGATAGAGTCAAACCAGATAGTCTGAGTTTCATCAGGGTAGCCTACTTAAAAGCTACAGAGAGAACAGCATGTATTTTGTTTCATGTTGCTGTCCAAGATTTATTCCTGTTTTAAACTGGATTGTTAGATTATTGCACTATATGATCTATGAGGAAGATCTATTTAAATGCAGCATATGACAATACTATTTTGTAATCAGCAGCTGCAGCTTTACTTTAAAGTATGGCTTAGTTGTAGTTATTTGCATCTAAACATGTGGCATAGGACTAATATGCATTTGAAAAAAGAACCGTTTAATGACCTAATACCATATCATCTGTGTAAAGAACAAGACCTTATGATATGCTTTATTATCAATTATTTCAATAGATGAGAACTTTTAGTTCTGAATGGAGGCTTTGGCCAATAAAATGCTTGCATGTTGCGAGGTACTGAGTCGGGGATGCTCCCATTGGTCGACACTGCTTGTCAACAAGGAAGTAATACTTGCTAAATATTTCAGAAGTGAGATTTTAAAACTTTAACCAGTTGACCAAGTCTTGTCAAAATTGTTTTGTTATGGGAAAAGAACAAAACATGTTCAATGGGACAAAACCTCATGGCATTTTACCTATTTTTTTCATAACTGTACCATCCCAATGGAAATGAGGCATATATCTTCACGTTCACATGTTTCCTGCAGAGCCGCGAAATCATGATGGACAGGCTAGCCTGTAGCTTGATTTTAGCGATGTTCACTCCGAGTGACTTTTGGTCCTTTGTCAGCACCGAAACTTATCTGGGACGTGGCGGTTGCTGCCTTTTCTAAGAAGAGATATATCAGGACTTTAAAAAACACTTTCTCTGTCAGATCCCGCTCACTTTATGACCGTTCATTCCGCCATCTTGGTCCTCAACTGGCAAAAAGTGAGAAAGTGTATTCAGGAATACGTTTTTTAAACAGCTGGAAAAAAACGATTAAAAAAAAGCTCCAGGAAAAAACACCATAAACAGAGAAGGGGTATGCAACGTGAAACGAAGAGAAATAAAGACGTACTAGCCGTGCTGACAGTGAAGTCGGAGCTGAAAATTTACAAAGGTTACGGTAAGCTCTTAACTTCATTTTGGTATAATATTGGCCATTGGTATTTTGAGGTGGAAAAGTTGGTCCGATTTTAAGACCAAATGCTGCTTTGTGGGTGAGTGGCGATCTAAGACAGGGGCGGCAAAAAGAAAATCGGGTAGTGCCAGATTGAGACTTATAAGACTCATTCTTATTTGTAAAATATCTATTTTTTGCCCCTTGCATTTTAAAATGTACGTGAATATCAGTGTAGCTGTTGTATCAGAAGGAAACAACAATAAAGACTCTGTGGATTAGGTGTTTGGGGCCTGTGTGTTTAGATTAGAGGTGTCCCCAGGGTCTGAAAAAAGCATCTCAAAGCACAGCTCCAGAAGAGCACACAGAGAAGACCATGGCGTATGTCTGTGGAACAAAACCTTTTTTAATTAACTTGAACCTGCTCTTCAGTAAGCCGCCAGACTGTTGACTGCTGATGCACAGCCAAATACACTGCAAGTGTGAAATGATTAGCTCTGTCTGCACCTGTTCTCGGTGCTGAAAGCGATTTTTTTTAACTCTTTATATTTGTCCTTAAATTCAAGAAGACATAGCTTCAAGTCAGCCATCTAGAATAAGGGTTAATGGTTATTAGCCACAATGGACTGTTTTAAACCATGATAATGTATTGGTTTTATACTTATTTATTGCATTCTCAATGTAATGCATGGGGATACACAATTGCACTCCAATTTTGCTTATCAGAAGTGTTTACAATTGTGTCAACCTCTGAAACCTTGAGTGACAACTGACTGCAATTTTGAATTACTCTCAGAGGCTCTCCTTTGTCTCTGGAGATAGAGTTTAACTCTTTTTCCAAAATGCAAAAAGTGAGGAGTCCAAATCCATTTGAAGAGCATCAGCATCATGATTTACAATACTAAACAAGCAGAGGGCCTGGCAACTTTACAAAATGCACTGTTTACCCTAACCAACACAATTAACCTTTGTCACCATTCTACAACAAACTAATACCTGCCATGTGAAAATGGAACATGTGTTAATACAAGATGTTATAGGCACATATAATGGCAGAGAATAAAAAAAATATGCTGATTTTACTGGTTCCTTCTGTGCACAGGCAAATGCATGCACATATTTTATCTTAGGCATACCTTAGACACTCTATGTTTTCAGCCAAGGATTGTTGATTCTTTTATTTATAGCATCATGATCTAAAAGCAGGCAACAGACAGACTTATTAAACTGCACTTCAGAAGAAAAACGTGCAACTCAAGAGCTGACTGAAAATGAACATCAATACTCATGCCTGTTGATCAAGACATGTTTTTTTTTTCTCCCTTACAAAAATATATCTCTTTTACATACCATACACAACCTATTATGTCCCTACAGGCCTATGTTTTTGTGTTTGGTGCCACTCAAAATGACTGTGGGACCTGACCCGAGAGTGATCCAACCAACCAATCAACCTGGGTCATTTCTAATCCTCAGACAGAAGAGGTGAATGTAAGGCACCCAAATCCGCCTCACAGGCCCATCTAAAGATTTATTTTTTCATCTTATTCTTATTTATCTAAAATTTTAATCTATGTTTAATTACCTCAAATGTGCCCACGGTCTACCAATGAAGCTGCATTTTCACCCATTAAACACAAGGGGTCAATGTTTGGCAAGTGTGAGCGGTGCTTACTGTAAATGTTGGTGCGGACGATTGTCTGGATAAACCAAAATTACCTAACTTTGCAAAGACTGGTCTTTAAATGAAATGTACAGTGGAGGAG
Organism: Rhyacichthys aspro; assembly: GCA_036850595.1. Taxonomy (NCBI): domain Eukaryota; kingdom Metazoa; phylum Chordata; class Actinopteri; order Gobiiformes; family Rhyacichthyidae; genus Rhyacichthys; species Rhyacichthys aspro. The sequence continues at coordinate 13,744,220 of CM072151.1, forward strand.
ATCAGTTTCCACCGTGCAACACCGAATATGATAATTCACATGACACGTCAAGAAAGGTGAATAATCGCCACCGGTTTATCCTTTTATCAATCCCAAACAAAGGAAACATCACTCGACAGCATCAGCAGCAGCAGTCGTGGTGCACAGCGGCGCCTTTAAGACCATCTCTGAATAATTAATGACGTCGCGCTGTAAACACGACTGACGCTCGGCTGCGTGGCCAAAGCATCCCCAGAAACAGACCATCGGCGAAACCTTTCAATTCCCCTGTTTATATTTCAGTATTTTTCTCTCATATGCTGTCCCTAAAACGTAGACGACGGCGCTGCATTTGTCCTTTTACTTGCCATGGCTAGAAAGACGGACACCCCCGCGTCCTATTATGGTGAGTCTGTGTGCCTTCGTCTTTGTTGAAAACGTCAGGATATTTTACCCCCTGGGCTGTGATAACGGGATGACAACAGGACACAACGATGCTCCTTGAAACGCGGATGGTGTTTGATTCATTTCATTGATTTACGGAAAGGAAAATGGTAGCGTTGTTGAACATTTTAAGCTAATGTTACGTTGCCAGCGGCTAACTGTCGTGAATAACGTTTATAAATGGTGAATTACGCGGGTGTAAGAAATCTAACTAGACGATGTAATTGAGGCTAAACGTGTGTTGTTTTTCAAAGGATGATGCTTCAAAACTATTTGGGCATCAGTTAAGCGTAGTTTTACTGAAATCGTTTAAATTTGCTCTTGTTTTGTATCGCTACCTGGTGTGTAATAAGTGCCCATCACAGGAGACAATAAGACTACGTTTACGTTGCATCGAAAGTGGCTGAAATTAGATCTGATTTGAGATTTATTCATGTTAGTGTGAACAGGTCAAACCTCGGGGAATCTGATCTTTTTCTTTTCCTTCACACATCTCTAAAATTCAATATGAAGACATGTAGGCCTAACTGTAAAAAAATACATTTATAGTAATATTATTATGACAAAATACATAACTATGAAGATAGCCATATACTGTGTTCCACTTTCTCTCCATATTTGCTCACATTAAGGATAGTGCAGTGCAGTCCAGGTGCAACATTTTCCAATGAAGGTTAAAAGCACTGTCTCCAAATTTTAATAACAAAGGATTTATTGTCTCCATGTGGTCACTGCTCAACCCCAGACACTTATATTTAATCCGTGGGCAGTTTCTCTGTCCATTAGCCTGCCTTAGTTATTATGTTTATCAAGACAATATAATCCTTTATCAGCACCAAATGCCACACAGACAGCAACTCAATTCAAACAGTGCCTGGGACCTGTTTGATGAAGCATTCCTTCACTAAAGCGTTATGTAAACTAAATGGAAAGTAATGCATAGAAAGGAAAATTCAATTGGAGTTTTCTGTAGCTAGAGTTAAGGAGTCATTCAATACAGATCGATACCATTGCACAGGCTGTTTGAGAATTGAAGATGAGTCCACAGTGATTTGATGCCAGGGCTTTTGGCATGTTTACATATGTAGGATCATGTCACCCCTCTTGCAATTATCTCCTTGGTCTCAGAAGGCTGTACAGACAGTTTTCAAATTCTTTTTTTTTTTTTTTCGTCTGTCTTAACTTGCTGACCACTTGTGTTCCTCAGATCTCATGAGTCCGGCGATCTGCCAGTCACTACCATGACCTTTCAGCTGTAGTTGATCCTTACTCTCCCTTAAGACGTACAGCTATCCACCAGAGTCCTCCTCCAGACACATAGCCTTATCTACAGTTTTGAAAGGTTCATGTTGGAGCCTTTAGAGCAACACTATTTATCTTTAAATGTTTATTTCTTTGACGTTTTTTTCTTTCATCTCATTCTCCTTCATCAACACGGCATGCACTGCTCGCACGTTACTCAACTCTTAAACAAGTGTTAATTCCCTTGATTGCCCCCTTGCACAAACATGTATTTGCCTATGTCCCTAGCATACAAACCTAATTTTATGTAGCATAATACAAATTTATTGACACAAATAGGCGTCCGTCCAGCTGATGGGAAGGCATCATTTGGGGTGTACATCCTTGTATCTAACTACATAACTGTGTAGGCTGTAGCAGTTTTGTGTGCTTATTTGTCGAATGTTTAGTAGCTTCGGCAAGTGTTCAAAGTTAGGTATTTCTTAGCTTAAGCTTATTCTTCAGACTCAGGTAATGTAATTTTTTAATGATTGGTCCTATCTTTGAGCCTATGAGCATGAGCCTATGGCTCTACTGCACTACACAATAGTCTCTAAGATGTGATGGTTATATTGGCCCAAATTCATTAATATTAAAGTATCAGTGAAGCGTTTCATTTGTTGTTGTATATCCTGGGAACTAGCGCCTCTTTGACTATGACACAAAATTGTGGTTGGATATTCAAGCTGATGGTTACACAAAATAAGACAGAGTATAGATCTTCGGGCTAAAATGCTTTATTGCGTCAACTCCTTAAAGAATTACATAGTGAGGCAGTTTAATTAAAAGATGTTTTTTTTTTCTTTACAAGCATCCAACAATAAGCTCTCCTTTGACGCATGGGACGCAGTCATGGTGCCTCCCGGAGTTTAGGTCAGCTGCTTTATGTTAGTTGGCTCCCTGGTGTTTTCTCTCTGGCAGCCAGCTTTGCACAAGACTAATTCAGTGTTTAGCTCACGTCGCTGAACAAGGATAAGACAAATACTTACTTCAGCACTGACACTGTAATGTCCAATTGTGCTTAATAAAAACACTTTAGCATCACTCCCATCCTCTATTCTTGATAAATACCTCAAACAAATGCCTTCTTTCTCAGTCATTTACTTTAAAGTATCTGAAATATTTAGATTAAACCGAAAGGTAGCTCTAAACAGTAGTGGGAGTAAAAGTAAAAACTAGCAGGAGGTAAGCTATATTTTACCTTATGGCGTTTGTAAGATAACAGAATAATTCTCCATTGCTTTTGTTTATAGCAAATAATTGTACTGAACCAAAAAGGCTTGTAGGATTGTAATAAGCACTATTTGTATGACCTTGTAGTTTGCACAGTCATCAGTCACATCCAGGTATACCCTTCCAGGCCTACATTCCCGATTCAAATATATCTTTTAGCTCGGCTGATTATGTAACATCTTACCTATCTAGCAAGCGTTCGGTGGGATTATACTATACAGTTTTAGGAAGTTCAGTCAGTCAGAAAAGTCAGGAGGGAAAAAAACCCTCATAATCAGTCTGTGACAGGTTTGTAAGTAGCAATTTAGATATGAGTTCCATTCACCTCGGAAAGTGTTGAGTCGGGCACACTGTTAATTAACAAATTTCTCGCATGGGTAGCTTCCTTAAACGCTGCAATTTTTTTTTTTCGCACTGAGTCAATGTAGGGACTTGGTGGAGAATCAAACATTTGCGACCTCTGTGAAATTGCAGTCAGAGGAGGTTGTGGCTGGAATGGCTTATTTTGCTCCCAAGACTAAATGTGGTTATGGGCTTTCAAATTTCCACTGTCCCCTGCAAATACTAGCTTCAGATGGAGACTAATGCTCAACTCCTGTGGCCCCACATCAACTTACAGTATTTGTCATTTTATTGACATTGATTTTTATGGCATATGTTGCTGCTAATTTAATGTGACCTTTTCAATAGCACTAAGTAGTATAGTTTAATATTTGCTCTAATGACAGGGTGAATGAGTAAAATTTCTGGACAATGGCATGGTGTTTGAAATTGGGACACTTAGCAAGTAAGCAAGAACTGCAATCATGGGTTTTAATGTGGCTTCTGGCTTTAGCCCATTTTATAGTCACGGGATAACTGGTAACTTAATCTTGGTTTAGTCTCAGGTTTAGTGTTAGGTATTGTCTTTGATTTAGTTCTTTAATTGTCCTCAGATTCGACTTGTTTTTAGGAAGCCCATTGTAACACAGTGTAAATTCTGGGGTGTGATATGTCTTCCTTGAGCATATTATGAGTATGGCCTTGTTTTGTAATACTCTGGGGCAAAGCTGCTTCATTCTAGTTTGTCAAGATGTCATTTTCCACCAGGAATACAGCAGCGTTAGTGTAATAAGATATATTGCATATCACATTGTGGTCTTTGTGGGTATACGCTATATTTTTTCCCACCACTACAATGTCAATGCATAGTATCAAGTCGAGTTGTTTGCTGATCTGCTGTCACAGTTGCTGGTCTGGTTTCACAGGAGCACGGGACCGCCTCGGACATGCCTGCATGCTGCCACAAAAGTAACCAAGGTCACAAAGCCCTGCCACAATACTGCTTCTTCTGGGCTCAGAGCAGCAGGCGGGCTGTCAGCAGCTGACACTCTCAGATGCTAACTTTGCTCTTGGGTTTTAAATCCCAATCGGTCTCTCACTCTGTTTGGCTTTTCGAGAGGATAGCACTGTTTCTCTGTTTCTCTGTGGAAAAAAAACTAAATTCTGTTCAAAGACTTCCAAGCGAGACATGCCATGAACCAAACTTCAGACATCTGTTAATAGATCAAGAAATCCCAGAGAACTCAACAAAGAAGCACACAAACAGTCGTGAATGTTGTCTTGTCTTAGCAAGGAAGACCAGAACCAGAAAGTTGTACTGTTCTCTAGAGACGCAAAGTACGTGCAAGGCAGGAAAGATGTTTCTATGACAATACAAGATGTTTAACACTGAAGCGAAAGGGATTTAACCAAGCACCCACAGAAGTAATTGGATCCTGCTAAGTTTTAAATACTGTCCAGAGAGACCCGCAATACGGATGCTCTTTGAATTGGCCACTTCATCAAATATGCATGAACTATGAATATACAATACACAGTATTTATTCTTAGTGCCCTTTGAAACACATTGTGCTTCTTTTCATTAAGTTACATGTGGCACTGCTCTTAAGGCCAACCTGTTTTGGTGAACTATACAGTAAGCAGTTGAATGAATCAGCAGTGTGAGAAGTGTTTTCCAAGTGGCCCCTGTGCCCCAGCCCATAGAGTGCCAGACTGCTCTATAAGAGAGGCCTGTGTTGGACAGTGGAGCAGTAGGACACTGGTGCCTGTGTGTGCCCATGTTTATGTGTCTGTACACTGGGACCACAGGCGGGCGGGGTTTACTTTGGAGCATGTCTACTGTATGAAAGGAACACACTCTGTACTTTCTCCATTTCATATGAGTACAATCACTCAGACTTGAATGTCTGCTGTGTTTTTAATGTCTCACATTACAAGAAGTACTGTACAAAGGGAATTAGTAATGTTCCTGTCAAATTCGACTTCAGAATGAGATGATTGATTCCTGCAAATCAGCACGCTTAGAAGGTCCATATATTTCTCACTGGCGGTAACAGAAGTAACATCTCACAATGTCCTGACTTATTGCTGAACCTTCAATGCCACAGACTGATTGTGCTGGTAGATTTTTATCTTTGTAAATGGATTTATAGATCTTGTTTCCATGGTTATGACTAGCTGTCACAAATTAGAACATTACTGCCAAAGCCTTTTATCCTGATGTAATTCCTCATCGCCTCAGATGCTCTGATAACCACAATGCTTATTGTCATGTCAGTCTCTTGGCCACAACAGGACACAGTGGCCTTATCTAACACGATGTCAATACAAACAGTAACTCTGCAGCCCAGTGTAACATGCCTGCAAGGCTTTTTCCAAATGTTGTTGACAACAAACCACCATTCTTTAGGCTAACTGGAGCCAGCAACACACATCCAACACACCGGCCTCAACCTCTGCATTGGCAGACTGCAGTGCAGGCCATCCTCGGGTGCACAATCAGCTGGTGGCCTGGCAGCATGCTTTTATTCTCCTCTTTTCATTGAAACCTTTGGCCAGACCAAAATACATAGTGAATAGTGTAGCATTACAACTGTAAACCACTGTAAATTTAACCCAGTTTAGTTGAACCTTATTGTCTATTTGTCCTTTTGCTCAATAAACTGGCAGACTTCACTTTAGTAGGCAAAGCCATGGACATTGTCCTAGAAAAAGCTCAGCGGACACTCCACAATCTGTCGTCTCACTACTGGCCCTCTCTGATCTCAGCATGAGTTTACACTTCAGCTTACACCTGCCATATGGGCAAACATGTTTTTCGTCACAATTGCTTTGAATAATTATAATAGCCACTGAAAAATAATGGAAGGATTTTAGATAACTGGAATCTTTAACATTTATATATATTATCTATTAGTCTACTGTAGAAATGCATGTTGAATATTTTAGCATAACAACATACTGTGCTTGTTAACCACTGCCATAAGACATAAGATAGTATAAAGTGTACCGCTTCTGAGTGAGTGCTTGTCTTCATTTGACTTGGAGGATTGTCACTGTGGTCAATATCAAGAGCAAGATTCTTGCTCTAATGCTATATTTTACAAAAGCTTGTTATCAGGGCCTTAATTGTACCAACAGTGATTTGTATGATGCATATTGTGTTGGAAATGTCATTGAGTTTATTACCATAATCCTACAGCCATTTCCAGAGCTGTGCAAATGCTGCAGTGAGCACCTGGTCTAGTGACACTGTGTCCTTGGTTCAAGTATTCACACTTAACATTGAACATTTCCCATTTTTAGACCTAAAACACAACTCTCTGTGACAGTTAAACAGTTTTTCTAAAAGCAAAGGTAAAGTTAAAAAGGCCATGAAGCCCTGTAAACACCAAGTTGTGGAATGGAAGATATTATTCATATATTTTTATGGCTTACTGTTTTGAGACCAGCTCAAAACGTTGGCATCTCTGTGTGTGATTCAAGTATGTCTCTGCCTCAGTTTTACTGACTCTGCAGCTTTATGATACCTCATGGATTGCTGATAAGTGCAAATACTGCTCAGTCACTGTTTTACTGTGGGCTTAGAGATTTTGGCTCACCATCCTTCAAACAAGCACAGCTTCAATAGAAGAAGGAAATATTTTCAGCTTAGATAAGAGATAGTATCTAGAGCGTTTGTACGGCAGAGTTTTCTGATAAAAATAAAAACGGCTTCTTGGCGGTTATATTTAGTGGTCATCAAATTTTAAATTAGTGGTAGAAGTGGCCCACCAGATTTGCATGTGCATAGTGCCGTGTAGTCATCCCTCACAGTCCTCACACTTTTAGAAACCCGGCTGTCTTGTTGCTCGGTTGACAGGACCAGTATGGGAAGTGGCCAGATGGGACATGGGCCTACTCATGCTGCCCCAAAGTCTGTGTAAGCCAGCTGCTTCGAGATATTTCTCCCCTTGTGATGATTAATAGGTCTATATGAACACGTCATAGTTTTTAAATGAGCCAGGGACCGCTTGGACTCTCGAGAAGCAAAGCAAGCGATGATATATGCGTACTCATGTTCTCCATCCCACCTACAAGCACACACAGATGGAGGAAGCTGGCTGATGACGCTTGCAGCCATACTTCAGTATTTCGTCAGCTGGGTCAAACGGGAAATCCTTTGTATGACCTACATAAGCTGTAATCTAGTTAGGATGATTTATTATATATTTGCATAGTTCTTACTACTGTTGTGTAGCGTTATCATTAGTCTTCATCCCAATCCTGCCAGGAGGACATGTACTGTGAAGCGACCTACTTAGCTCATCCTGGTCTTTTTAATGTCACAGCAGGTAATGTGGCACACTTGGACCAGAGCACTCATGATTCAAAGGTTTAGCTGTGCTGGAATATGCAAGTCAGTTCTTTAGTCTTGCAGTGCTTTAGCCACTTCCCATCAGATCAGTTGTTAGATACATTTCCGTTAACGTTCATGATTCAAGTTGATACAGAAGGCTCTGAATGCGTCCAATGTCTGAGAGCGAGTCAGATAGTGTTGCCCCTGGAGATATTGTGTAAAGATACGGACCGATGGACCATCTCACGTCTTTTATTTTTTTTCTCTTTCAGGTGAGCCACGCAAGTTTGATCCAAACTTCAGAGGGCCCATCCACAACAGGTATTACATATGCAAGATGAATGATGTAAAAGACAACAATAAGTAATTTTTGCTGCAGCCTAAATGATGAAATTAAAGCAGCGTTACATAGCGTTTTACTTGAAAATATATAGCTTTATTTTGTTTTAGAAATGACAAGCATAATAGTATATGACATGCTTGTAAGATTTTGAATTGTGCATATTTTACAATAAGTGAGTGTTAGATTCATTCCTGTGCTTCTCTTCTGCCTGTTGTATAATCCTTTTTCACACAACCCTGACTGAGTGCTGATAGATTGATCATTTGTCATGCGACGTTAATAAAGATAGAGGCTTAGTGTTGGCAGCTCTTCGCACTCGAACACGCAGATCAATGGCCATAAGTCAGGCTGGTGGCTGGAGTTAGCCCAATGACACACATTATTGCCCAGCCAGATACACCCCCAATACAAATGTAGTCCACACTTCACTGAAGTTATTACAGTGGGGCTGGGAAAGAGGCCACTGTTTTATAACCAGTCACACAGTAGGACTGCTCCTGATGAAGTGAAGTCTGCCTTACAGGGAATATAATCTAATAATATTTTCCTCTATTTTCTTATTCCATCCAGATGAAAAATGTGAGAAAGTGATTTATAAACAATAACGAGCAGCAAAATGAGTAGGATAAAATAAAGGAAAGCTCTCAAGGGCATCCCCACTGGCCTTTCTTGATGATTTAGTCATTTTCTAAGGTTATGCAGGGTCTTATCTCTTTTATGTTCAGTGTCAGTTTGGCAGGCTGCTGTGAAGGCATGTTTGAGTCCTCCAGTGTCTCTTTATCCCGGCATATCTAGCCCATTTCACTGCTACAGCTGGGTGAAGGCACCAGGATTCTTTGATGTTTCTGTGGCTCAGAGGCGTTTTCTTAATGAGAAGAGGGAGAGAACAGGCTCTGTGGTCGTCTTGTTTTCAGCTCAATGCCTGGATGAAGTAACTATAATATCTATGGTTATTGAGCAGTCCTCTAAAGGCCAACCCAAGTGGACAAACTGTCGTGGTAATCAACCTGGTTTCAACTTTAAAGATGATAATGAATGTACAAGTAGACCACGCTCACACTACAGAGGCCCAGAGCTGATTCTTTTAAAATGAGTTTTTTTTTCAGCAGTCACTTTACGTCTTCTAAATTACCTCCACAGTGTGCTGATCACATTTTGTCACATGTTCTCATATTCTCATACATAAATAGATATAATTCAGCTTCATGTGCTGTGAATGGCACGTGCTTCAGTAATATTGTGTGTTTGAGAAAATCTGAACTCTGCTCTCAGGACCGTGAAGAATATTTTTTTGTTTGCCCAAAGTGATCTCTCATGGTTGGTATCTGTTACAAAGCACTTACAGTCTGGCATATTCGCACCACAGTGACACCCACGCTATGCTGTGGCACTTGGGCCATCTGTGTCACCTTGTCTCTCACAGAATATCAGGCCCTGACGTGGACATAAAAGTTTCTCATTGAACTGACAGAGCATTCCACTCAGACTTTTTCCATAGAGCAGTTTTTCCTGTCAGTACAGTCCACTGACTGAGCTGCGCTTTGCTGCTTTAGCTAAGTGACAGGACATCTGATTTTTTGGAGTCTGGCCAGCATGCAATCCTAAAGAATTTTCAGTTTGACCATATTTTGGACTCCCCTGCAGTCCATGTGCCCCACCTTCATTAGATGAGATAGTAAAGCAGACTTGTTTGCAGACCTTTGCATTCTTCAAAGGTGACTTTGTATTAGCACAGTGGTGCTGCGTTTGCACTACGACTTAATAATGCAGTCATCTATATATAAAGAAATTTGGAAACTTGACAGAACTACTGTAACAGTCACATTAAGGCTGAAGAGAGGTGAGGTTGTGTTAAACTCCCTCCCTCTCTCCATCCTCATCATCACAGTCATACATATCAAAGTGATAACTAACTTAGCTACATACCAACTGAGAGCTGCAAAGATATGGAATGTAACCATTGCCATGGCAACAAAGATCACTCTTCTCTTTGTTCATTTTCAATAAAATGGTGCTCCCATGTCTCCTTTGTTAATAACATTCAGTGTATCTGCTGGAGTTTTGCTGGTTGTGTGGCACATTCACTGTCAGCAGAAGACTTTGGCAGCACCGGGCCAATATAACTTAATTTGTTTCATTAATATCTCTGAAAATGAATTGCTAAACCTAGAAAAGAATATGAATAGTCAATGCGTTGATATTGTATGCATCACAAGTCCTTTCATCTTTTATTTATAAAGACATAAAGTATTCCTTCTCATATCTAGGTTTTGGCTGATGTGAAGATATTTACAGGAAAACAAAAAGCACACTGAAGACGATCCACTGTTTTAGATTTAGAAAGATGTATAGTGCAGATATAATTCACATACAAGTCATCATTACTACTCATCTTTTGTGGAGATTTCCAGTTTACATTCTGTGTTTGTAAGTTCAGTGAACCATCAGAACAACCTCTCAACACAGAGTGTAAGCTTAGTAAGCTCCTAATTGGAGCTGCACTTGCAAACAATCTAGCGTAATTTGTGATTCAAATGGGAATTACCCTGTTAATTTAGGCCATTCTGCACGTACAGTTTAAAGAGCTGTTTGTATGTAATTTATTATTGGCTGTTTGAGTTTATCTTTCCTATCAGTGCTCTTTTCCCTTTCTGATGAGCTGCTGGTTAATCTCAGGATTTTATTTGTAGGCTGAAGCAGCGTGTGCATCTCTTTATAATTGTGTAACCATGGTGCCTACAAAACAAGGACAATACTTTCCTTAAAGAACTACACACTCAAAGCGCTTTCACATCCTGAGCTTGGGCCTCCTTTTCACTTATGCTTTTGTCCTTCTGATGAAAACAAGAAAGAAGAGTTGCAAGAGGACTTGAGTGTCTCAGTTAATTAACAAAGTGGGTGATGTTTAAAGGAGGATGAGTGTGACCCTTGTGTTTGAAGGAACAGCTTTGTCTGAATAGCATTGAAGAAAGTGCAACAGAGCGGGCTGGATGAATGTCTTGTCCTGTGGCAGAAGTAAAGGAAAAGCAGCTTGTTATGGGAGACACTGAGATAGTGAGATAGGGGTGCAGCTTCAGCATACACAGGCTACCACAGAGAGGGAGAGACAGTCTTCAAATAGCTGTCTCTGAGCCTGTGGGACACTTGACTCTGGGGGGGATTCAGAGTCTCATTAGAAAGTCAGAAGTGCTCTACAACACTCCTCTGAAATGTGAGCGTGAAGATGACATCTTGTCACGCCTTGCAGCAAGTATTGGGACTAGATTTGGATCTAAAATTCAAATGCCAGCGGCTAACTCATGATTACCCACAAGATTTAAACCAGTCTTTTTACCCAAGCCTTCAGGTGTGTTGTTATTTTGATTCTTTGTTTTCCACACTCTTCAACCTCACTGCCCTTGTTTGTGGACAGGAAGCCTGTTGTTCTCTGTAGAAACAAGTTACAATGTCTGCCTACAATGTAACACACTATTTGTCCTCCGACCTTTTTTCTCAGGAGCTGCACAGACGTGGCTTGCTGTATTATCTTCATCATTGTCATCATTGGATACATCGCTTTGGGAACAGTGGGTGAGTTTGACACATTTCAGCTAAAGATGGTATGTCTTGCCATGTGTGACAACTCCGAAGCACAAGGTCACAAATGTATAGAACCGCATAGGGAGCAATGTATTAGCTTATTGCAATAATGGAGATTTAACCCATGTATTTTCTCACACAGAGATAAGCTGCTGACAAAAAGGAGTGAATTCAATCACCCTCTTAGTAATATTTTTGGCCCTTTGGATGTGTTTGTAGAGAGCTCATTGCTTAGGCACAGCAGTCTGTTTGTGGCTCTGGTGAAATTGCCTGCTACCATACTGATTCAAATTTCACACAGCTGTAGTTTTGGAAAGGTAATAGGGAGGTGATTTCAGATTCAGAATAATGCCAGGGTCAGCTTTGATCCATACTCCTTCGACCTGTACTTTCAAACGGATACGTGTCCCAATCTTGGAATCTAGGAAGACCGTAGTTGACTGTATTTGTTGCTTTTAGTTGGATTTGTTTGTTGGAGTTGTGCACTTGGTCTGTCATCCATTAACTGCAGCTGAAGGCCCTTAACACTGTGTTGTTCAGGTTGGGTAAATAAATGAAACGCAAGAAGCACCCAGTAAATTGAATTTCAGGGTTACAGCTACTTCTATCTAGAGAGACATTACCAAACAAATTAAACTGCATTGATTTTTTTGATGTTTTTGTGCGGATATACCTTCCTGGTTGCCATGCCATCTTTCGAATAAATTTCCATTACAGTCTTGTTGAATTGGCTGGTTATTTGTCCGACATTATTACACACAAACAGAAGTTCTTTTATTATATAACCTGGTTTGATCTATAGATTCTAGCTATTGTCAATAAATACATGACTATACTCAGGGAATAATAAACAGCTTTATCTGAAAAATGCGTTTATTATGATAAAAAAATGAAGGTTGTAATGTTTTCTTCTCTCAGCCTGGAGCCTTGGGGACCCCAGAAAGGTGGTTTATCCCACAGACAGCAGAGGCCAGTTCTGCGGCCAGAAGGGGACCTCCAATTCGTGAGTGAAAAACCATCTGCTTCTTACATTTTCAGAGTAGAGTAATTATGTTTGCTCATTTGTTTGACAGCTTTCCGTAGTTATCGCTCCACTCACAAAAGACTCTGGCCACAATACAGTGAAATAGCTTATGATTAATTATGCCAGGTCTTAGCTGCGCAGTGCAAGACGTGAGTGTGTGAGTGCCATGCTGATAAAACATTGCCGAGTAATCTGTTCTAATCTGATTCCGTTCTTTGTCTTCATCATTTGTCTCCACAGAAACAAAACTGTATTATTCTACTTCAACATCTTGAAATGTGCCAATCCTGCAGTTTTAATTAACCTCCAGTGCCCTACAACCCAGGTAAGACACAGGCCAAGGCTTCATTAAACTACTTTACATTGTCTACAGTACACTCTTTGTCCATATTTGACTATATGAGGTGGATGGGTTGCTCATTATTAAGAGTTTGTGTTGCTTTCTCCAGCTCTGTGTCTCCAAGTGCCCTGACAGATTTGCCACATTCCTGGATTCGCAGTCAGCTGCTAACTGGGAATACTACAAGCAATTCTGCAAGCCAAACTTTGTCCTTGGCAGTAAGGTTAGAATATATTAATAATATCTCATCTCTCTACTTGAACATACATGTTACATTTAAAACTGGCGATGCTGTACGTGCATAGTTTTGATACTTTCTACAAATACACATTGAACATATCCTCAACATTTAAAGCTGTTCTTCCATGAATTCAGTTTTATCCATATAACCAGGCACAACTGTTTGAAAGGCACCGATGCACACACCATAGGGCTGTTCTGGAGCAGCAGCTGTCAGCAGTTGGTAGCAGCGAGGGTGACGTTGGTATGATGGTTTTAGAGAGTCATAGAGTGAGGTGTTGTGTGGGAGTGCCAAACGCAGTCGTACAGTTTGAACTGAATCATTGATTTCCCATCCCACATGATCTCAAGTTTGACAGAGTTACATCACACCGGATACAGCCCAACTGTTCTGTCATTTTACCAAAGCCAAACACTGAACAGAATTGAACCTACTACTTTTAAATAATAATACTTTTTTTTTTTTTTAGCCGAATTCAGAAGTAATAAGAGATGAAGACTGCCCATCAATGATTGTGCCAAGCAAACCTTGTGAGTAAACTTTTAACCTCCTTAAAATGGACTGTCTAAATGTCTGTAAAGCTAACAATATTTTGTGTGTGTTTAAGTTCTTCAGCGGTGCTTCCCAGATATCAGTACAAGAAATGGAATTGTGACTGTAGCCAATCAGACCCTCTTCAGAGATGGGCACAATATCCAGAGAAATGCCAGTGACCTCCAAGATGCTGCAATGTAAGGCTTATGTTAACCTTTAGTAGAACTATCCTTAAAAACTCCACAATAGAAATTAAAAATACTGCACATTTCTGCCTTGAATATAGTCTAAAAATGTAGTTTAATTAAATTGTTATCACGTCAATAGGCCTGTCACCTTTACACTCAGAGAGCTGTGGAAGATTATACAAGGGTATGAATAGAAGGGCATCTTAGTCATGTCCAAGAATGTGTGTGCACACATTTGAAATGATGTGCATGTGTTTTGCATGAACTGTCCGCTCTCTTTAAATTCACAAGCAGAACTATGGAGGCTTACATGTAAACCAGAGACATCATGTATTTTAAGATAAACATACATGATTCTGTGTCTGCCCTGAATTGCTTTGTTATAATATTTGTCTTATTGCTGTTCTATTTCTAGTCAAGCAACTGCTATTCATCAAGGAGTGGAAAGGTCTTACAGAATCATTTATATTAGCTTGTTCTCATTGGCTTAGCTGTTAACAATTGCTTTTTGTAGACTAGACTAACCCTCCCAGCTTTGCTTTTCTTCCGTATGCACCCGTGTCCAATATTCAGAAGCACTAAGGGTTAAGGATTAATTATTGAACTGTTTGTGGAATATTCCTTTGAAATGTTGGAAAGGCTTATCAATATGATGCCCCCTGGTGGTCAGTACATTGTCTCCTTTAGAAAATATGAATGCAGTTTGCCTAAGAGGGCTGGAAAGGATCCAAGCTCATTTTTCAGAGGTTTCACTGACCTTTAAGCAGTTATATTAAAGCTCTTTATCATCATTACATTGTTTTCTAAACTGCTTTCAGCGCTGCATTTGACCTATTGAAACATCGCCTTGTCCTCTTTCCCAACTCTGTCTGTACATTTACGGAGTCAGAGAATGGGGCAGTGTTTTGTGGGTTGCTGCGGTCAAATCTTGTTATAATTATAGTTACTTTTGACATTACTGCCAGTTTTGAAATCTGTTTATGTTGATATATATATTGTGAGTTCACAGATGGACACAAACATACTTCCTTATTGTCCTATTGAGTAACAAACTACCTCTGCTCTACCATGTGCTTACACTCACCCAATACAATAGGAGATGTGCTTCAATAACACTTATGTTGTGTTTTGGCCTATAATTATTTTCCGTAGTCAATAATAATACCACAGCTGTGGCTATCAAAAGTGATTATCATGTTTTTAGGAGCACCCATAGCCTTTTATTCTGCTCTTCATCTTTACCACATATTTTGCTAAACTATTATACCTTCACAGGGGAATCAACAACCTGCTGAATGCCAAACAAGTTGGGATGAGGATCTTTGAGGATTATGCACACACGTGGTACTGGATCCTGATGTAAGAGTCTTTGTGGTTTTACAATAATGATGTTCAGCATACTATTTCCCATCTTCAGTTTGCAAGAGAATTAAACTGCTTTTGTAATGTACAAAATTCAAATACACCAGTTTTAGTTTGTGTTTGTCTGTGTTATTGCAGTGGTCTGGTGATAACCATGGTGCTCAGTCTGCTATTTATTTTGCTTCTGCGCTACATTGCCGGTGTGCTCCTGTGGCTTGTTATCTTTGGTGTCATCGGTGCAGTTGGCTATGGTAAGTATCTACTGTGTGCCCTTATTGATAGTGGCTGCTGCATACTGCACATTAAGCACAATGCACAACATGTCTTGAAAGCCTAATTGAGAGACTATTTATATTTGATTGTTTGACTAACTGCTTGGCTTTGCTTTGCTGTTGTCATGGTAAACAACAGATTTAGATTTGTTTTAACTGCACTGACTGTTGTTTCTTTTATCATTCTCTTTGTGTTTAGGTATCTGGCATTGCTACTGGGAGTACAGCACTCTGATTAAAAAACCAGGTGCTAATGTCACCATCTCTGATATTGGCCTCCAGACAGACTTCTCAGTTTACCTTGAACTTAGCCAAACATGGCTCATCCTCAGTATGTATTCATCCCCTTTCAAAAACATTCAAACCAAAAACAATTCAGAGCAAGTTTTATATAAATCTATTCAAGGCCTTCAAATGCTTTAATGATACATACATTTTCACCCTTTTCATAGTGATCTTGCTTGTTATCATTGAGGGCATCATTTTGATTGTGTTGATATTTCTGAGAAAAAGACTGTGCATCGCAATAGCATTACTTAAAGAGGGTAGCCGGTAAGTAGCTCTGCTGACTTTATATTACCTTTCATTTCACTTATTTGACTTTGACTCTTATCTGCTTTTGCAGGGCCATCGGCTACATCATTACCACACTCTTCTACCCTCTCATCACATTTTTGCTCATTTCCATCTGCATTGCCTACTGGGCTGTCACAGCTGTGTATCCCTCTATTGACTGGTGCAAGGAAAAGGTTTTGAGAATTGAACAAAAACTATTCATCTTTTATGTATATTATAGAGAATGGATGCAGATTCAAATTGAGGGTTGAGGTTTCAATACGTGGGTGACCAGCAGCCTTTCTGTGTGTAGTCTGTAGTCTAGGTGAATTGGTGAATATAGCTTGCCCCTAGTGGTTGGTTCTTTGTCAGGGTCTGTGTGTGTTAGCCCTATGACAAACTGGCCATTGTCCAGGGTGTACTCCCCTAAGGCCCAAAGGGATAGTCTCGAGCCCCACGTGACTTCAAACGAGATGAGATGACGAAAGATGACTGAATGAATTACCTTACTTACTTTTACACATAATTGTTTTTCACCTTGACTGGTTTGCGTCAGCTTCTTGGCATCATCGGGTGATGCAATCTACAAGGTCACGTCACCTGATGGTAAATGCATGTATGACAACATCACATGTAATCCAACGGTGAGTCCTAAGTTTAATAGAACAGAAATCATCTATTTTTAAAAATAGTACTTCACTTTAACAATAACTAACCAATACGTTTAGTGCTGAATGTCAGTGTTAACGTTTTGTTTTGTTCTTTCAGAATTTCTCTCAGAGCAACATCTCCAAAGTGTGCCCTGGGTCACAATGTAACTTTGCCTTTTATGGGGGAGAGAGCTTCTACCACAAAAACATCCTGGTTTTTCAGTTTTGTAACCTGTTTGCGTTCCTATGGCTGGTCAACTTCACCATTGCCCTGGGGCAGTGCACACTGGCAGGGGCCTTTGCGTCCTATTACTGGGCCTTGAAAAAGCCAGATGATATTCCTCCCTGCCCGCTCTTCTCCTCATTTAGCAGGGCCATACGGTATGTGGCCTGAATTATATACTGGAGATGGTTGTTCTTCTTTCACTTCTTAAAACTGCTGAAGAGTTAGATATTTTTGTCTTTAGTTTTCACACAGGCTCTCTTGCCTTTGGTTCTGTCATCCTCGCCTCGGTGCAAATGGTGCGGATTGTTCTGGAGTATTTGGATCACAAACTGAAAGGTAAAAAGCAGCTTCCACAGACACTAATACTACCTCTGTATGAGCTTATGTGACATATTTGTTATATATTTAAACATAATCTTTTTCCAGCTGCCCAGAACAGAGTTGCTCGATTCCTGCTCAAATGTCTGAAATGCTGTTTTTGGTGCCTGGAACGTTTCATCAAGTTTTTAAATAGAAATGCATACATTATGGTGAGTTATTATGAAACATCTGCTTTAACAGTGTAATGCACACTTATTATGTTTTCTTTTGCCTAATTCTTTTTACCAACAGATAGCAATATATGGAAAGAACTTCTGCACCTCTGCCAAGGAAGCTTTCTTCCTCTTAATGAGGAATATCCTTAGGTAAGAAGTATTTCTTTAGGCCTTGAACTTATCTGGGATGACTAGTTAAGATTAACATTAATATGCTTCTCTGAAAACATAACTACTTTGTTGATAATTTTTTATGGTATAGTTATCATTTTAATGGTTTGGTAACATTTTTGGAAAGTTTAAACATATGAGACATTTGATGTATTTAATGCCTTATTCATGTTTGTTCCTCTCTTTACCACAGGGTGGCTGTCCTGGATAAGGTGACAGACTTTCTGCTGTTCATGGGAAAACTGCTCATTTCAGGAAGTGTTGGTGAGTTTAATGTCTTCTCTATTCTGTTATGTAACAAAAGCACATGCACTATCCTGTATTTCCTTCTACTCTACTGATTGAAGATGGGGTGTGGCTCGTTTCCATGCATGTCTTGTGGTTATTGTTGCTTTTAGTCAATATAATATATTATATTTTTCAGGTGCTCTTGCATTTTATGTCTTCACACATAAAATACCAATCATTCAAAGGGAGGTGCCAGTGCTCAATTACATCTGGATACCTCTTGTGGTAAGGACACGTAACAGCCGCAATAAGCCTGACTTTGATTATACAAAGTGTCTGCTTCATAAACATGAACAATATTAATGTCAGTTTATAAAACTGGACGGGGGTTTAACATACATTTGAATATGAAGAAATGGTATTAGCTTTAGCCTTAACGTTACTGTGAATTATTCTGAGAGTTATTCTTCTTTCAGACGGTGATACTTGGATCCTATTTTGTTGCGCAAGGCTTTTTTAATGTCTACTCCATATGCGTGGACACATTGTTCCTGTGCTTTTGTAAGTACATGTTTTTAGTGCTATAGGCCACACAATGTTTGTATTTGCCTTCCTTAACAGTGAGAAACAATGATACATTTTAATAGCTGCATTTGTAACATATTTTATTATTCAATCTTAAAACTCACTATTCACTCTTTTAACTCTTTGGATGCTTGCATGACTACTTACATATCTCTATTAAGTCTTTGCTTTCCTTTGTCTCTTGACTGTCGCTCCACTACCTGCTATCCCTGCCTTTGCTGTCCTGTCCCGGGTCTGGTCTCAGGTGAAGACTTAGAGCGGAATGACGGCTCTTCCTCCAGGCCCTACTTGATTTCTCCAAATCTGCACAAGATCCTGCGAAAAGGGGAGGAGGGTGCCAAACAGTGCGCTGTGTCCTGAGTGATGCAGCCATTGGACTAAACTTTTGACTCACTTCCCCATATCTATATGCTATATGCATGGAATCTGACGATCAGAGCGAGTACTGTAGGGCTAAACAAAAACTGAATGCATCCCTGGAACCGGGATAGCGCGGCCATGACAGGACAAGCTTTTCATTAAGTTCCTCACCAAAAAGGCATTGTAGGCAGACTATGAAAGATCTCTGTTCACTTCCTTTCTTGAGCCGACTAAAATCTTTGCCTTTTTCTACCACACTTGTGTTCCTTTTTCTTTTCTTCTATGTATTCTCTGCTGACCTCTGCCTTATTAAATAGGGTACACATCATTTCACGGGATGGATGCACTGGCTCATATAAGTATACTAAAGGCATTTTTACCCCAACAGTATAAGAGGACCTTAAAATGTACAGTTGGACTTAGTTGGGGCAACCTCTTGTCGCACTTTGGTCTTCTATTGTAAAGTCATGTTTTGTATGCACTTTGACATATGGGAAAAGAACCATGTGAAATTGTTAGTCTGTCGAGCATGATCTTTGCTGGCTGTTGATGTTTACCATGGGTTTTATTGGTTGCTTTGATCCACTGTATTTATACTAACTCAAACACACCCAAAGTAATGTGTGTTCTGCACTTAGCAAATCCATTTCTCTCAATTTTCCTCAAGGTACACAATCATTTTCATTTTATTCATAGATGTACTGTAATGCAGACAGAGACTTTGGGAGGGCAAGACTTCTAAAGACATTTTATGGTTTTTGCCTAAGAACGTACACAGAACCTGACAATATTCAGGAAACTTCTGAATGCAGCCACTAGTTTATGTGCCTAGTTGTGGAAAAAAATCCTGTTTTCTCTGTTGTTTTAGACTTAACACCAAGAACTTTTGCGATACAGTTTATAAAAGGATGTCAAAGCCATTTTTGGTAATTTTTTTATTGGATGGGTCAGATGTAGTGCTGTTTTAATACTAAGTATAATACACACATCTGTCTGGAGGTTCTTCAGTGTTTCTTTTGTATAGAAGCTTTTTTTATCAATGAATCCAATGAAAATGTGAATCCTTTTTGAATAAATATAAACAGTTGAAGTATTGTCTGGTCCATTTTGACGTTTTGCTGCTGAATATGGTGCAATATGATATTTTATTTTTAACGTACTGCTGCTGCCTCCTAGTGTGTGATCTGGAGATAAACGATGGCTCCCCTGAAAGGCCCTACTACATGAACAAATCTCTCCGCCGCATCCTTAACAAGAAGAATGTCACGCCAGAAAAGAGGAAGCCAAAAAAATGGGGATGACTGAATGAAGACGGAGGTTATCGCCAAAGTGTGGAACAAGCTCATGTCAGAATAAAGTTTTATTACGGTTTATTTATTTATTCTTATTCAAGCCACCACTGTGCACTTTGATGGAAAATATATAGAGATGGATTAATTGGCTAAAAACTGTTAGCTGCCTGTATGTATGATATTTTTTAATTCTGTAAAGATTTGTTACATCCACAAACAGCTCACACCAAGTTCCTGCAGGAATATGGGATTTCTTTATTGAGTTTTTGGATTGTCTTTTTAAATATCTTGTAGTTGCCAGTTTTTGCCACAGGGTGGTGCCATGCATCATCAGAAGTTTTACATCTGAGGAGTTGAAATACACTTGTGGTCAAACCATTTTTTTCCATGGTCAGTGTGTAATTGTCCAATTGTCTCACATTGAGATACATATTTTCCACTTATGGGCCAGTGTTTTCACATTGAACTTCTAAGGACATAATGGCAGAGCAATACAAAGTGCTCTATACTTAAGTGCCTTATTTCTGGAATTGCCACACAGAGCGACTAATTGTATCTTGCCGCCCCATGGTCTGCCATTAATGCTCTCTTAAGAAGTTTTAAGGTGCATAACTACCAGTCATTACTGCACATACCATTTTGTGTATCTTTTGTAATTTCCTGATGAAAAGTTTCTTTCAAATAAGCTGTAATATGTACATACAGTGTTTTGTGTTTGTAAACTCTCAAAACAGGTTGAGGAGGGAGAATATCTAGCAACTGTAAACCAAATGAGTCATTTTAAAATATTTATTGCAGAGGTTGCTTAAAATGTGTCATTTAACTGTTACTTTATTTGAATGGAGCTGTTTTATTTTAAATATTGACCGACATATTAATAGTTATTTATTTACATCCTGTATCGTGCAGCTATATTTTTGTTTTGGAGCCAGACTAAACCAGTCAAATGGTAGAAACTTTTAATAGTTTAATACGTTTTAATAGTTTAATGAATACATACATGTGATACTTTGGACAATGCCCTTTTTTAAATCTGTGATGTTTGAGTCATTGTGTTTTGTTTGTCACACCTCATAGCACCTCAGAGTGACAGCATTCTGCCCTCATTCAACAAGATGAAACCTGCACAAAATTCAATCAAAGCAAAACAACTCGCTCATATCTGTTGTAAGAAATTATACATGTCTATTTTTATGTTAAATGACCATAGGGTAGCTGTGTTTTCAGCGGTAGTAGTCTGTACTGCGCAGGTATTTTCATTCCTATGAGATGATCTGATAAGTCACAACAGAGCTCTATCTCTTTCCCATTAGATTCTTTTGGTCAACCACAGCCAACAAGTAGACACAAGTAAGAGTTGACTTTGGTTTCTGCGTGCGTCATGTTCTCACCACAACTGCTCTGAAGATGCAGAAAGACAGATTGATGAGCATTACCCAAAAGTGATTTATTTTGCCTCATTTGAGACTACTTGCCCAATGTCAAAATGTATTTGTACTGTAAAAATGCAGGTGTTTAACTAATTACATGGTTTATATGTTGGGTTTTTATTGGAATGCATTGTTTGTCTTTTAACAATGATCTATCTTGTCTTTCAACACTGTAAACATAATTGTTGTCTTCTTTTTTAGGCACCATATGAAATGGATGGAACATTCATTAATCTTGTGTGTGGGAAATTAGACATTTATTTCCAAAACAGACTTCATACACAATAAATAAATTAAATTGCAATATTCAACACAGCTATACAATTTACAATGCACCTTTAAAATGAGCAGTTTTGGATCTTGCATCTTTCACATAAAGTAGCAAAGTCAAAGAGTGTCACCAACTACACAAACGGATAACTACAAGGCGAGATGTCACAATCCTATGAGGTACACTGAATGCTTTCCATTTTCACATATTACAGTACATAGAGACTGCAAGTGATGTCTAGCAACAATATACTCAGAGAGGAAAAGCTTTATGGTCCACGTAAACGAAATGAGAATCATCATGAGGATCAGAATAATGTGGTACGAATGACTGGTGAACACTGGCTACTGCATGTTTTTTTCTGAGTGCGGTCAGGCGTGTGACACAGGCAAAGAGGTCATGGCGTGGGCCGGCAGCATCGGTTGAAACATGGACGAAGGGGAGTGGACTGTAGGCACAAAAAGAAAGACGGTCATTTTTGGTAACCATTTTAAGGGACCATTTTGTTTAAATGAATATAATCTTGAAAAAATATTAAATTCTCTAATATAATTTACATTTTTTTTACTTATTGATGAATGATAATTGATATGAAATAACTTCTGGCTCACTGTCTATGAAGGAGTGCAGTGCAGAGATCATGGATCCCTCCGGGCCTCCGTAGGCAGTGTACTGCAGCTCCTCTGGGGTGGGAGTGGGCTGTGACAGACGGCTGGGCTGCAGTGAGGTCAGTACGGTGCTGGATGTGTGGTTGGGGCTCACATGCTTTTTGTGGCGAGCGCGACAATTTTGGAACCAAACCTGTCACAAAAAAGACAGCGGTCAGCATTTGTTCATTATTACTCACTTAACGATTGTGTGTATTCGTGAGGCCGAAAACATGAAGCCATGTTAGGGCCACAAACCTGGTTTTAAGGTGAACAAGAAATGTAGGCAGACAACAAAAGCCTGAAAGTATATGACAATTCTAACAAAAATCACAGTGTCATACTTTTTTAAATGGTAGGTGATTACACAGAAACTAGTGATTGATTACAAATTAATGGACAATGATTTTACTATCATAAATTGACTTGAGCAAAAGTATCCTCCCTGAAGCAAAAAAAACAGTTTTTACTACTTTACCTAATTATTATTTGCACTATTCAGATTAATTCTAATAGACAAAGGGTGATTCTGACCTGTATGACTCTTCTGCTGAGGCCCGTCTGCTCCGCCAGCTTCTGCAGCGTTTGAGCATCTGGGTTGTTGTCCTGAGCAAACTGGGCCTGCATCACCTGCACACAGCCAGACGCAAGAAATCAAAAACACAATCGGGACGTCCAAATGCACAAGATAACTGATAATTCACTGCTACTGGTTAAACAGGAGATGAGAATCAACCTATTCGCTGTATTTTCATGTTATATCACAAAACATTTCATTTATTTAAAATAGGTATAGCAGTAAATGGCCTTTAACCAAGACCAGCCTATTTGGTCATTTCTTTTGCTCTAAATCACCAAAATGTATTTATTAAATGTGTATTTTTTTATTATGTATGTAGGCTATAATGTTTTATAATGTTGTTATTGCTGATCTAGAAATAGAATTACTTGTGCTTTGCTTTAATGTGATTTTGCCAAGGAAACCTTTCAGAGGTCACAGAATAAAATATATTAAGAAGTCAATATTAAAATGTCCACTAACCCTTTATAAGTTGCACCAGAACAAGTAGTCAGCATTTAGGCTTTATGACAACTAGATGTCTTAAGAATGAGACAGTGGAGGTTACCTGCAGCTGGTCGGCAGTGAAGCTTGTGCGAGCCCTCTTGGAGGGTTTGGGTTGGTTTAGCTCTTGTTCAGTCGGCACTGCTCCCTCCATGTTTACACTGCTTCCTACAAAAAAGGATTATGTATAATTTTTACATCAGATGTCAGAATAAAGAGCACAAGAAAAACCAAAAAATAATTAACTAAGCTCAGCTCCGGGCATTTTTTGATAATTACTCTCAGCACTTTTCTGGTTTCTTGACAAAATGAGATGTGTATGAGTGATGTGTAAGTTCATCTAGGTCTCATATAATGTTTATAGAATTTTTCAGAGTTTTTGTCAAGTATCTTCTAATGTCCACATTTTTAAAAGATGCCATTTTCTACATGAATTGAACACAATCATGATGAAAAATTACACAATACCTTAAAAAATAAAAGCGCAATTCAAAAACCAAACGTCCGATCCTATGTCTAAAGAATAGTCTGTGTCTGCGTACATTCTCAATCAAATAAACCTTTTTAATATAAAAGTCTATCTGTACATATAAAAATCATTAACACAGGTAAGGTGTCCGTTTTGATCCGCCCACATTTTGACACATTACTCTGATAAATTAAATGACTTTGCTTAGGCATTCAGGTATCCATTGCTGCGTTCAGTGGCCCTCGGTCGTCTCACCTTTCTCCACGGCGCGCTTGAGGTTGTCGAGCATGCAGTCGTAGTGCACTCGGCAGAGCACTTTTTCCTCCACGAGGGCAAACTCCTCTCCCGTGGACAGCTGCCTTTTGCAGGAGAAACACGCGAAGCACGCCAGGTGATACACGTTACCTTTGGCGCGGCGCACCCAGTCTGTGGCGTGGATGTTCCGACCGCAGCACGCGCACCACGTGCCATACCTTCTGCACAAAACAGACAGACTACGCTTTAGCTTTCGTATGTAACTCTTATTTATCATTGGTAGCATCTTTTTAAGGTTATGGGTGAGTGCTATTTCCTCGTCTTTCTTCATTAAAAAACACTGAAACAAACTTACTCACTTTAAATTTAACTTTTAAACAACGGAACCATAGGACGAACCCAAGTTCCGGGTAAAATAATAATGAGTTTAAAATATTACATAGACATTGTTGAAAAAAATAAGACCTCTAATAAGAGTATCATTTCAATCAGTAGGTTATTTTAAGTATTATTGCACATCTTAATTATCACACAAATGAGAACATTTACAGTATGTAGCCTAATGTAAGCTAGGCTATGAAAGCAAAACAAAGCTCACAATAATACATTAGTATGATAATGTTTATGAGTACATTGGTCTCTTAAGTAAATATGCCAGATTTTGCTACAATCTGTAGTCCCATAGCAGGTTGATGGTAAAGAGAAAGATGAATGACAAATGAAAGGCACATGGACAAACACACACAGCAACACATAACATCACAGTTACAAAAGTTAATCAGAAATTAGAACAGGTTACTGAATATAAGAACATACTAAAAAAAAACAACAACCCCAGAACAACAGGTTTCAAGACATAACACAGACAAAGGGAAGCACAATTCCTCCACAAAGACGAACGTCAATTTATAGAATTAAGTTAAAACATCTGTTAGTTGATAAAAAAAATGTTAGTTTTGATTGTTCAACAGCCACTGTTTAATGGATTTACTGAAGGTGTTCATTGATGTAATATTCCTCAGTTAAAAAAGGGCTTTAAAGTGTGACGCGCAAACTACATAATAATAGGCTAATAAGTCATTAACTAAGTAGTAAGTAAGTAAGTAATTAAAATAAAAGACACTACAAGTTCATTATTATTATTATTATTATTATTATTATTATTAAAATGTCTTTTGCCGATTCCTAGTATGTTTTAGACTAATAGAAACAAAACAAATATCGATAATTTAACATTAGCTACAGCTCGCTACACGTGCTTTATATTACGCAGTTACCACGGGACTGTTAGGCCACTTATTTCCTGATGTTGGAGCGCGTACCTGAAGTAATCCAGTTTACAGAAGACTTCTTTCTCTTTGATGTAACAGCTGCTGTGGCTGCCAAGAGACGCCTGGCACACGCTGCACGAGAGACAGCGCACGTGCCAGCACAAGTCGTTCACCTGGAGCCAACGAGACACAAGTCAACCACCGAGGCCTTATGGCAAATAGCACCACGATGTAGGCTAACTCTGAAAGAAGTAAATCATAAGTTTACCTTGAGCAAATATTTATCCACTATTTCCTCGTTGCAGCTCGCGCACACCGTCCTGCCCAGAAGAGGGGCAGATGTCATGGCCTGCAGCGACGACGCGTCTTCGTCCAAAACTTCCAGAGGAGCGCCCTGAGGAGCCGAGCACAGCGGTGAGAGTGGACCAAACAATAGCACACAGGTCTACAGCTAACACTCTAACAAATATGGACCATGAACTGCTCACAAATAATGATAAAAGTCTTCATCTCATATTCTCTCAAATTAATCTAATTGGTGTACCCTTGTTAACCAGATTCGTCCGAGTTTACGAAGAGCAACTGAACGCATCTTAGGCGCTGCGTTAAATGCAATGAAAACAAATAGAAGTAATCTTAATCATGAGAAGAATTTATTCATGAAAAATAAATTAAAAGGCCCTAAAAGATGTTTGTGGCAAAATAGCACCCTTTTGAAGTGAAAACAATCAAGAAAAAAAGCACTATTAATAATAAAAAGTCCACGTAATTCTTTGTAACTTCACGTCTTAAAGTCCTTTTAACGCGTACCATGATGTCTCCTCTGTCCTCAGCGCACTTGCCCAACAGCTCCTCGCCTCCTTTGCAGTCCTCACACATGACGAGTCTCTACGGCGGCTCCGCCAAGTGCCGTCGGTGGGTCAGACTGTCGCAGCTGCCTTAAATGCCCCCTGCTCCGTCCCATAAATATCATGCCTTTCACTTTTCACCATGACAACGCCGCCGATTACCGAAATGACATTTAAAAGAGAAGTATAGTCATTACTTACACAAACAGACAACACTTGAACTCATACTTATCCTATGTGCATTATGTCCTCGAGTTGTGTGATTCAGCAACACGCCAATTTCACCTGTCAATCAAACGCAGCGCGACGTCTCTGGGAAAAAAGGCATTGATTTATTTAATAACAGCAATTAAAAGGGCTAAGTTCGCCACAAACGTCTTCCCGGGGCCAAGCAAAAGGTGAAGAGGTCTCATTAACTACTTGAGTTTTAATTGCAGAATTCAGGGAGGGGTGCATTGCTTCAAATTGTGAAAATACTGAGCTGTCAGCGTGTGTGAGGCCGGTTTTGATGACTGACTGGTGCCCCTCTGATTTCATTGGCAGCACAATTTCCACTAATATTTAAGCGCTAGACTGTAGCCTACACACACACACACACTGAATCACACTTGAGGAAACGTCTTTTAGGTTATTTCTTACCTCCTCGGCAGACAAAAGACACTCATTCGGGCTAAGAATGCAACACTCTACTTTGACATCACTTTTCCAGCGCATTTCTTCATCCAAGAGTTTGTGAAAGATTTCCAAAGTCTGTTTCTCCCGGACTCTTCTGTGTGGCAGTGTGCCCTGAGCTGTGTCTGGTGGGTGGATCATAAATTCAGATTTTACCGTCCTCTTTAGCCGCGCCTCCTCTGGGAATAGGCTTCATGTGTGGTTTTAACTAAAGCTTCGTAGCCTACCGTTAAACTCCATACACTGTGTTAATGCTTGATATCCTGACGTGAAAATGACAGCAAGCAGCAGGAAGCACCCTAATGGGTCATTAAAGCAACGTGTGATCTGTGTAATGACAGCTGTCAGTCACACAATAAAGGGGAGTCAAATTATACAAGCTACATCAACAGTTTATATGGGACAATAGCTTCTAATAGCCTTCACTTTGTTCCTAACAAGTCTCTGGGTGGTGCTTGTTAGAGGTTTCTCTTAAATAGTCTGAGTTAAAGCATGACTATAGTCCCACACTACATTAGATATTTCACAAAGTAACAGGGCGCACTGCCGTATAGAGGAAAATGTATCTTGACAAAACAACGCAACTTTCCACAGTGTTTGGAGAGATCGTTGCTGAAAGTGTCAAATTTTTTTTCAATCTTCTGGTTAAACTGAACTTTGTTATGTTTAAAACAGTGAAACCATGAGTGTTTTCTGCACAAATACAGACATTCATGTGCAAAAAAATAAATAAATCTATAAACCATAACTAAAAATTCTTTGCAATTGCTCAAACCAGTTTATACATATACCCTGGTAGACTTGAAATCTTTTAGCTGCCTTGAGAGTGATTTAAAACAGGCTTAAAACAAAAATCTCCGTAAGAGTTGAGAGTATCGACAATAGCAGTATGTTGAGTTGCTCGAAATAGTGACCCTCAGCAGCCCACCTGCTTGAGGCTTGTATGCAAATAATCCTAACTCTACATCTATCTATGTACAAGTTATGCAAATAGAATACTTTACAGGAGCCTTCAATCAAGTATGTTTCGAAAAAAAGAACACTGGAAGCTCACGCGATCCCAGCCCAGCACACACCCCTGCACGCCGATGACCACACACCCGCAAAGAAAAAGGGGCTCCTTTTTTCCCTCTGCTTTGGGATAACAGACCTGCACCAGCATGAGTTGGACTGTATCACATCATCGCGGAGGGATAAAGGAGCTAGCGTGCCTGCATCTCTGTGTGTCCTGTTCCACCTGGTCGCCGTGAATGCTCTTTATCAGCCGACACATCTCAAACGCTGGATACTGGAGCAGTCGGTTCACTAAGACGAACAGACCTCCTCAAGTCTCATGAAATAACAACAGCTCCATTTTAAAGTCTCAGTGACACTTATGTACTGTTTTGAGTTAATCCTGACAAAAAGGTCACTTGTAAAGGTCAAAAGGAGTTAAAGCAGAACCCACTGAGAGTGCAATCTGCAAAACCGGTATAGTTTTTCAAATATGAAAGTCTTTATCACTCTTTGATCAGTAAGATTTTAATCCGAGTGCAACAGTTTTAGTATGTTTTCATTTTCAGTATGACATGGCTGACTTCTTAAATGTTTGCTGTGATGTGGACCAGACAAAAACAATGTCTCATCTGATGTAGGTATACTTGCTTTACTGCTTCATTTCTGTCTGTCTGTCAGTCTGTCTGTGTGTGGCATTCACATGTGCACAGCCGTTATATACGAGTAGCTGGTTGGATTAAGTAAACCTGAGGTGAAGTATGTTGTTCAATTATAACTTTTCAAATGTATGTTGGTTTACAGCAGTGGTGTTGAACTGAAAATAAACCTCACTGAGGGCTGCTCTTCTAAATTGCAATCATATCAATTAATGTGAAAAAGCACTGTCTGGGAATTTTTTATA
This sequence comes from Rhyacichthys aspro, assembly GCA_036850595.1. Taxonomy (NCBI): domain Eukaryota; kingdom Metazoa; phylum Chordata; class Actinopteri; order Gobiiformes; family Rhyacichthyidae; genus Rhyacichthys; species Rhyacichthys aspro. Next base: position 13,773,126 of record CM072151.1, read on the forward strand.
TAATTCAACAACTTCAGGATTAAGTGAACAATAGAAAGTCACTGAACATTTCAAAAGACAAGTAACACAAAGCAAATAATGCCCAAAAGAAATGATCTACTGTCACAATGTCTTACGTTTGAACACTGTCAACTGATAAAGAAGTTTATAGATTTCCCAAATACAGCGGAAACAAGGAATGCGGATGAAAAGCAATGTAGCAATTGGCCTCAAAGAGAAAAAAATCTCTTAATTTTCCACACAGACCTTTGCCTTCTTTGGGCCTGCAACTACTCATTTATTTCATTGAAATCAGTCCAAATTGGGGTGGTTTACAATTGACACAACGAGTTTGGCATGACCTTTTCTCCTTGCTGTAAATGGGTACTTATTGAATCTGAAGGGGGGGGTGGGATGCTAGAGGAGGAAGACGGGTGGTGGCGGTGGTGGGGGGTGTTGGCTGGGGGCCGATGGAGGGGGGGGGCGGCGGTTGGAAATCACAGCAGTGAAAATGGCAGTGCAGAGTGAAAGAGCGGCCTGATTGCATTGGGACGGCATACGAAGGGAGCAGCATGCTCAGCCCAATCAGAGCGACATAAGGAAAAAGTGCTCTTATCAAGCAGTAATGGCCCACTTGACAATCACACAGGCACAAAACTGCTCTATTTAACACTGATTGCAAAAACTGCTGCCTCCCCCTCCTCCCCCCGTCCGTACACCGCATGACTCCCCAGAGATATCCCTGCCACCTCCCAGCTCACTGCCAAGACCCTTTCCTGAATGGAATTTATAATCACCCCTCTTCTTTTTCAACACTAATTGTTATTTTAAGCTTTACTCTGTATTAGGCGTTTTAATGCCGGGGCAATGTCTGCCCTGATTACTGTGTTTGTGATGAGAATTGAAGGAACAGCCACCAATTTAACAAACAGCGGATGTTTTAACAGGTAGCATTCAATTCGATTTACCTGTCTGCTGGCTCTGAGCTGGGTCCACTGTCAGTGTGAGGGGGCCGCATCTGTTCAAGGAAAGATCATTTCAACAAAAGTCTAATATGATTATCTTTACTCACTACTGCTTAATTAAGTTTTCCAAGTTTTATCATTAATCTGTCCAAAAAAACAAAACATTTCAAAATATCTTCATATTTTAGGGATTTAAAATGAACATGATTATTCACACAGTGCTGCACACTCCCCAGATATTTGCCACATTTAAGCAAGAAACAATGCAAATTACCAATTCACTTTTCTAGAGAACAGTGCTTTTTGGAGATATTTGTTCCTTTTCTCTCACATCTTTATTTTTGTCTGAGCTTTAAGCAAAAGTCACCTCATTTTCACAGGTGGAGAGAAGCAGGAGAGCGGTGGAGGGCTGCAGGTGTGAACCGCACCAAACAAAAACACTTAGGAGCCCTCCATCTCAACATCTAATATAACTCAGTCAGAAAAGAACAGGAGGCAAATTACAAAGTATATAAGTAAATCAAACTCACCATATGTTTACGCTGTTGCCTTTTGTGGAGCACAAGTGTTATTTCATCCTCTGTTATCTTGACATTGATATTTTATATTTATTACAGAGTGAATGATGATTTGATTGATTTTTTTAAATTAATAAAAATCATCTTTAGGATTAAGTAAGGATTAAAGGCTTGCTTTTTTGGAGTTAGGGTTAGTAAGACATTCATCAACAGAAACCAACATGACGAGTGTCTGTAATCGTGCTCAAATGCTTTCATTGACAAGGATCACCTTCAGGAAATACCCTTTTCATTTACATTCCGTTTCTTAAAATGTATTTTATCTCGTATTACACATTGAATTATTTTTAATGACAAATGTAACAAATCTTGCTTTCTGAACAGGTCAATTAGGCCCAAAAGACAATTATATTGACACACAGTAGAGACACAGAAATAGAAATATGGCTCCCCTCAATGGTCATATTTGGTATTGACTTGTGTTTATTTGTCTTGAATCAATGCAAAGGGTGTGTATAGTTAGTATGTGGTGCATCAAAGTGTTGTGTTTAAGTGATATAGAGAAATATAGAGAAATTAACAGTGACAACACATCTTTGTACAGTGTTAACCTGTGGCACTTAATCCTGGTAAGTAAACTCATATGCTCATATATCAGCTCTGTACATTTTTGTCAACCTCCCACTAGAGGGCCCCAGAGGACATACTTGCTGAGTAAGTCTGCAGTCTGAAGGTAGACCATAGGGGATGTTCATGACATATGTGTCGCGAAAATGCAAACAAAAATGAACGGATGGAGGGTGCATTGCAATAAAATGTTCATAATGCCAGTGTTTCCCCACAGCATTCTATAGTTAAGGTGGCAATCTTGACAACAAGCACACACCTTGTATTCCAATTAATATACCAGGCTTTATGAAGTATGAGATTGCTCAGGTAATTCATTAACCTTATTTTGATGCTCTTGTCTTGGAAAGGTTATGTAAGTTATTGAGTGTGTAGTTATTAAAGCATTTAGAGTTTAAAAATAAAGTGTATTTGTCATCTGTACACAATATGAAGGTCCAATTGGCTATCACCTTAAATTAAAAAAATCTCTGGCAAACAAGACAGTACCATATTTGGGATTGTGTTTTTCCTTTCACATAACTTCACCATGTTTCCATTTGACCTAAATTTGTTACGTTGGATAAACTCGTGAGACGTTGAGTAGCCTATAGGCCGGTAGTAAACCAGAGATAGGATATAATTTTAATTTTTATATTTGAACTAAAGCAAAAATTAACCCTAAAAGATGACCTAGATTGCTTAACTTTGATTGTGAAGTAAATGGCAACCTAAGTCAACATGATATCGGCTTCACATACAAAAATACAGATGCTAAAAGCTCTGTAATGTTAAATACCGGTAGCTTTCTAACAACGGGGCTTCATTTCTCTTGGTTTACATGCAGCCTGCCAGTGTAAGTGGAAACCTGCATCATTGGTAGCATCGTCACGTGACCTCCCATGGCAACCGGTGAGTGTCATCAGTTCCGCTTTGGGAGCAGAGCAGCCCTCGTCCTGCTCAGCTGGAAACTCACAAGTTCACTTTAAAACAACTCCTCTCTGCTTTTGGCTCCAGCCCAGACCTCTTCCAGGGAGGACCGAGGGGTGTCCACTGTCTTCCTGAACTGACTTTTTCTTCTTTTCTTTTTTTCTTTTAGTTTGCAAAGTGTGAGCTGACAATCATGAGCCATCTCAACCCAGGGTAAGAGCAAATTACTTTTTTAAACATCAAGATAGCTAAAGTGTATTTGCATTATTAAGCCCCACTTGTTTCATTATAAGTTGAATTTCCTGAAGTTGAGCTTATCTGACTTTAATTGCTTTGTTAGTCTACTTAGTATGTTTCAAAGGAGCAATTATATGTAATAGGTTATAGTCTGTCAATCAGGGTACCACTGTGCTAATAGGCTACTGTTACAAAGGGCCTTATTCTTATAATTTGTTCTACTATTATCAAAGTATTTCATACTCCCACCATCACTATTGGTTACCTGCTATTGTTAGGAAAAAAAATATTGTATGAGAATGCTATGTATTGTACAAAGTAAGTTCTTGTATAAATGACCTAAACCATACCTCTGTGCACAATACATTTTGCAGACTTGCTATCATTAAGACATCTAAATATATTACTAATGACCCTATTAGACATATGCAGTTAGGTTTAAGTGTCAGCCAAGGCAAACCAGGCCATAAAGGACATACAGACAAGTGTGCCATCCCCTCTAATTCCTCTGTGTAATCAGACACCCGTAACAGACCCCATAGTTGTAAGATCCTGTTGTCTGGTACACAAATGCAGGAGGAAATCAAATCTGTGTTGGAAAAAAAAGCTGCTTTCAGACAAGCTGACCCAATGCCTCGTTAATGAGGACAGGATGACGGTTTATAAACAAACATGGTGTTGTTAGCCTGTTGTCCGTGTGATTAAGAGTTTGATTTTCCGTGTCCTGTAATCATTAACTTGACTCCGCTGTAGACAAGTGTTAATTCCTGTCTGATCTTGTCTCCCCAGACTTATCTCGGCCTACAACAGTCTGACAGATAAACATCTCGCCGGATACTTCAGCAACACTCGAATCAGGAGGCACCTGCAGAGAGCAGGCCTGGTAATTCAGTGTGACAACCTCTGGTCTTCTGTGTTGTGTTCGATCAGACTGGTTAAACTAAATTATTGTTGCTGTTAGATTACAAGGAGCGGCCGTATTGTTCCGGATAAGGAGTACAGACAAAAGCTGATCCAGAGATCCCATCAGAGACACGTCCGAGAATGTCTGGCTCAGGCCATTTTCCACAAGGTGTTGGAGATGGAGGTGGGAAGAAATTGCTGTATGAGAGACAATCATAGTGGTCCTCTCTGCATGATAAATTATGCTTATGTGTTTGTGTTTCCTCCCAGCGTCTCCATCAAATAGAGATCAAACGGAAACTGGAGGAGTTTGCAAGAAGGGAGAGGGTGCATAAGATCAAGGTGCCATTTTTATTTAAACACAGCTTGTTTTCAGATTCTCTAAAGACTCACGCTCTTATAAAACACAGAAAACAAACTTTACCATGCACACTTATAATTATACAGAAGCACAGTAAAATTCACTGTTCACATCAATTGGTCATCTTTTAGTTATTGTGTCTTTCTGTTTCACTGAAAGGAGAAGGAGATTTCTTTTCCTTTTCCTCCTCTGCTGGGCCCTCAGCATCAGCTTCAAAGTCCTACTCATTGTGTTATTATTTGTGAACAGACAACATTACATCTATTTTTAGCAAAGCCCTCACAATAACACAGATGCAAATGTATTCAGCTACATCCCTTTATGAAATGTCCCGTTTGGAAGGTGGAGCGCTCCAAAAGATACGAAGAAGACATCATCCGCATCCTTTCGCCGCGTCCGCCCACGGGTGCAAGGGGCATCAGGAAGCAGCACTCAGGACCAGAGGGAGAGCACTCGGAGTCCTCGGAGTCTGTGAGTTCAAACACTTGCTCCATCAGTGGAAATACATGTAATGAAGCCTTTTCTATAGTATCATGCCAAGTCCTTGATTGAAGTGCGACAGTAATTATAATGTCTCCATCAGGTAAAGAGGAGGGAGGTTTTAAATGTCACTGCACGGTTAAAACACTTATAACGTCTGTCATCAATGTGAGTTTAAAATGTGACCTTTAGTTAAGAGCCCTTTTTATATCAATTTGTATAATTTGGTAGAACAAGTCGAAGTGTGAAGTAAAGAGTAGGTCATTGAAACCTGTGGTGTTGTTGAAGAGTCACATTACTGTTAAGCTTAACGAAGCAAATTAATTCCCTGTTTAAACTAAAAACTGTTTTTAAAATGTCAACATTTGCATTTCTTTTTTACATATTCGGTCTTTCTGTACTTTTCACACAGCAGTAAGTGTCAAAGCCTGATACTTTCAGGTGATAAATGTCTGTGTGTAATTGACGTTATTATCTTGGTATGCTGATGTTGCTGTGGTAATAGACACAGCTTCAGCGTCTTAGTGTTTACTTTGAGACAGAGAGCAGTGTTTTAAACTGAGTGAAGGAATTAGAGGTGTGTTATATTTAAAGACAGTCAGACAAATCTCAGGCCAAAACAATGCATCATCATTTATTACTGTTATTATAATATTATATGGATGGATAGACATACTTTATAGACATACCAATACTAAAAGCTTTAGATTTTAAAATTCAAGTTCTACTTTGCATTCAATGTCTTTCCAACTTTTCTGTTTTGTTCTGTTTGTGTTTGTGTTGCCACAGCCGGGCTCGTCCCGACCCAACACTGCTCCTGGAAAGATGCAGAGACCTGTGCGTTTAAAACCTATTCACAGTAACAGCACCACAGCTTCACTCAGACACAGCTCTCCTTACAGACGCCACGAGCCGCCCAATGACAACAACCGGCCATTCAACGGCACGGTGAGACCATGACACACGAGACACTAGCTCATTCACTCTTTCTCCCATTCTTGTACAGGATGTGCCCCAGACAAACAAGCCATGCTGGTATTTTAGAGGGACATTAATGTTGCATGATATAACTGTCCTTTTGAAATATTTGGAAATGGCAACAGAATTTATTTCTAATTTCTGACAAAGCCTGTGTTAACCTCTCTCCCAGATGGACAAAGAGTCTCGCAGACGCTTTACCACAATGGAGGCTCGCAATGGCATTTCGCCCTACTGCCTCCCCGTCATCAACAACTTTGTCACCCCAGTGCCCCCCACCACCAAGAGGAAAGACAGGGCTGTGAGGGTCAATCCCAGCGGCACCCTTCGAGGCCGGAGACTGCGCCCCACCACTGCCTCTAGTGGAGGTGACGTCAGTGAGGTAGGAGTTAATCCCTCTTTATGGTTTCCCGGGCAACAAGTCTTTCCACAACAAACTTGGGCACACAAGGTTTTTTGGATTAATTAGGGGCAGCAACTGAAATGTCCAAGGAATCCAAGGAGGAGACTATATCATTACAGCTATTTAAAAACAAAGAAGAAGTCAGATTTCCTGTTAAAATGTCAAACACTTTTTTTTTTATCCAGGACCCGCCCATGTTGAGGAGCTCTGTACTTCAAAGCAGAGTGTGTGTGAACATGGTATACCTGGGTAAATCAGTGCATCTCTCTAACGATATGCCCGACATGAGGGATGAGGTCAAAGTGTTTCAACAACACTGCGGAGGCGAGAACCTGTGTGTGTATAAGGGCAAACTCAGAGAGGGAGGTCAGTGATGACACAGAAATATAGCCAAAAAACTCACTATTAATGACCATTTCAGGATTAAACTTGTTTTACTTTACAATCTTTATCACCCGCAGAGAGTTTCCAGTTTATTTCTCGGCGACACAGAGGCTTCCCCTTCAGCCTGACCTTCTTCCTAAATGGGCTTCAAGTGGAGCGGCTGAGCTCCTGCTGTGAGTTCAAACACAGGAAGAGCTCCCGCCTCGGTGGTCGACATGGACATTTTGCATTCTCTGGCGTTGAGGCGGCGTCACCTTGCTACAAGTAAGAACTCCTAATAAAAAGACAAAGAGGGATGTGAAATGTTTACTAGGGAGTTTTACAAGTGCTCGTAGTCAGGTCTTCCAGGCCTTGTGCTGAGACGTTGTCCTGTCCATCCATATTTTTAAATGTTCCTTGATTTTCCTCATTAGGTGCATCATAGCAATGGGTTTGGATAAAAAGCCTGTGCCTCCACCAAAGAGAGTAAAGGAGGGTGCGGTGAAAGAGGGGATAGTGCCGAGACTAAAGGTTACTGCCAGAATGGAGACAGAAACCACTAGAGAGGACAGTGTATCACGCTCTGAGTGTGAGATCAGTCCACGAAAGGACACTGAGACACAAGTGAAAGAAGACAAAGCACCTGAAGACCTTCAAACCCGGGATGGTAAACAAAAGATGACAATGAGAAGCAATTATAAAAGCATGCATACCATACATAAGGGAGACTTTTATTTTGTTGTTGACAGAATATGAGGAGGACTTTGAAGCCGATGATGAGGGCCCAGCAGAAGAGGAAAAGGAAAAGAAATCTCCCTCTCCTTCCAGTGAAACAGAAAGACAAGCAAAAGAGAAAGATGCCTCTGAAAGTGAAGACAGTGAGAAGGAAGGTTGGTGAATGTTCATGTTCCAGCACAATATTTTAGTATGAAAATCATGTCCATAATAACATCAATAAGTGATTCTGTAATTTTTTGACACTTTGCACAACAATCATCTATGCAAATAAACAAAGTGCATACAATCTAAGCTTAGTGTCTCATAAAACAGAAATGCTATTTGCACACCATTGTAAAATAGCCTTTGAATAAATATTTTTATGCATATTATACATAATGTATTACAAAAATATAATTCTATATTTTGCTACACACTAATTGTAAAAGAAATGTCCAGATTTCTTTTTAGCACACAATGAAATGTTCTTTTTTCTTTCTTTGCAGATGACATAAAGTCTCACTCTGGCTCCAGTCTTTTAGGCAGCGACAGGGAACACAGTGATGCAGAAGAAGTCAAAGATGCTACAGTTGAGGAGGAAGTACAGAAGCCTGAAGATGCAAAAGATGCTGTTCAAGACAAAACTGTCACTCCACCACAGGAAAAAGATTCTGTCAATGTAGAAGCAGCCCAGGAAGCTGAGTCTGCTGAGGCCAAAGACTCAGAAATGCTGGACAGTGCAGGACAGAGCACAGAGATAGAGATCTCTGACACCAGCGTCCCCTCAGGGAACGAGAACAAACCGACAAAAGACACTCAGGCAGAAGCAGAGGGTGAGAAAAGGACAGATGAGAACAAACAGGAGGAGGAACCAGAGAGGGGTGAGTATGAGCTCATACATGAGGCAGTGGAGCGTCCCTCTGAGTGAATAAATGCATCGCTGTGTTTCTGTGTTTTTCCACTATTATCATATATAATAATGCTCTGTAAAAATCTAAGCAGTTCAGCCTGCAAAAAAGCCATACAACATTTTAACAGCTTTAACATTTTAATAGTGGAAAAAGGTTTATGTCTTGTGTTTTATTTTCTTATCTTGTGCATGTAATGTGATGTGAGTTGTTTTTTTTGCATACTGAGAAAATGTATTTGGAACAACCAAAAGATGTGTGGTGTGATTTTCTTTTTTTCCCTTTAACTTACATTTACATTTTAATTTGGATGTGTTTTTTTTCTTTCTGTGCATGTTTTATTTCATGCTGAACGTTGTGTAACCTTGTTTTTGAACATTAAAGAAATGTATTTTCTGGCCTCTGCCTGATTAAGTTTCTTCTTTTGGTGTTTCTATAGTGTCATTGTGGTGAGAATCCAGTTTTTGTGAAAAATCAATTGTTGTACTTACATGCACTGCATCTGTTTCTTTTTCTCAAGCCAAATCTGTGCAGGAGAAGCTGGCAGAAGCCATTTTGAAGGAGTCCCACTGCAGCTCTGAGCCTGAGCTTAGTGACACCAGCACAGAGACAGAGGAGGACTCAACAAATAAGGCACCAGGAAAGGAAACCAAGGGTACGAAATAAATAGTTTATTGCGATAAACATGTAAACCGTCAACTGAAATATAATTTTCCTCAATGCTGCTTTACTGTAGTTGCAGAGGCAGTTCCTGAGGCATCTACAGAACAACAAGAGGCTACTGAAGAAGAAAAGAAATGTGAAGAGACGGTTGTTGATAAAGTTGAAGTGGAGCCGGAAGAATTAAAAGTTGAGGAGGAGAAAACGGAAGAGGAGTCCAAAGAAAATACTGAAGACGAGACAGTTACAAATGACAAAGTCAGTGAAAAGGCTGCATCAGAAGCAGGTAAAGATGAAGGTACAGCAGAGACAAAGGTCTCTGAAGAAACAGTGGGAGATGACACAACTTCAGCTCTTCCAGACGAAGCGGCAGAGGAGGAAGAGAAAGATGGAGAAGAGACGGTTGTTGAGACAGGGCAGGAGGCAAAAAGTGGCCAAGAGGATGAGTCAGCAGTGTCAGAGATGAATAACAATCCTGTTGAGACAGCAGAGGCAGACAATTCAGAGGCGATGACAGCCACCGAAACAATGGAGATGAAAGCTGAGGCCTCAGAGGAGCCAGAGCCTCTTAGCTGTGAAGAGGCACCTGCAGCCGACACACAGAGACAGGCAAATGACAAGGACCAGGCATCAGAGGGAGAAGTCACAACAACAGTCGAAAATACAGAAGAGGAAAATCAAGAAAATACAAAAGAAGAGAATACTGGTGAAGATGTTAAAGAGGAGGAAACTTCTGTAGTGGACAATGTGGAAGAGGACCAAGAATCAAAAGAAAAGTCAGATAATGATGAAATAGAGACTGAGAATCTAAATATCAAGGAAGAACAAAGAGATTTGACTCAGAATGAGGAAGAAAACACTCAAGAGGAGGGAAATGATGTGAATACAGAAGAGAGTAAACCAGAAGATGAAAACACAAGTGAGAAAGCCATAACACATTCAAACACAGAAGAACAGGAAAAGGAAGAAACTGACAAAACTCTGATTGAGAAAAATGCAAATGAAAAGTTGACTGATGAATCGGAAAAGACAGAAATAGATGGGAGCCAAAAGGAAGACACCGGCAATGAGAAATCTGAGGAAAAAATTAATGAGAGTGAGGAAACAAATACAGCTACAGATGAAGAGGAGGCTGAACAAACGGAGAGTGAAGTTAGAAAAGATGGCAAAGAAACTGAAGACAAGAAGGTGGATGAATCAGAAGAGCAGGAAAGCATAGCTCAAACAGAAGAGGAAACAAATGCAGAAGACAAAGACAGTGTGAAAGTGACTGAAGAAACTGCCAAGTCTGAGGAAGCAGCAGGTACAGCAGAAGAGACGCCTGAGGAGGTGCTAAACAATGCACCAGAGCCTGAGGAACCTGATAAAGAAAACAAGAACGGCGAAAAGGGAGAGGTCGATGCAGAAAATGGAGAGCTATCAGTTGTTACAGAGAATAAGGAGACAGTGGAGAGTGTTAAGGACGAGCAAAAAGAAGAGGAGATTGACAAAGCATCTGTTGAGTCTAAAAATGTCACCAAAGTAGAAGAATGTGAGAGTGAAAATCAAAAACTAGATGCATCAAATGAGCAGGAAAAAGCAGCTACTGAAACAAAAGAGGAGGATGACAAAAATATCCAAGAGAATGTCAATGAGGAAGCCAGTGCTCATTCAAATCAAGAAGAAAACTCAAAACCTGTAGTAAATGATTTAGAAGACACAGCCTCGAGAATAAACCGAGAGAATATGGAGTGTGCACTGTCAGACTCCAACACTGACAAACCCACAGATCAACAAGCTGCTGCTGTGGATGTGTTTGCTGTAGAAGGAGAAAATGGAGACACTGAGGAAGCGAGCAAGGCCTCTGAGGAGGGAGCGAGTGTCCTGCTCAAGCCTCAAGTCAAGTCCTCGCCGCAGGAACACAACGACAAAACCACAGACCAGAAAGGTAGTCCTGAAGGTCTGACAACAGCAGACAGCGCCGATCTAGTCAACAACTGGGTCACCATGCATCAAACGTCCAAGTATTTTGAGACGTTTGTTGAACCTTTAGAAGAAATAAGGGATGTGACAGATGTATCGAACGCACAATCCCCACCGAGATCAGAGAGTCCGGTTAAAATGGTGAGAACAGACAGTGGACAAGATTCTGAAGCAGATAAAGGCAATACTGCAGCCAAGGAGACCGAGTACAAATCCAAAGATGAACCCTCAGATCATGGTAGTAACCAGTCAGAAAGAGAGGAACCTAAACAAGATGACCCTGCTAAAGATGAAGCACAATCAGAGATTATTGTTGTACCAAATGCAGAGGAGGAGGAAACTAAAAATGAGCTTGTAACTGGGGAAGGTGTGAGGTCAGAAGGAGAAAAAGCAGACAAATCATTTGAGGAAGAACAGGTACAAGATGATCAAATGCAGCTGAAACACGAACACAATAAGACTGAGGTCGAGAGCACTACCGGTAGTCATCTGTCTGTGGCCAGTAATAAACATGAAAGAGTCTCTGAGAATCAGAAGGAAGAGAAAGCTAATGAGAGTGTAACACAAACTGCATCTGAGGCTGTATCCAAAACAGAAGAACTTCCTCCAAGTTCTGGTGAAGGGAAAGAAAGTGAACCCACAAACACAGAGGAGGCTCTGGAGAACACTGAAAGCAGAGACGTCACAATCACAACAGAGTCAGACAACGGAAGTCAAGAGGTGTCTCATAAAACACAAGAAGGGAGCATCAGTGGAGACAAGAGAGATCCCACTCTGAGTAAAGAGCGCCTGAGCACCTTCTCGGTTGATGAAACACTGTTCGGCCATACCTCATATCCTTTACTGACTGCAGCGAAAACTGAGAGTGGGCATTAATGCTACGCTATAGTTTCCTTTTGTAATTTCATGTATAAAGTGAGCCTGATTGACACAATGACCCCAAATGTCTGGGTCTTTCTGTGATTGCTTTACACATAATAATTATCCCATCACCACCAAAAAGAAGCTGCATAATGAGCTGTGACTGCTGCGTCCCGTGTTTAGAATAGATCATCTCTTCCTATTGTTGGCAACACAAAGGGTATAGTTTATGTGAGGGATCAAGTGCAGCCATCTATTACCTGTAAACAGATACTCCTACTCATGCTCACAAATCATTAAATAATTCATCATTGTGAGACTCCCACAGGTAGCATTTGCTTCAGTTACACTTTTTACACGTGTACTGTCTGATTTAGTGGGCACAAACACAATATTGTGATACTTCAGGTTCGATAAGTCTACTGCCTTTATACACACTGAAAATAGATATAAGACCGAACTGTGGTGACATCAAACGTTTAGTCAGTGTATCATTTGCTGCTAACACTAGCTCTTAAGAAATATTATTATATATTAGGAGTCAGTGACGTGTGATTTAGCAATAAAAGAGGTTAAACAGCAACTTGGTCATCACTTTGATTTTTTTAAGGCTATAAACTGCCACAGATGTCTTTATTATAAACAGATGCAACAAAGAACAATTAATAATGTCATTTAACAATCTCTATCTCTAACGCTAAGCTTTTAACAGCAAAACTACATAAGTCACTGATGCCATACTATGAGTCAATCTTTTTTAAAAAAATGAGAAAAATAAAAAAAATAGTTTAGTTGCTGTCCTCAAAGCTGCCGTTGTTGCTGAAGTTGGAGCAAAATCTCATAGTGCTCATGGGATCTGAAACATATCCTAAAAAGAAAAAAGAAAAGGTTAAACTGTGACAAAAGCGGAAACCCTGGAGTTATGACTAGTCTAGTATTGTGACAGCAGACAAACCATTTCTATCGATGGGAGAGAACTGCATGCTTCTTCTCAGCTCCTCCAGTGAGAGGCCTCCAGATGCACGCCGTCGCTCGCTGCAATCAAAAAACAACAATCGTTACGCCTTATTCAGCAGAAACCAAACACAAGCCCAGAAACATACTGTGGTTTCTTTTCATGTGGGAAGGAAGATGAGATGAAGCTAGATACAAGTGTAATATGAGATCTTATTGTGGACCCAATACCAGGCCACTCTCACTTTCTCTGGAAGAGTAAACAGCCTGCAATATTTATGACAGGTTTGATGCCGAGACCACAAACCTCTGCCCTTCATATACAGTCTAATGTCATATTTAATATTAATGTGTGACAAAACAATATGAATAACATGAAAAGTGTGGTTAATGTTTGATATACTCTATTACTCACACTGTGACTCATCAGAAACTCCACCTACCAGCTTCATAGTGACTGTTACCAAGCTCTCACACACAATACACAAGCTCAGTCAATTGTCCTTTGTAGAAGCATACTGTTTTTTTCTTTTTTGCCTTTCTTTTGTTTTTGTTTTGTGTCTGGGCAACTCTGATGTTCCTCCTACTCAAGGATGTATCCCAGTGGTTTGCATATTAATGCAACAGCAATCAAAGGAGGGAAGCCCAGACAAGAATTTTATAGTTATTTTAGCACTAAATTTCAAAGTAAAAACACAAATAAACAATAAATAATTCAATTTTTACTTTATTCACTAACTGACATGAAAAAATATATGCAGACCTTTTGCAGAATTTGATAAAATTATTAATTTAACCGTGTAATACAGAAGTGTAAGAGTAATAATCACATGTGAAATAGGAGATTACAATGTGAAGAACTCCACATTGACCTTCAGAGTTTGAGTGGTCTTACCTCTGTGTCCAGAAGGCGTACGCGCGGGTATTAAGGGCATACTCGAGCTCAAATCGAGAGCGCAGGGCAGCTACGTGGCTACGTCCAGGTCCTCCTCGTGCAAGCAGACAGTCAGAGGACGAGGAGGGGGACAAGGAGCCACTGCTGTTACTGGACGCAGGAGACATCAGCTGTATAAAGCAGATGGATCAGTTACTGTGTATGCCATTAATTACATCTTAGTCAATTCTTCAAACGTCTACCTCAATATTGGAAAGGCATTCCTCCAGGTTGGAAACAACTTCAGAGAACTCAGGCCTGTCCTGAAGAACACAACAGAACATTTTGATTTTTTTACTCTGTCCAGCTGTGTGTCCAGTTCGTTTTAGCCCACACACACTAGAAGAAAACGTTTCAAAAGCAGCCCTTAGATGTGCTCTCACAATGTAAAACTACAAAGAGAGCCACTGACCCCAGGGTTGTTCAATTATACATCACATGCCAGACAGTGGGCCAGATAAGTCTAGAGACTGGTTTAAAAGGAATACACAAAATCATACGGAAAAAAACATGTATAACATTAGAAAATGTCACACAACAAATACAAGCTGTGTACACTGTAGCCCTATTCCACTTCACGGGCTTTAACAAACACGTAAACACAAATCTGCATGTCCCACTTAAATCCCACGTGTATAACAACAACAAGAAGTACGCACATGAATGCCTCTTTGTCCTGATAATGCAGCAGTGGGACAAGTGTATTACCCTTGGGAGGCCATTTTGTGATTTGTGAAGTGAATGCTGGCAAACAAGGAGGAAAAGTACAACAGAGGGAAGTGAGCCAACACGCTCAGCTAACGTGTCTTGGCTGCTAATTAGGCTGAGGCAAAATTCCTGCCTAATTATGAACGTCACTGTACTGAACAGGCCCGTTTATGCCCTGGCTGTAATGCATTACCGGGGGAAATTACTGCTCCTTTTATTTTTTTATTCATATGCACACAATTTGAAAATGACCCAGCTTGTCTTTAGAGTTTCAACTAAAAATATAAAATTTTGAAGGGAATATATTAAGAAAGAATAGAAAGTATTTAGTTTTGTGCCTTCGTTTAGTACATGTATCATATTGTACCTCTGGGCAGGAGTTCCAGCCTCTCATCAGAAGTGCAGAGATGGGTTTAGGGATGGAGTAACCTATCGGGGGTCGTATGTGATGATAGGCCATGTCGGCAGCTGCTGCGGCTACAGACAATAACATGCACATTCAAATCAGCGAATCAAAACAAATACATGATTTGAATATGGTTTATATTCACTAGTAACCCAGAAAGATCTAACAAGGCCTTGAATAATAAGCCCCAAACAACTGACCCTGGTTAATTTTCTGAAACTATAGAAACGGGGGGCAAAAAGAGGTGTATATTTGTAGGTATATGAATCAACACACCTTCTTCTTTGTGACAAATGATAGTTACCAGGTTTCAAATGGGCAAAAGGTATTTCTCCGGTGAGCAGCTCCCACAGACAGAGGGCGTAGCTGAACATGTCAGCCTTGACTGAGTAACGAGTACACTGTGTAAACACTTCAGGAGCCATCCAACGCAGGTTCTGTACAAAAATACAGTTTCTTTAGTAAAATAATGCTTACAATCGAAAGAAGGAAAACACTTACTGATAGGCTGTAACCTAAGACTTTGGGTTTAACATTAATTTCTAAATATTAGACCGGTGCTAGGTTTCAGGAAGTCATAGAGAACACACATGCACACACAAAATAAAGCCCAATTACTGCCATAAACACTGCGTCCCAGCAAGGGCAAGCAGTTTCTCACAACAGGCAGCTCCCAAGAGATGCGGCACACTTAACACTAAACTGCAGTCTAAGCACTCTGCATGAAGATGAGTCAGCACAAAATCTGCATGATGGCAGTTTTTTAGCTGGTGGATAATTGATGGCAGGTGCCTGCAGAAACTCAGGCTTGAACGCCAACAAATAAAACAGCTCACACAATCAGTAACCGAGAGATATTGGATTCATATCTGAGTACAAGCTTCAGATGTAAATCAAAGGACACAACACTGACCCCTGGCTGCTTGGTCATGTTGTCTTCATCCACAGACTGAAGAAACCGGGACTCTGCAAGTAAACAATTCAGTTAGGAGTAATTAGGAGCAGTAAATACTTTAATAAGCTTAGGCAGTGATTAATGATGATGTAAAAAAGGGTAAGATTTATTAACATTAACCCATATGAGCTATTAGTGAATAAGAAAAACTTTTTTTAAGGGATACCCTGACACTAATACAATGATCAAGAATTGATCCTTCTGTACAAGAATGGAAAATCTTTATGGCCCTTATACGCCACTCAGTAAATGAATATCAAATATAATGTCCATTTCAAATTGTTACTGTTAAACTTGGCAACATTTTATGGAAGGCAGAGTTACTTCTGACTCTACTCTGATTGAGTATTTGTCTCAGTATTTGGTCTTGTATTGGGAGCATCCCTATAAAAGTAGATAATGTTTCTGTGAGTTTGGTTACAGTAGCAATAAAAACGCCTTACCTCCAAAGTCAGCCACCACAGCATGGCCGTCCTCGTAGAGCAGAATATTGTGACTAAAAGGAGACAAATATCAATAAAAACAGTCACTTCCCACCATGTGTGCAATTAGCCCGTCACCCACCTGTTGAGGTCCCGGTGAATGATGGGCTGGGTGAGGTTGTGCAGGTACTCCATGCCCTTGGCCACATCGATGGCAATGATGAGCTTGGACTGCAAGTCTATAAGCCTGTCCATTGACACATCATTAAAACAGCAGCCACTTAGAGCCAGATCGATGGCCCCTGCCAATCACACACAGCACTTAACACTGATCAATAGGGCAGTCTATAAAGACTGCACCTGAGCACACAGTTAGCAGAACACTTCATCTGGATCAATGACGGTACCGGCTCAGGGCGAGTGATTGGTGAGAGGACGCTTTTAAGGTGGATAATGAGACCTGAAACAACTGCTGCTCTGTGCTAACATACACTTGTCAGACACTAAATTACTCATTAAGGTTGTTTGGAAACTCGCTGTTAACATTTAGTCTCTGTCAAGGGAATCAAAACACCAAACCAAATGTGCTTCAACACCATATATAGGACAGGGCTTTAAATTAATTTAGTTCACAGACACACATAAACAACAAAACAACTTTATCTTTAAATTAAACTCTGACTCAAATCCCATTAAACAGTCCATTACAAAGACATCAGGAACTTAACAACACCAACCTCTTCTGCTCATGCAGCAGGGAGAAGAGTGAGCCTCCAGAAATGTATTGAGTGACAATAGCAAACTGGCTGGGGTCATCCAGACACGCTCCCACGAAATGAATGATACAGGGATGATTGAGACGGCACAGTATGGAGACCTCTCTGCAGAACATATCCACATCTGATTTAGAACAGTATGTGTTGGCTCTGTAGCTGCACAGGGAAGAGTGGAAGACATGAGTGTTATTATCTGACAGAAAAGAGCAGCAAAATCTTTAATTAAGAGTTAAATGGGAAAGTACCGTTTTATGGCGACAATTTTGTTTCTGCATTTGCCTTTGTAAACTCTTCCAAAAGAGCCTAGAACAACAGAGACGTCAAGTTATGCTCATGTCTATTTTTGAGGCAAATTGATAAAAAACTGAAGAAAGGTAAGTTACCTGAACCAATAATTTCATTAAATTCCAACTCAGAAAGCTGAAGGTGAAATTGAGAAGGAAGAGTGGCTCTTAACAGAAGGACTTCTGCCTTTTCTGAGAACAAAAATCACACATAATTCCTTAACTTCATGTAAAACTCCACTGAATCTATCCTATATTATATGCGCTGATAACAATCATGGAAATCTGATAAAATACAATATTCAGTGGGTTCCTAGAAATTATAAATGACTGAAGCCGACAACAGAGAAAAGAAAATCAGCCAAGTGTTATAAACAAGGCCCTTCTCTTAGCAACAGTGAGCCATCATGTCAGCCGACAGTGAAGTGTGGGAGACATGCTGCGCCTCAGTCCACTCCACTACCTTTAGTCATGCTTTTGATCTTTCCCAAAGGAGACGGCACAGAGACATATGAGCCATCTAGAAGAAGGACACAACATAACAACATACAACCTGTTATATCTTATTGTCATTTTCATTCTTTTACAAACTCTGCGGCCACTCACCCCCTCCTGGCTGGGAGTACTCATTGCACGGGGAATCATCTGGCCGTTTGTAATGTTTTAGTAGCGTCACAATGGCATCGTGGCCTAAGATTAGAATAAAAGCGGTTATAATCAGAAATACAGAAGTTGAATAGTTGTCTAAATTAAATCTGAATAAGACAAACACCTTTTTCATAAGCCCACATCAGGCAGGTCTGCTCATCCTTCTCTCCACTGGACCGACTTGGATCACAAGCAACCAGGTTCATGTCCGCCCCATTGTCTAAAAGGAACTGCACCAGACGGATGTGACCATGGAAACAGGCACTATGTAGAGCTAGATGACAGACAGAGACAGGAATGATTTGAACAATACATGCAACAACAAAATGTCTTATAATTACTGTAAGCATTAGTTTTTGTTCACCTGTGTGTCCATCCCTGCCCTGGTGGTTAATGCTCATTGCATTCTGGCCCAACAGAAACTTTACCATGTCCAGGTCTTTACCGTAAGTACAAGCACTGCAGACAAGTTCAATCAACTGAACAATAACAAAACTGTTTAAATACATCTCAATGCAATGTGAAACATACCTGTGAAGTGCTGTCTCACTGAAAATGTTCTCTTTTGAAATACTGTCTGTGCCAGAATGCTGTATGAGCTCCTTCACTGTTGCAAACTTTCCATTATAGCAGGCCCTGGTGAACCACAGCATTTCAAAGAGCTTGTTCAGTAACTAAAAGAATCACACACTGAGACTAAAGCATAAGTCATTTACAAGTGTAATGGTGTGTCTCCATAAATGTTGACAGAGTGAGGCTGCACATCAAAGCCACCCTCCAGAAGGAAACGGACAATCTCTTGGTGACCAAATCTGGCACAGAAGTGAAGAGGAACGTGATCCTCATTGTCCTGAGCATTCACTATTAAAGGAGAGGAGAGAAGACATCTATTCAAATGATTTAAATAAATATTCAGGGACTGCAGGTTTAGTCACAGGTCTTACCATTTGCCTTGCTTTCTTCTACCATTATAAGTTTGCAGATGCTGAGATAACCCTTAGCTGCAGCCAGATGCAGTGGTCGGTCACCCACCTCACCAGACGCATTCACATCAGCTCCATACTTCAGCAACTGTTTTGCCACCTTAAAGCCAGAAAGAAAAAACATGTTTTACTAAACCAATTAAACACAATAAAATAAAGTCAGGAATCACATAGTTTTCAAGTCTCAACAGAGTTCAGGAGGCATTCACCTGCTCGTGACCGTTGTAAGAAGCAATATGCAGTGGAGTAAAAAATACAGCATCTTGGACATTCACAAATGCTCCATGTTGCAGAAGTATGTCAGCTGCCTTTAAGAGGACAACACTCACTAATCACAATACATAAACACAAAATAAACTGGATGCAGTGATTCATTTTCTTTGATGCTTCGGTCCTACCTCATGGTGTCCTGCTAATGTGGCTACATGCAGGGCAGTGAGGGCACCGCAGCCCACCTGCTGCACATCTGCCCCTCCATGGAGCAGTGCTGTCACCAGCTCGGCGTTATCCTGTGGCATAGAAACAAATACATAAATATGGGACACAAATACTTGAGTGAAGTGAGTGTTTTAACTAGAAAGCTAGAATAAGAGAGAGCCATGATAAGCTATGAATTATCACAATACAACAGCTCAGTCATACAACTCTCATGTTGGCTTTGTGTGTACTTGCACTCCACCATGTGGTAAAACATTAGAAAATCTTTTATTAGTTAATAACAAACCTAGAGGTGAAAATAGATCACACCCAACAGATAACCAGACAAAGACAACATATATATAAATGTATATATTAAACCTTGTAAGCAGCCAAGTGAAGTGCAGTGAACCCATTTCTGGACAGTCTGGATGGTCGCAGGCCTTTGAGAATCAGGGTCCGAATATGGTTTTTGTTTCCTGTTCAGAAGGATGTACTAGTAGTTACAATATTTTCTCACCTACACGCGTTTCCTTGAAAGATCAATATAAAATAAATACTAAACCAAGGTAAATCAAATGTGTTCTTTTAACATGTTAAAACTCACTGCAGTGAGCCACTATTTACTTTTACATGGACATAATCAAATGTGAAAGACAATTCTGTCTGTCACTCTGTGATAATCCCCTCTTTCACTGCCACATTTTGTTGAGCAGTTATTAATAGTCCACTAGTCATGCATACCTCCACAAACGCAGGAGAGATGCAGCAGGGACAGACCCTTGTCTGTTCGGTAGCTCAAGTTCACCTTTTGAAAAGCCTCATCAGAACTGGCAGGCAAAATAAATTCAAGCAAAAAAAAACAACAAAACATGTAAAGCCAGGTTTGGTGCAGTTAAATTTAACGCATTAAGAATAAATGTAGAAATGCTTCTGTCACCTAAAAGCAAGATTGAGATCTGCCTTCTGGCTGTCTTTTAGCTGGAAGTCATCCTCCAACTTGTCTATGATCACAGAGTAAGATTCTCCCACCTTCTTCTTCCACTCATCTACACAGATGTGAAAATAACAGTTGATGAGTTATTTGCTTTCACACATAAGTAAACATGTAGTGCTATATATTTTAGCACGAGGGTCTCTGATTAAGGTTAAGTAACTCTTTCCTGGTGTAAACAAAAGTGAGCCATTTTAAGTACATCTTAAAATCACTGGAACTACTTTCCATGCATCTCACAGCCAAGTGTATACATCTGACATCAAGACACTTGTACATGAACTTTACCTGTACATGTCTGAGAAGGTCTTGATTTGTAATTTCCCATTGATACAACGCTCTTCTTTCTGTATGCTCTGTAGTTAAGTTAACTACAGTGAAGCTGTAATA
Source organism: Rhyacichthys aspro (assembly GCA_036850595.1). Taxonomy (NCBI): domain Eukaryota; kingdom Metazoa; phylum Chordata; class Actinopteri; order Gobiiformes; family Rhyacichthyidae; genus Rhyacichthys; species Rhyacichthys aspro. The sequence goes on from CM072151.1 coordinate 13,793,828, forward strand.
CAATCTGTCACTGCTCCACAATTGCACCGGATCCAGATAAAGGGGGATCATGGCTGAGAGCTAAAAATAAACTCCTTTTAGTGGAATGCCTAACAACAATGACAACTGAGCTGCCTTCAAACGTGGGCATCAGTGTGACAGTGTGTTTGTGGACGAACTCTGAAACGAACAAAGGATGTGATTGATGTCTGTAATGAGTGCATTGAAACAAAGTCAATTTGACAAACTATGCAACGCTTACTTTTTGTAGCTATGGGCATACATTTTTTCCCTAAATCATTGCACAAAATAAGTTTGCAAAGATCTGCTTGATTGAACCCTTGCCCTGTTTCTTCCAGGTCATTACAACCTTCTGTCTGATCCCCGTTTCCTGTCAAGCAACTGTCTCTAATAAAGGCAAAAAAGCCCCAAAAATGTTAGAAAAGGAAAAAAAAAAAGTGTTTTAATCATGATGTAGTATTTTATGTTAATAAGTTACATAAAATTGCTTTAGGTCATCTTAATTAGCTGTGATACTGTGATATCATAACACACAAGTAAAATCACAAATCATAGATAAAGTAATAAGCAGTTTTCCAAACCATTACAATAGATAAAAGGATTTGAGTATGTAGACAAATGCCATACCAAAGACAAAATGACACTGTGTTTCCATAATTTGCCAATTATAGTAATAAACAATAAATACCATAATAAAATTTTTTAATCATGACTTGATTCAACACTGTTAGCCCCATTGTTTCTGTGTGATATCATCGTATAGTCCTTTTCTGAACTTCAACATCTCCTTCAGGTTTTTCCTCTGTAAAGCCTCCTGCATTGACATCAGCTTTATGTCTTTGGGTAAAGCCATTGTAGTGCCCTCCAAAACAGCTTGAAGCATCTCCAGAGACATGGACAAGGAGCTTTTCTGGTCTGAGCAAACGGGAAACAGACAAGTGTTCCACAGACTGCAGTGGGACATGTCGCCAGAAAACCTCAGCATCTCACTGTCCATTCCCCAGTGGGACAGACAATCAGTTAAGCTCCAACCAAAAAGTTGCAAGGCTTGGATATTAGCAGGATTGTCCACAGAGTGCTTCAGATCGTCATTTATTCCAAAGACGACGGTTACAAACCCAGTGCGGTGCTGCTGCTCGACACAGAGTGAATGAATGAAGACTCCATCGGGCACAGAGAGGCCAGGACCGACCCAGCAGCTACTCACTATAGATCCTCTGCCCACAGACACTCCCATTTCCAGTCTGGAGTACTCCACAACTGATCCGATTCCCACAGGGCAACTGGGGTCGACGACGCTGCACATAACGCAGCATGAAGCAGAGTCCTTGGGATTTTCACTTTGGTGTAGGCTAAAGGCAGACGACAGGAGGCCCAGCTCATTTCTCAGCGCTGCGTCTTCAGTGAGGTGAAAGAGGAATTCAGACGTGGTGCCGATGTGGTAGAACTTGGAGTTGTTCAGGAGGATGACGTTTAAAGGGGTTCCTCTGAGAAGGTGGAATATCTTCTTGCGTATTTTGACTAAACTGCCTTCTTCTTTAGCGACATTAGTGGTGTCGCCGGTGTAGTCTATAGAAGCTCTGGGGCCGAGCGCTTGAAGAAAATCCCCATATGCATCAATCTCACAGTCCAGAGGCCCCACTTCTTTCAGCAGATTAAGAAGAGACTGTGAGGTTTTGAAGTCGAAATAATAAGTACTGTCTGTGTAAACAAACTCCATGTCTGGGTTACTCTGCCTTTTACAAACTGCTCCAGCGTCTCGCATTTTCTCTACACTTGGTTTGTGCAGGAAACGCAAGCAGGAAGTGGTGTCCATTTCCGAGGAGGAAGACATCTCATGAGAATCCAACACAAACACCCCATGAGTGGTGCCTATAGACAGAGGTGAAGGGTGGGCTAAAGCAGTAAAACCGGGTTGGTCAAAGCTAATACACTGATCATCTGCGACACTGTAGAGCTCTATGTCATCGGCACAGGTCACCAGGACGCCAGGTTTCATCTGCGATGGGAAGTCCACGTACATGGCCAATTTGAGCTCGAGCATCTGGTACAGAGGGTCACCCAGGGGCAAAGCAGTGAAGATCTTCCCCAGAGCACTGGCACTGGGCAAACGTTGACTCAATCCACCTACAAATTGAAATATGACATAGTATAACAGTTAAACATTGAGCACATGATTAGTGTTGCTGTAACGCTTTAGTTTTGTAAGTAACAATATTATGACCATGGATTAACGTATCGTACAGCTCTAAATTCTCAGTCTATGGATCAGTAGGCCATTAACCAAAATATTTAATTCTAGAAAGCTGCTATGATATTTCTGCTTTGAGACTAAACAAGCAACAAAAGCAGAGGAGATTATTTAGATCACCTTATCAAAAGTCTGGTGCCTTTTCTCAAACTAACTTTGCCACTGAGTACTTGTTTTACACATTCATTACAAACCAAAAAGTGAGGTATTGCAGTGAAAAGTGGTCTTTAAAATCTCAAACCTGCATGGATTAAGAGGAGTCTCAGTCTGCTCAGAGCTTTCCCATAGATGTCGAAGAGATGCTGCAGTGCATACAGAGTAGAGCCTCCATTCCCTTAAAATAATAAACCTTAACACGGTGTTCAACGGTATAATCACTGACAAGAGCACTGAAACACAACTGGGAGATGCTGTCAGATACACTCACCGATTTTAGAGCCAGGCGGATCTGAAAAAACCTTGTAGTCAATGCCAAGAGGGAGCTCATTTCTCTCCAGTTTCTCACTGATTTGCAGCTCATACGCGTATCTTTGGTGTTCGTCTACAGAAGTCACAACGACCACATCCCAGAACTCACCAGGCTTCACCTCACGTCCTTAAACCAAAAAACTGTCTGTTATAAACCTTCCTATCCAGACGATGATATTATGTTGGTGACGTACCTCGCAAAACTTGAAATTTACGTAACATCTCGTGTGTTGCGATTCTTAACTTCTTGGCATATTCTTCACCCATAGTGCTTCTTTCAATTGCAGCAAGAAAAAAGTCAGTTTATCTACTCATTCAACACGCTTGAGAGTTTTAGATGCCTGTCATCGTCTACTTCCGGGTTTTGTCACGTGGATCACCCAACGCCCAACCATTGGTTTGCAACAAAGTGACGTCAGGATGTTTTGAAGTTTCACCAACACGGAAAACCTTTCGGAGCTCAAATAACTACAAGCTGCGCACTTCTTAATTTTGTAACTTTAACAAAATTGAAGAAACGAATTTATATTAAAAGCTTACATGACAATTACTCTGTAATAAAAATGAAGAATATTAATTTAATCTTTATCGTTAATGACACAAAACCAAACAAAGAGTTATTGACATATTGTTTTTTTGTTTGGAAAACTACAAGAAATTTTAAAACTGTATCGAAAGCTGCTATATCTACATATAACACCTTAAATTATTTCGTGAATCTGAATATTCCAATTCAATTTTAACATTTCATATTATTTAACAGACCCACACACTTTGGAAATATTTAATAACAAATCACAACGAAATAGTTCAAAAGAACTATAGAATATAGCTTTAGCTAAAACTTCCTTTTGTTGGCTTAATGGTATTAAACTTTATTTAAAAATTAACTGATTAAAGATAGTTTTGTGTTTATTTGACTACATTAATCAATGTTCTCACCTCTGTTCTCTGTTTTCTTTCTATGGTTTAGCCACAGATGTGTCAGATGCTCTGCAGTGACACGCACTGTGGTATGAAGTGACAGCAAACGTGAAGCTATAGACCAGACCATAAAATACACACACAGCAGGAATACTCTGGAAAGATTTTAAGTTATTTTTTGCTGATGCATTAGGATTCATTTTCATTGTGGGCCCATCCAGACAACTGTGAACAAAATATATATGAAAAGAGCAGAACTGCCAACGCTTGGCATCTTGCTGGCAGCCAGAAAAGGCTTCTAGCTGACTATTTTACTCAGACAGACATTATCCCTCCAAGGGTCTGCACCTGTTATAACACTACAATCACAAGCTATAGCGGAGTACAACTGCAAGCTGTGTTTGTCTTTTATAAAAAAAAAATGGTTAAGGAATGGCAAAAATGCTAAAGGGAGGGGTTTAATACTGAGACAGCATCTCAAAAGAGGATAATCTGCTGGCCTATTGTGTTTATTGTTGAAGGTAATTTGAGACAGCTTGACATGTAAAAAGCTTGGCAGTTGGTTTCATTATAATACACTTTACATTGTGTTTTACTGATATTTTAAAACAACAAGGAGGTAGAAAACTACTGCATCAATTGAAAAAGTCTAGTTTATACTTGCTATTACGTTAAACACTGGGCGTATAAACAAGACTAAATCATAGATCATACAAAAATTATGTATAAATTAGTATTGCACAAATCCGTTCAAGCGAAATCCTAAGAAGCTTAAATCAAAGAAAGAGTTTTACAAAGTTCTCTATTGCTTCATACATCTCACTCTTGCCTAAAATGCAAGTGTGTAATGGCAAGAATTATATTAGTAGTTCTAAAAGGAGTATGTAATTTCAGGGTGGCAAATTTACTGTTGCACCTGATCTTCTTGTACAGAGAATGAGGTTGAGTCACAGCTTTCATGCTGCTGTCCAGAGGGGGATAAAGCAGCCAGACTGTGTTTGTTGGCTTCCAGGAAGAGGCTACAAGCAGAAAAAGCACTGTAAAAGCTAGAAGAGAGACCGGCGATGTCTGTGGAGATGTAGGGGAGGACACCCGGAGTGGCCTGGTTGTAGTACGTAATCTAAAACAAAAGACAAAAGGTGATATTCTGCTTGTTGTATCACATTCTTCCACAGTAATGAAATGTCTTGAAGTGGTTAGAGGAAAAGTAAACAGTGTGCATGCTGTGGCAAACCTTGGTGACAGTATTGGACTCTTCCCAGATTGTAAAGCCAGCACAGAGCACCTCTCCCCTAGTATAGTCCTCAGCAGGAGGGTGAGTGGGCAAAGTGACAGAACGCAGTGCGATCAGATAGGGGTCCCTAAGAGGGACAAAAGAAGACAGCGTCTTAAGATATTATGAAAAAGCAATAGTCCAATAACCTCAGATGCAAAAATTATCAGGATATGTTGAAAAAAAAAATTAGGAAACAAGATTAAGAAATACAGCCACTAGAAGCAAAATCATGCAGATAATTATTTTTAGTTGTGACTACACAGTGATTGAAACAGTACCTGGCATCACAAGGCTTCCTCCGAGATGCTAGCAAGATAAATTCCATGCCTTTGTGGCGTTTACTGACGGACGGAGTTGTTACACGATAGATAGTGTCGTCTTCATCTGCCTGGAGGATCACCTCACACTCCCTGTAGTGACGATAGATGAACAATTAGATCACCATTTTTTATTTTTATTTAGATCTGGCATGCAGAGAATGTATTAAGATCACATACTCATAGTGTTGGTCCCACTGTTTTCTCCTCCGCAGGTCTGACAGAAGATGAAACGTCTGCTCAGCTGGAACTCTCACATGCATCTCTACCTTGAAGCAGAGCATCTGGTTTTCCTCCAGTGTGTACAGTCTGACCTAGTAAGACACACACTGACAAATTTCAGGTTAACTGTGGTTAAACTGCAACTTTAATTGCTCATAAGAGAGCTAATACCTTTGTCATTTGAACTCTATGGGCCAACATAAGCATAAAAAAAGCAAAGCTGAGAGAAAAAGCTCCTGTGTGTTGATCCAAACATTTAGTATCATAATTACTTTGCACCATGAGTATGATTAAAATAAAAAAAATCATTCATTCATTCATTCATTCAAACCTTCAAACACTACTGACCTTGTTTTTCTCAGAGGTTAATACCCAACTATTTCTGGCGTCCATTAGTTTCAGTGCTGATACATTATTGTAGCTCAGGTACATCTACGGAATAGAAACTGTCACAAAACTTGAAAACAGAGGCAACCTGGATTTGTTTGAAACAGAAACCAAATACCTGGTTTCTTGGATCCCATGGGACAGATAGGGGAACTTCATTTTGCTTGCAGGAGATAATATATTTCCTGTAAACATGCAACCATGATCACGTCATGGCAGAACGCGACAGTGAGACAATCATGGTAGATTATCAAGTATGTGGTTCAAAATGAGATAAAGCCTGAATGTATAGAGCCATATGCAACATCAGAGTATTGTAAACAAAGAAGTAAATGTTTGTAACAGAAATAACATAAATGGCACAACACTAATACTTAAAAATGTCATGAAAATTAAGCAAAAAGTAAATAAAAATGTACTTCTGGGTGAGTATATAGTAATCACCGAATCTAAGAGAAGGGGTCACCTGTCAAGCCGAATCTTTTTTCTAGCAATAGCTTCTTGATAACGTCTCTTCCCATCCTATTACAACAGAACATAAAAATACAACTATTTATATCAGAACCACAATTGTGAGAATTTGAGTTGCCTTTTACAAAACTAACCACAGGTTCAGGCCGTATTCGTGGTAGAGTGCACGGTTTTCGATCATTGTCCAGCACCTCAAAGGTCATGAAGGCACTATTTATATGACGCAAAGGTTCTCCGCCCTGGTAGGCCTCTGCACATACTCCGACCTCCATACTGCAATATATCAAAGCAAATATGTGTCTGTATAAATGTTTATGCTTTTATCAGAAAAACACACAGGTTTCCAAATGTCAAACTTACCTGTGCTTGAAGGCATTATTCACAATTGCTTTGAGCACCAGTCGGTCACCAATGTGTGATGGGCCCCGAAAGTGAAACATATCTATGGTCCTCAGGGTTGGGTGAGCATTGCATAAGCGGCTTGAATAAGAGAAGAGTAAAATAAGGGATATTACCTACTAAATATGTAATCCAACAAGCTTGACAAGTAAATTGCCGGGTGAACACCTTGCTGCAATGGTGGCCACATTCTCCATCCAAGCCATGATCTGGCCCCCAAAAGTGCTGACTTGGTGGTTGGCATGAGGAGGTAGCACCAGCTCCACACTCTCCACTCGCGTCCTCTCTGCTGGCACAGCATCCTCATATTCTTGGCATTCTCCTGGTGAGAGAAAGAAAAAACAAGGAGCTTAAATCAATCAGATTTGAAATGGTGCAACACCGAGTCAGATGCTGGGTTATGAAGCCTAATGTCAACAGCTTGTACCCAGCTGAGCGGTGCTGCTGCTCAGTAGGTCTGTAATGATCTCAGCGTGTATGAGCCTCATCCTCCTCCGCTCTGCTGCGAGGCTATACTCCATCTGCTCCATTTGTGTGTTTGGAATCACCTGCTTCAGCTGTACCTGTGTAAAGACACCCAACAGATGTTGAAAAGGATTTGGTAAATGACATACTGTACAAACTGGATCTCGTTCATCCTTTTACCTTTCCAGCTTCAGTTCGCCTGGCAACAAACGTGGCAAAGGCATGGCATACCTTCCACTGTTTGTCTGTGTATAGGTCCTCACAGTTCACCAATATGCCAACCTACACAACCAACAAGTACAGTATAATATTTTTTCCATTACAGGTGAAAATTCATTGTGCTAAAGGCATAATTATCCACTAACCTCCATACTAGATGTGAAGGCTCTGTTGACTTTTGCTATAATATTAACAACTTTTCCAACACTGAGGGCAACAAACACAGAAGCATGTCTTTACTGTCAACATAGGCTATAGTTATACTAGCAACACTATCTCACAGTCAAAATCATAATTTAGTTTTTTTTGTAACAGTATAAAAATATTTTCTGTACATAAATCAATACAATTATCATAATATCAGCACAACATTAATACTTTACCCTATGGTGTGTTCAAAATGAATATCATCCACAGAGGCAGTGATACACGAACAACCTGCATGTCTTTCAGCTGCGTGACAGGAATTTAAACATTTATTTAGACATGACACACACAAAAAAAACAAAAAACACACAAAATCCTGCTGTCTAGTAGTTACACCAAAATCTATGTCATTATGTTTCTAAAATAAATCATAAGACACCAGTCCTGTTTTTTAAATGAATTAATATTTTTGAATCAGTGCTTACCTGACAAACAGGCAGTGGAGTCCATCCACTTCAACAACTGCCCCACACTCAGCTCTCCACGGTGGTTCGCGTGGCAAGGCAGCACAATTTGGCTCATCTTGACCTCAGTGGGGTTTCTGTACACTTCACTGCTCAGTGGAGGGTCCTGTCTGCCATCTACATCCTTCTCACCTGACATCATGACAACTGAAAAAAGTAGAAAAGAATGTAAAAACATTTAAGGTTAGATTTATTTTTTGTAGTTTTATGATTTTACATATTTACATTAATTATCCCTATATATAGATGTGAGTTAAAGAGGCTACTCATGTTAATGTTATAGAGAAAGACCGTGAGTAATGACACTGACATATTAGGACAATAAATAGATGACATAGATACTGTTGTAACTTTTAAAAATGTAAAAGTGCATCATTGTTTCTAATCCCTGCAATGTGCAACTGGCTCAGCATGGCTTAAGAGTCTTTAAATAATCTGATCTCAGTTTAGCTGAATTTCTCCAGAAAGTGCCACAATCTCAAGGCCATGGAATAACATGTTTTTATTCTGTGTAACATACAGGCAATTTTTAAATCAAAATCTCTAAGACTAAGCCTTCTTTTCAGAGCTGCCGCCAACACCTTTCAGGGCACAAAGTATTTTAAGCCCGACAGACACGAGGTAGGTATCAGGGGGGACTATTCGTTGGGAACTTAAGTGTTTGCCCATAACTTGTGCCCTAGAGGGGCGCACATGTAGTTCATAAGACTCTCTTCTCCTTTTGGCAGATCACCTGTTTTTCCTGTTACTGATGACAGGTGTGCTGACCCTGACATGGACTGCGAGAGAAAAACGCCACCACTCTCCATAAACTCAAAAGAATGAGTCCAAGAGTGACCATTAGGCCTCCTGTTGACTAAGGTCAGGCGTAAACATGTATAAAGACTGGACACAGACAGAGCGCTTACCCGGCAGTTAAAAGTTGCAGCAGAAGGTGAAACTGAGGAGAATTTGTCAAAAAAAAAGTCCGCTACAAAATCTGAAAACATGCAGAGAAAGAGCAATCTGCAGCTCGGACAGAGGCTCTGGGCTTTTCACCCATTCCTCAACAACACAACACTCAGGCACATTACAATCTTCTAACTGTACGAGCCTCACAACTGGAGCCGGGGCGAGGAGGAGGGGACGCCGACCCCTGTTACGTTCACACTTTTAAGGTGGAATTTATTTTCATGCGCAGACGCCTTTTCAAAAGTTTTAAACGCTGACACAAAAACAAAGCAGGGACAATTCCTGTGTTAATATCTACATCCTTCTCTTTCAAATATCTGAGAAGAAAATCATGTAGGCTACGATTAAAGAACGTAGCTTCACTGTGTCTCTTATATGATCAGCGTGGTATTGTAAACAAATGATACAGCCTGCCCAACTCCATACCGGCTGTATAATAGTCAGATTAGACTCTTATTATGCCTAATAAACTAAAGCAACCAAATGTAAAAACATTTCCACATGTAATCTATCTCTCAAATAAGAAAAGTTCACTCACATTCAACAAGTACTACAGTTTATGCGTATTCTTTCCCTAAATTGCGCTCATTAAGTGTCTCAGTTATCAGCGTCAGAACAGCAAAGTGAAAACATGAATAGGCAGACCTTAAGATGATTGTCGGCCGCTGATTGGCTGCTGGAGGAGTCAGTCAGCGTGGCCCCGCCCTTTCCCCGGACGAGGCTCGGTTGAGTCGTAGTTGAAGAGGAGTGCGGTTGGAGTGCGGCCGCGATGATCTGACAGATGAAATAGCGAAAAAGAGAAAGACCTCCCACACTAAACAATGTTCCCCAAAGGCAAAGGCACCCCGGTGCCATCGGACGGCCAAGCACGAGAAAAGTAAGCCCTAAAATCTTGATTATTGTGTGTTTTGTACATCGTAAGTTGTTCCCTCCTTCTCTGTTGTTTGCTGGACAGGCGAACAGAAGGCGATTTCCTCCACCAAGAAGGGAATTGAATGAACCGCCTTGTCTGCTCGCCATTCCTCCCCTGCGCTGTGTTTCGGCTACGTTTGGCTTTATGTTGCTTCTTTAAACATTTCCCATTGTTTTCGAGAGCAGTTGCGTTGTTTTATCTGTCGGTTGTGGTAAAATAGTTGGTTATTCAGAGGAGAGCGCGGTGAGAAGAAAACAATAACATCGCCTTGCTACCACAGTACATTGTTTTCTCTGTTGCGCCCTGGAAAGGCTGCGTTTATTTCCCACAGCCCCATCAGTGCCATCAGGATACTGTACCTAGCTAATGCAAAGCAGCCCTGTGCGTGTTTTTAATATATATATGTCGACGGTATCCTACAAACCTACTTAGGGTTGTTAATAATCTTTTTCTTACCAGTCATTGGCTTGGGTACCTTCTCCCCATTTAATTTTTTGGCACAAGCTACTGGCAGCCATTGTTCTGTGGGCCTGTACCCGACTCGAGTCATTTACTGTGTCCTAAGAAGAAATTTGACAACACTCATGTATTGTTTGGTCATTTTTGTTAACCTATACATTATTTTCATGCAGGTTGGCTCTATATGTCTATGAGTATTTGTTACACATAGGAGCACAGAAGTCTGCACAGACCTTTTTATCAGAGGTAAGTGGAATAAAAAGCAATAACTTAACATTATTTGTGCATTTTGAATTGAAACATTATTATTTGAAAACATTTTCCTGCATGTTTATACATTGTGATCATAACAATTTTCATATTGTTCATAGATCCGATGGGAGAAAAACATAACACTTGGAGAACCTCCTGGATTCCTACATTCCTGGTGGTGGTAAGTGATAATGTTGCCATCTCTCTGTAAACATGGCCAGAGGTTGTTTGTGTGGTTTTGCATGCTTCATGACCTGTCTTGTCCACAGTGTATTCTGGGACTTGTATTGTGCAGCACCAGAGAGGAGAGAGACATGTGACCACTCTAGCGAAGCAAAAGCCTTTCATGATTACGTGAGTAGTGCTTATATGAACAACACATTTTGCTGTTTTCTGCTGATCAAGACACAAAATTTTCTATCAAGGCTAAGAAGTGACATAAATGTCCTTCTGTCTAGTGCAAGTCAAAATAATGTTTTGTGGATCACAAAGTACAGAAGTTTGATAATGCTTTGGTTTATTGGGTTTTAAGCCATTGCATTCTATATGGAAGATGGTCTGATATATTCATTGGTGTGTGCATCTGTATGCAACTAGCAAGAACAGTTTTGGATCAGCTTTTTCTTACTCTTGAATTTACGAGTGGTCATCTTGCCCTCGACGTGGGTCGAATGATGCACCCAACTATAAGCTTTATAGGCTTCTGGGAAAATGATGCTGATGTCAGCATGTCCTCTTGAGTCAGACCTGTGCTCTGCTCTTCAGCCACTCTGGCTTCACTGTAAGATCAAAACTGACCTGCAGTGTTCTGTCACAAATGCATTTTTACAGACAAAAATATCTTTTTTTGATTTTATATTTGAGTAAGTCAATACTGAAACCTGAAAGCTGGCGTGACATGGCTGGTTTTTTAATCTTGACACATGACATTTTTACAAGATGGTGTATTTTCATCTGTGAGTCAGCAGTCAATGGCATCATCAAACACTGTCTTATGAGCATTAAAAAAGTATAAACTGTTGTCTGCAGTGTTTCTTAATCATTAGATGGCTCATTAGATGGGCATTTTGTTGCTGGTGATAAGATAATAAATATAATTTCTGTTATTTAAGCAAAGTAAGAAAATCCACTGTAACAGGAAGAGGTTAAAATGCAGACGTTGGTCCTGCTTTTGGCAGATAGTGTTGTCAGGGCAACGGGCCTGCTGATCTGGCAGGTGACCCGGGATACAGGAGAGCGGCTACAGCGTGGCTCTGCCCTTTCAATAATCACACTTATTTTCCTTCATACATTCCCATATACAGGCACAGGACGTTGTGTTCTTTATCAATCTTGCCAGTGTTAGTAATCTGTTATCTTTGATGCCATTTTAGTACCATTATAGTGCTAATTTTAATGTGTTGTAAAAATATGATTGTATTTTAATAGGGATGCTTCCTAAAACAAGTGTGATTGAATAATCACAAAATGACATGTTAAATTTCTCCCCTCAGGTTCACAATTTTCATAACATGGAAAGTGTTAAACAAATGAGGGAGCAGGGAGCCATCCAGGTGCTGCTGTGAGGAGCGGATTGTTGCTGTGTGGTTGACTTTTGCCATCTTATTGTGGTTACCCTTTGCTTTGTAGGTTCGCCTTGTGTTTGTTTCTGGATAGGGTCAGGAGAATGTGTGTGTGGACAGTACTAGTCCTTGGACCCTAGCCTTTGTCTAGGTGTGGGGGAGGTGAGAGCTGCTCTGTTAGCCGGCAGCGATCGTAAAGCCCAGGCGTATTCACACCAACTCTGACGAACGCTCCCCAAGGGGCCCCGTCGCCATGGCGTCTGTGGCTGATTGATGGCTGTCATGCAGCTGAAGGGCAGATTGGAAAAGGAAAGGGGAGTGGCACTGTGGCATATGCCCAGCATCTACAGCAAACGAGCAGAGGGAATAAAAGGGAAGGGGTGGTGAGAGTGAGAAGGAGCATCCAGTCAGGAGCATCCACTGTGAGTTTATGATGTTGATTGATGGTTAAACATTTACAAGCCAAACATAGGGACCAGTTTCTTTTGAGCAGTGGTTTCAGTGGAAGGAGTGAGATTGTTAAGAGCAGGCAAGGTCAGGACTCAGTGTTGGGTGGTCTCTGCAGGAGCCCAACCCCCCTCACACTATTTCAGATTTATCCATGCTCACTTTTACCTCAGTCAACCTTATGGCATTCTTCACTCTTTTCTTTCTTTTTCTTTCCTTTTCAACTCTCAGCCTCTCTTTATATTTTTCTAAAAGGGAGCATAAGCACATCCACCAATACTCTGGCCTTTTGTAACCCCCTCCAGAGAGGATTCAGGGAAAATCTTTGTCTCAAATTGCTTGTGTGCTCTTAAGGGTACCAGCACACTTACAGGCTGAATCACGGGTAGGTGGGTGTTGGGATTAACAGTGGTGGTGGTGGTGGTGGGGTGTCTGTGTTGAAGCAAGTCCCCTGGGAAGTGTAAGGAAGGACCCAGACAAGAAACTCATAGCTTAAGGCAGGCCGGAGACATCTGCCCCTTTCCTGTACCAAGTAAATGGACAGATGTGGCTCATTTGGATCTAGAGTAGCATCAGTCTGGAGTCCAGCAAGCACAGCTGTGGGGTTTAGTGAGAGATGTGATAAGGATCTCACATAGCATACCAGTGAAGCCTCCATGCATGTTATTTTTCAGGCTGCCTTTAGTTCCACAAAACTGGGCTTATGTGTATTTTTCAGCATGGTGGACAACACATGTTATTTAGTTTTACGCGCCATATAATGGTAGAGTCAGACAGTGGACAGTGTGTTTGTAATAATTTCTTATTTTTCCAAAAAGGAAAGGCCATATAAAGATTTTACAGGATTGACTAACTGACTTTTGTGTATAATTAAACCAGGAAAAAACTTTTATAAATGTTAACCTAGAGAATTGGGTTCATAGCATAAAGCTAACAGTGTTTATTAGAGATTACTCTTAACTTTGTCATCCCAGAAGATGCTTGTACAGAAATGGACAATAAACGTTTTTTTCTTTACAGCATGGAGGACTGGGTTGTACAGTGGTGTATAGTTCAGGGCTTTATGGCTTCATTACTTCAATGTGTCTGCTTTTGAGGTAAACGCAGAGAAGGAAGGCATTACAACAGACCATATACAATAAATGTATCATCATCTGAAGACAACATAAAACCAAAAAGTTAACTGAATGGTTAATAATTCAGTCAACGTTAGGCGTGCCTAAGTTCATTAAAATGATTTCAAGAAGGGCGGTATCTTGCCTTCACTTTCATTCACCTCACATTTGAATGACTTGTCTGGGCACTTCATTTCTGGTTAAACAGGTTCCAGGTTTTTTCCTCATATGTATTGGTTATATTCCTTTCTTTTTGGAGTTTTAGACTAAGATAAAATACCAAGGGTAAATATGGCTGAATGTATTTCATGTGTGTTTATTAATCTCCAGGTCTTACACAGTATCCACATTTAAACTCCGCTTTCATTAGCTATTACAATGATGCAGCTAAAGATGCTATTGTGCTAACGCATGATGTTGGAGGTCATGTGACTGCTGTAATGAATGTTTCCAATGGTCATGCAGAGATATGAAAAGGAATTGATAAATGCATGTTCAGTAAGGTAAAGAACGATGTCACTGATGCTGTGGTAACCACTGCAGAATTCAACTTGCATTTGTTTCATGCTTTAAGTTTCTATTTTAAACAAATTATCATTGAACAACAACTTTTTGTATGCATATATGTGCTCAGGGTTGCGTCATTTGTTTTAAATGTGCTTTCAAATGGCCACACAACAATGTTATGCTCAATTTTGTTGTGATAGGTGTAAAGAGTATTTTTATGTAGCAAACAAGGCAAGCGTGCCTTTAATATTTCAATCTTATGCTGTGCAACAGAATATTTCTTTGTTGCTTTGTAAATGTTCAGTGTTGCCTGCCTGGTATGCTTGTGCCCCAGTGGTGTTTAGGCCTTAAGAGATGTGACTTTTCCTTCTGGCCTCACTTCGCTCCCTGCTGAGGTATTTCACAGTGGCCCTGCAGTTGCAGCGGGAGCAGATATAATTAGGGAAGGTGCAGTCAGTACCAGTGTGTTGCTATTGACCATAGCTGTCTGTACACCTCTGCACTGAAACAAACAGTGTATGCATATACAACAGCATATATGCAAACTTATGAGCTGTGAGTTAAAAAGTAGACTAAATGGAGCTTTCTCTGTAGCTTTTGGCTGAAAGATAAACCCCACAGCTCGAAAGACATTAGCTCATCTTGGATCGCTACAGCAACAGGGAAGAAAAACTGAGTCAATTAGGAGTGTGTGACCGAAGCAAATGGCACATTAGTGAATTAGGGCTGCGGTTTGAGCAGGAAATCAGCCCAGCAAGACCCTGCTGTGCAGCAGCACTTTAGAGCCACTGACTCAGTGAATCCCACTGATGTTTATCTGATCCATTGGACCCTTGATCAGTTGGGCGTACAAACCTTCATACAAACACCTTTACTGGCCCTTTTATTGCACACAGACTGAATACAAATGTTGATAAATGTACTCTACCCCAGTCTTCTTTGTTGGATGTGATGGTGTACCCATTGTTCAAAAACAACTTTTAAATCTTCAATGTAATTTTTCTATTTTCCATGTTTCCAGATTTAAAAAGTTTCCTCATTTTACTTGCTGGTGTTAATGTGTTATGTCTCTATTTTCCTAGAGCGCAGCAGCAGCCCCAAGTCCTGTAATGGGAGGGATGCCCCCAGGGGAAGGCATGCCAGGAGGGCCCATGCCACCTGGCTTTTTCCAGGTTAGTCTGTCACAGTGGCAATGCTCAGAAAAAACTGTAAAAATTTATAGTTAAAAATTTCAGTTCAGAACATTTCTGCACAAATTGTTACTGATTAGTCTATACAATCTGGAACTGTCTGTCTTGTGTTGTCGTTTGATTTGCTTGGCTTTGCTTAGTGAATATGCAGTAAGCACCACAGTTGTTGGGTCTGCCTGGGCTCCACCAACACTGTAAACAGGCAGGCGTGGCCTGGCCATTTTCCCTAATGGAGAAATCGAAAGGTGCAGCACCTACTGTAAATCAATATCTCATGAGAATAAACACTTGGCAGTCCGCTGTTTGAAGCTACCTCCTAGAGGCTCTGCTCTGAGGTCACTAGTGTTGCTGTCGTGCTGCCTATTTTTGACCTTCTCATTATGGAGGCCACCAAGGTAATAATGTAATCAGGTTAATCTCAGGAAATAAATTTGGCGTTAATATGAGCGCATACACTATCCATACTAGAATGTAATGGGGGATGCTCAATTAGGCTCCTCTCTGTCAGATCAGTTACATTAGCAACACAGTGCCGGTGTTTAGTGTTGTTATAAAGCTAATTGCATAGAGCTTAATTGATGCTGTTAATTCAGGGAAAATTAGCTCTGATAACATGCTGCATGCAGCCGGCTTCTTAATGTCTTGACTGACAGGCAAAAGAGCACACATCCTCTCCACCTCCCGGTCTCTTCTCCCATTCAAGTCATGTGCTTGCTTTTCTTTGCTTAGTTTTTCTTACTGTGTTTGAGACATTAAAATAAGCATTTTAATTTTGTACATTTTTATGCCACACTTTGGTTCTTGGCACTCCAACTGTCCTCTGCCCAGCAGTAACCCCGCTTCTCTCTCTGGCCCTCTTCTGTCACATCTTTTTCTGGCTCCCTCCCTCTCTGTCTCACTGTCTCCTCTCCCTCCTCAATCTTCCTCCTGCTTCTTCATTTTTGCAATGCCACAGGGTCCTCCTGGTCCCCAGGGCTCTCCTCACTCTCAGCCTCCTCCCCCTAACAGTATGATGGGACCTCACAGTCAGGTAACACTCCCTCACCCTCTTTTTGTCTCTTTCTGTCTGGATGCTGTCATTTGGGAACATTAGTTCTCAGTGCTGACGCTTCATGCTATGGCATACGTCTCAGCTTAGTGCTTGATGCTGCCTCCAGTATCCACTCAAACGTGCAAATGCTAACAATACAATAACACTAATTTACACTTTGAGATACCATTCATTCACGTCTAATGGAATGTGTTTCTGCCCTTTTTCTAGTCTTTCATGTCCCCTCGCTTTGCTGGTGGCCCAAGAGGTCCCCCCATAAGGCTTGGCAACCAGGTAACCAACACAAGACACAAATACTTCTGTGGTTGGTTGTGCTTGCTAATATTGGTGGATTTGATTGATTATTTTCCCTCTGTAGCCACCAGGTGGTGGGCCAGGCCCTCATCCCATGCTACCCAATATGGACCCCACTCGACCACAAGGTGGTGATCTGAGCAATACATTTTTTGAAGTGATTTTCCATTTATTTTTTCCTCCACACTTACTGTAAATTGAATGTATCTTAGGACATCCTAACCTGGGGCCAATGCAGAGAATGAGTGGCCCTCGAGGCATGGGGCCTATGGGGCCCGGCCCTCAGGTAAGTTGCAGCATCACTATTAACTAACTAACCTTTTATTTATTTGACACAAATGGATAGTTATTGAAGTGCATTGGTGGCGTACTAGGATTAGTTGTACCACATAGACCCAGCAGGCCCAGATTCCAATCCTGACATGGGCCCAATGCTCATCTTCCCCCCGTTCTCTCCACATATTTCCTGTCTGCTAAATGTCGCTCGAAAATTATATGAAAATGACCCATAGATATCTTGAAACAAACCAGATATAGTAATTAACAACAATTAAGAGTTGATATTTATTGAATAATGAACAAATCTAGTTCTCATGAGAGTTCTCTCATGAAGCTCTCATCTAGAGATTGTTTGTCTCCAACATTTGTGTTAAGTAAAGAGGTGTTAAGTAAAATAAACATGAAAAATAAAAAGTGGATTATTGATGTATTAGATGAATGAACTCCTATAACCTAATCACTTTTGTTGACGTTCTTAGAATTTTGGTGGTGGAATGAGGCCTCCCCATAATGCCATGGGTCCTGGAATGCCAGGGGTGAACATGTAAGCTTTCTATTATATACATACATTCAAATTGTAGCTTCTTAATAAAATATAATTGTTATTTTTTTATACAGGGGGCCAGGAACTGGTCGACCATGGCCCAATCCCAACAATGCCAACTCTGTGAGTATTAATGTGCACACTCTGTGAATTGCTGGTTCAGATTGCAGTCCATTCTCCCAAAGCTGTGGAGGTATAATGCTCCCAAGTTCAAGTCCGGGATGTAATTGTAGTATTATGTGTCACGGTTTCCACAGACAGCTATAACAGAGTTAGGACGACCGAATGATGAATGATGACATTTTGAGGTATAGAAAGAGCTTATATTCCCATTTCTGCTTTATAATGTTTGTGTTTCTGCTTTCAGATGCCTTACTCATCACCTTCTCCGGGCGCATATGGGGTGAGAACATCCTGACTGCTAAATGTTGACTATATATGGATTTCAGCACAAGCACATTTCCATATTTAGTTAAAATATGGCGTTTGCATTAATTATTTTGTTAATGTTTTTCCAAAGGGGGCATCTGGTGGGGGCGGACCTCCAGGAACTCCTATCATGCCCAGCCCTGCAGGTTTGCTCCTTCTAGATCTAAACTTCATTTTCACCAGTCCTTTTATTAACTTGTTTGACTAATTTGATGTTGAACTTCTCTGACAGACTCAAATAACTCTGGTGACAACTTGTATACCATGATCAACACTGGACCTGGCAACCGAAATAATGTAAGTATTTTTGCACTTTTATGATAAGTAATGTAAGTGCAAGCAAAAGATTCACTGTGACATTACTGCTGTGATACAAAAGATAATACCACTGTGAACCTTGCGTTAAATATGTGTTAAGTGTAGTGCTGACACTTTGAGGTGCACTGTGCATATAAAAGTGTGTCCATAATCCTGTTTGTCCTTCAGTTCCCTATGGGCCCTGGCTCTGATGGACCCCTGGGAGCCATGGCTGGGATGGAACCACATCACATGAACGGGTCACTAGGTAACACCACCCTACATGTGTTTTAAGAACACCACAATATAAATATAATGTTTTTATGTCGGTGAATACCCTGAAATTCAATACAATCAATATTATTTTTTCTTAGGCTCTGGTGATATGGATGGATTGAACAAGGTAAACACATGTACTCTATTCTGCTATATGACATACACACAGTACATATAAAATGTCATGTGCTAAAAACATTGCCCATCATTTTCAGAATTCCCCAAACAATTTAAGTGGCATTAGCAATCCTCCTGGAACGCCAAGGGACGACGGGGAGCTCAGTGGAAACTTCCTTCACTCTTTTCAAAGTGAGAACGTAAGTATTTTTACTCATCTCTTCTTGTTGGGGCAGCAGGTGAAAGTGGTATCATTTTGATGTGAAAGTGCTTGTTAATCACACTGTAATGTTCAGACACATAGATGTATATTAACCCCTTCTCTTCTGCTTTTTTTTAAGTACTCTCCAACCATGACGATGAGTGTGTGACACGGCTCCACTCGCCCAACATTGTTTGCCATCATTCCGAGGATCGAAAGTCACACAAGGACACAGCCAAACACATCAGCACCAAATTGGGGACAGACAGGCGCCTTTTTTGGATCCACGCTAATACCAGAATGCTGATCGGGGAAAACCAAAATGGCTGGCAACCACTACTCCTTGCTCAAAATGAAGGACAATTTCTCCATTAATCACAACCCCAAAGTGTGACAAAACCAGCTACTGAAATGCATACATGACACGTTTTTTTGTTCTTAGCAGGGCCCCAACCCCTCCCTGCCCATCCAGCCTCCTCAGCTCCTCAGAGTGAGGAGAAAAAAGGTTGACGTTTACCTCTCGTACTTTTTAATTATTGCTTTGTGGTGCAAGATGTGCAGGAAATATCTCTGCTTTTGTCATTTAAAACACTGGAGAGTGTGAAAATGCATTGTGAGCTTGGAAAGTCTTTGTCTTGTCGTTTACTTATTACGATTACAACAGTCAGCCGACATAGGACTCTGAATTTGCCTTTTACTCTGCGGTCACCTTTATGAATAACATTCTTCCTAAAACCCATCTTTCTATTTAGAGAGGTTTTTAACAGAGAAAAGGTGTGAAAGAATACTGTTTTATTTTGATATCTTTCACAGTCTGTCAGTGCTCAGATGATTCCTACAATCTTTAATTGATCTCATTTGATCAATTCCTGTCCCTTAATGTTGTCAGCAGGTGCAGTGCTGCACTCTGTTTTGTAGTAACATCTGAACTGCTGCTGAGTTCTGTCAAGGGAGAGCAGACTTCGGCGTAAGGCGTGAGTGCATGAATGCTGAGAATCTGTGTACAACATACTACCTAGTGCTGCTCTTTCTGTGTGGACACCTGCTTTAAGATGTGGTGTATATCTTTACCTGCCTGTGCTTAATGCTCTGTGCTCTTCATTGTCGTAGCCTTCTCTGTTTTTTCCACTTTGGTTAATTATGTTGAAATGGCTATGAATGAGCTGCCCATTTTAAATCATGCATTGGTTGTTGACCTCTCCTTCCTGCATCATTAATCGATCCCCAGGCCCTGCCCCTTCTTGCCCATCAACACATTTTTTATATTTTGATACAATCTTTGACTACGTATATTGCCCCAGTTATTCAGAGTTAGTCAAAGCTTTCTAAACTGATTCTAGTAGGCATCATAATAAACATAGCAGCAGTCTTGTAAATGTGATGATAATTTGTTTCATTATTTTCCTGTGAACATTATGCATTATACACATCTATGTTGCCTTTATTTGCTGATATTTTTTTTATTTCAAATTGAGGAAAGATTGCTTGTTAATATAATTTTACAATAACTTAACGAGTTGTGTGGTGTCTTGTTTTGGCAGGTGATGAAATTAACCAAAATAACAGAAATTTTAAATATAGAATTCTTTTAGAACGTGTACCAGCACCATGTCCACTTTCCACAATAACTATCCTTTAATATATTTGGAGTTAATATGCCATCTCCTATAACCACAATTTCATTCAAATTTTATTCCAAACTACTTTTTTCAGTGTAGACCTGGACTGTAAATGTGATTTCATCACAAGGCCACCATGATGAGTTGGCTACAACAACTTAATTTCAGTTTTGTCGATGTTGTAGACCTCTTGTATGTTAGGGAAGATTATAGTGGACAGTTGTAGATAGAAATAAATTTGGATTTTATATTTACCTTTACTTTTTATGCTCTTAAAGCAGCAGTAAATATCCACCAGTAGAGGGCACAGATCCCTCTCTGCAACTCTACTGTCATCTGCACAATATTTGTTTACAAGTAGAGCTAACAAGCCTGTAAATTTGGAAGAAAGAACATGTCTTCTGAAATGTTTTAAAGAGTATTTTGTACAAATACAACTCTTAGGGTCCAGTGTATTGACCTATTCTCTTTATTATACATTTAATGTGGCAGAGCACGTCACGTAATTTTGTGCCATATGTCCCCATCCTGAGGACAGCAGTTACTGGACAGGTTTCTGTCCAGCTGAGGGTACCGTGTCAGTGAGATAGACATGACTCTACCGATCTCATGTCTAAGAACTGTTAAAATGATTTTGAGAATAATTATTTTTTGTGCTAAAACACAGGGCTGCTTTATGATGCATAGACTGGCCAGTTCAGAAGCTAAAAAATTCAATATTCTATTTGCATTTGTGGAAATGACTACATTGAGGACTACATTGCCCTCTGCTGGCCACAAGCTCATCTTTTCTCTTGGCATTCAGCTCAGGTTTCCATGAACCACCTGAAAAAGCGGTTAGGCACACAGTACTTGTTGTACTTGAGGCTTTGGTTATGCCTTGACAGAGTTCATTGTTGGGTGGATGTAGATCTTGCTGGTTCCTGTCTAACAATAGAAAAGTAGGCTGAGGGTGCTGACTGCTTCGCAGGATGTGGACTGGCTGGGCAGGAGCCAAACCTCCACGTCAGCTTCTCAGTTACTGCTGTGAAAACTGATGCAAGACTAAACAGCTTTGTTCACCACAATACCCTACATTTTATTGTGAATTTAACTTTACTAAATCATCGTTATTGCATTTCTGTGGTGTGTTGCATTGAAAGAGAAATACTTGTTGCATCTTTTCTATTGAAACTGTAAAATAATCACCTGTTTACAGATGTATCAACAATTTAGTTGACAGAAACGTAATGTCACAATGGCCTTAACTTTATAGCGGGACTGTAATCAATATGCAGAGATAAGGCAGTTAGATATTAACTCACTTCAGGGCATGAAAGCCACACTCCATGGCTCATATATGCATGTGTTAGCAGTGGCTTTGTAGGACTTACACAACTGACAGATAGTACCTTTAACATGAATAATTTCCAGACCAGACAGCAAACAACAGCCAGACTTTCATGTGTACGTCAACACCAAAGCCCTGCAGTCAACTTTACAGAAGACTTTTTCAAATGAAGAACTCTGTGGCTTCACTCTTTCTTTTAGGACTGTGTTGAGTGAGATGCATGTGTCACAGGAAGGTTTGACATTACAATATAAAAACAAAGATACGTGGCAGCAGTTTTCATGTTAAGAAATGGTGCATTTTGAGCATCATCAATTGATAACTTATGCAACTTAACTAATGTACTTATATTTGACAAAATGTGTGCCCCATAGAAGATAGTTCCATGTTTCTGAGAAATGGTCCAAATTTTAGTTAAGACAACCACAGTGAGATGCTTGTACTGAGGGGAACAGAATAATAAGCAATCAGATGATAAAACTGCATATAAATACCTTCTGTATAATTTACACTTCACACTGATTGTAATTTTTGAAGCTTTAAAAGTTGGTGGTACTGTGTTTTCACTGGCCCCATTAGCAGTCATACATCAAATAATAGCTGTGTCATTGCTCCTGTCTGCTTCTCCAAACAGTTAGTGTGCTGACAGTTACCTACTGTAGAGAATGAGTTACCTATTCCTAAGTATCTCATATACACTTTTACAAAATACTGGACAATGGTTGTAATGTAATTTTCAGCACAAAATATAAAACTTTTAACTTAGCATTAACATTTGAATAATGGACACCATGAGAAAGAATTTCTTAAGAAAATGTTATTTATTCTTATACAAAGATACAAATAAAGATTGGCAAGATGGTTATGATGTGTTATATATATATAAATGGTCCAGTCTAATGTACAGAAAACATACTTTATGGCGATATATCAGATTACAGTTCCTGAGGTTTACAATGTAACCATCATGTAAAAGCAGTCTTCAGTATTACTAGATTAGAGCATTTATAGAGAAGGCCACAGTGGTAGATACTGGGGTTTTCTGGACTTTACAGTTAGGACAACTTGGTGAAAAAATACAAACACACAGATGCAAACAAAAAGTTCTATACATTCTTAAATACCTCAAGCATTAACCCCGACTGGATGCTCTTTATGCATTTCCCATCATCGAACTGCAGAGGCCAGAGGTTTATTCTGTAGCTGTCACTAAGAAACACATAGAGGCCAGTCTGATGATGGCAGCTGAGGTCTCATTCACAAACTGAAGGATAGTGCAAAGGCTTACAAATATAGCTGTAGTTTAAAACTACAGAAAAATGTAGTAGTTTAGTGAATGCTGTCAGAATATGAACATGGTAAATATGTTATTGTGTTTTATGCATATTTTTATGTTAAGTAAAAAAATGTCTATATATGACATGTTATGCCCCCACCCACAAAAAGCGATGGCTTCATGAGAACAATCTTATTTCATCTTCTCCAGAAATGCACGCACCTCCAGAGGTTTATAGCCCCATGGCCCCACACTTCCCTGGTGAACAAAGAGAGGCATATTTACTTCTTCAATATGAGAATAAACAAAGGGGCAAAACAAAACAAATGTATTTGTTGGCCGTTTAAAATGATCCACATTACTGGCATAACTCTCACAAATATGGCAATATGCCAAGAACTGCAGTGTTTCCCCCACACGCAATGGCGTGAGATTAGATGCACAAGACAATAACTGATAATTATCACTTCTACTCACGCTAATCTGTCAGAGAAACACTGTGGTCAAGTGTGCGTGTGGGAAAGTTCACTTTTCACAATGCTTGGAAAATTGTCAGTCCAAAAGCTTATTGCACAAGTATCTTTATGTGTGGTGCAGGTCTCACCTTATACACGACTTTCCCAGCCTGCAGCACATAAAGCCTCTCAGGCAAAGCCCCATATTTAATGGTGGTGGTATCTGACATTTCATCCACAACCAGTGGGCACAAGGGGTCCTTTTGAAGCAGGATTTGTGCTGCAGACAGCCTGTCTTCTAGGCTCTGATGATTGTTAATGTCGTAATTGTTGGTAAAGGCCCAACCATCTGGAACACAGTATGGACACTGACATGAGAATAAATTCAAATTCCTAAAAGGACGTTTTGAGATTAGATACAAAAAGTCTGTTGCTACTGCTTCGGAATATATCTCTTGAAAGCTTTACATGTTCAAGATCTGATAAATGTAGGAATTGCTCTTGGCAAATGTAATAATTATAACATGATATAAATGTATTCAAGTTGTATTCCCGTTGTAGTGCAGGGTGCAATTTAATCTCATAAATCCACAGAGTCTCACTCACCTGATGAGTGTGCTTCTGCGATGTAGACCACAAGGAAGTCTGCCACCTCGCTGAAGTCCTTGACGAGCTCTTTAAACTCATCAAGTTTGTACATAAACGGGGGTCAGGTGCAGCTGCCAAAGCTCAACACCAGCGGCCTGTTGTCTGCACACAATAGAGTTCATTATTTAAAAGGAGAAGTCAGATACACCTGATTTATTTTCAGTGACAGACCTTTCATGAATTTGTAGATACTAGACTTTTGTCCATCCATGGTGACCACAGGTGAATCCGGCGCTACTCCTCCCTCAAACGCATCTTGCCCCAAAGACAGCCACATGTGCATCGCTGCTGTTTTGATGAAAGAAAGGGACTTGAAAGTCAGACCCCAGTCTTCATATCTGAACTTAGGGTTCTGTGTCATTGTCGTCCTTTCGCCCGCAGAGAGGATGATTTTCTTCGCAAGGTTTGGTGAGATGAAATGCAGAATCCTCAGAGTTACATTATGGCCTATCATGTAGCAAAACATACATACCGTCGTTACGTACACCGCCAACTTTTGCACAAACATGATGTCTATCTGGCGGCGGTACCGCCGTCCTCAGTTTGTGTCACTACTGAACTGTCATCTGTCTCCAGAAAAACATGTCGCTACCGCCCACTCCAGTGAAGTTTGGCAACAGTTGCGTTCAGGGCCGCTCTGAGAGCTCGTACTCATTTGTGTTCAGACGGAAACTTGGGTGCCACATTTTTTCTATGTTGTTTCTTCTATGAATTTTGCTTTGATCTAGGGTACTAGATTTATGTATTTGTACACAACGAGGTTGTAATTATCTTTGCTTTGAAACCTGACCACATGCATTTTACCAAGTAGCATTAGGCCTCATGTAGCCTTCATTAAGCTAATTAGAAATAATACATTTCACTAACTGTGTACATTAAATAATCTCGACATCTGTGTTGGTGCTAGCTTAGCATTTAGCTAGCAAATTTGTTTTTCATATTCCTATCCTTCCTTACAGCAAACTCATAAACATTACAATTTATTACAGTAATAACTTTCCACCTTTATTGTTTCTGTTGACTGCACCAGCTGTATTACCGTTGGGCTAAAGCCTAGCAACAAGGTTAGCAACCATTGGGTTCAATGCGACATGGGCCTGTTTTGGAAGTAAGTAAACCACTTCTAACAGTGGCTTTATTAACTTATTTGTGTTTTTCAATTGGTATTGTGCAATTATTAAAATGTAATAGCCGTGGAAGTCTACTTTACAGTGGTAGCCTACAGTGTTTTTAAAATAGCATCTTAGAATTAACTAAAAAAGACATTTGCTTATTTGCACAGTAAAAAACAAGTTATTGAAAGATCTAATTATTGTCATGTTCATTCTTCACACTGAACTCTAATTTTATAATAATGTACTTATGGCTGTAGGTGTGACAGATGACAGTCTCTGTGGCAGGTTGAGGTTATTTAGTCGATATTGTTTTTAATATTAGGCTACTTATTTATTTAGAAAGGGGTTTGGTTGTTATTTAGTGAATGCTCACTGGCCCCTTAAATGCAGATTTCAGTATTACTTTCTAGGCTAATCTTAACTTTGTTAGACGCTTTGAATATATGTTAATATGTTAATTAGTCAGTTTTGTAAAAGTAAGTTCCAAGATCAAATCTATTTGTCTACATCTAAACTCATAATCCTTTTATACTAAACAGTTATTAGAAAATGTGTTATTTCACTAAAGTTGTTGTTGCTCCCACGCTCTTAACTGCACTTAAATGCAGCACCAGATCCAGTTACTTCACGTCAGATCTCACAGGCTTAGACTTGTTCCACAGACTGCTGTTAAAAAAATGAACCACCAACCCCTCCTTATATGTCCACTCGCTCTTAAATATGCGCATATCCGCTTTATAACGTAAAGAGATTGGCATCGGTGTCACGTGGTTCATTGACTATTCTTCTTGGGACCGCCAGGTGGAGCTACGACAATCTAGCTCTTCAGGACAATGAACAATGTGGGCCTATGATTCAAACGGATGGTATTAGTAGACTATACTGTAAAGCAATTATCCATTTAGATGAATTAAATATAAAGGACACCAGGCCAACAGGATGGTGTTCAGGTTGTAGCCTGTTATCTGTCAAAAAGCAAGACTCATTTAAGCATTTAATTTTAGCATAGGCCTTGTCCTTGTCCTAAATGACACTGCACATAAACATTCTTTCTACTGCTATTTTCTCATTTCAGCTCACCAACCCTCAGCCAAACAGGGGCTGGAGACCTGCAGAAAACAGCAGATCTTATTTTGCTTGGACTCTCACAAAATTTCAAAATATATGGTAAGCCTTCAGACAGGTAGTCTACTCTGCACATTTTAGTAGCCCAGTGAAATTAACAAGCCCAAATGAAAGACATTTTTAATGTAGTAAAATTGTATTATAGTAGAAACATAATCATTTTCAAACACAAATATCAACCATATAAAATATTAAATAATCAAATCACAATCATCAAAATAAATATGCATTTGGTTCTGAACTGAACTAATATGTATAGTCCAAACTGGCGTTTAGCCTACTGTTTATAAAATACTGATACAATTCAGGACTGACACCGGGTCCATTGTGGTACTGTGGGCCTATCAGCTCTCGAGAAGTGGAGGTTCAGTGAGTCCTGTATTACTCTGACAGAAGTGACACGCTCACAGGGTCCAGCCATCACTTTTTTAGGCCGTCTGCTTTTTGCTAATGATGTTGTCCCTTTGGCTTTTTCAATCCAGAACCTTCAGCATGGGCTGGGACGGTTTGCAGGCGAGTGTGAAGTGGCCATGGTTCTCAGCCAGAAAAGGGTGGCTTATCTCCTTCAGATTTGTGGAGAGTTCCTGCATGGAGGAGTTCAACTATCTTGGGGTATTCTGTTGTGATAAAGCAGGAGCTGAGCTGCAAGGCAAAGCTCTCAGTTGACCTGTTGATCTACGTTCCTACTCTTCAGGACATGATCCTGGATACAGGTGCCTGAAATTATCTTTCTCTGCAGGGTGGCTGGGCACTCCCTTAGAGATGAGGAGCTCAGACCCTTCCTTAGGAGGTGTTCCTTGGGAGGAGGCCCCGGGGAAGACCTAGAGGGAGGGACTATGTCTCTCTGCAGGCCTGGGAATGCCTCGGTATTCCTCCAGAGCAGCTGCAGGAAGTTTCTAGGGAGAGGGAAGTCTTGGTGTCTCTGCTTGGACTGCTGCCCCCACGACCTGGCCCTGGATAAGCAGATGGATGAATGGATGGCACATGTGCTCTTTCTGCGGACAAGTTAGCATGTTCAGTAACTTCCACCACCACTTTCCTCCAGACAGTGGTGGAGCAAGCACTCAAGTCCTCTACTCAAGTAAAAGTACAGATAAAGAGGTACAAATGTACTCAGGTAAGTAAAAGTATAACATTGCATTTCTTACTTAGGTGAAAGTATTAAAGTACTTGCTTTTTAATAAACTTAAAAGTATAAAAGTAAAAGTATTTGACTCAGCTTCAAGAACTAATCAATATAAAATTGATTTAATTTATTAATAAAAAAGGGTAGTTTTGCTTCGTAAAACTCAGCGCTATAGGTTTAGGTACACATTTATGTACTACTTGATGTTGCACTTTTACAACAATTTTAAAGACACAAATTTACTTGTACTTGTAAAGCCAATTTAAAAATGTAGTGGAATAGAAAGTACAGATATTTGATAAAAATGTAGTGGAGTAAAAGTCAAAGTACCTGCTTTTAAATTTGCTTGAGTAAAGTAAATCAATTGAATGAACAAACACTGATTGTAATTTTTGAAGTTTTAAAAGCTTTGTTGGTGATTCTGTGTTTTCACTGGCCCCAGTAACTGTTAGTGTGCTGACAGTTACCTATTGTAGAGAATGAGTTACCTATTCCTAAGTATCTTACAGACCCCCTTTAACAAAATATTGGACAATCCTTTGACTATCATTTTCAAAACAGAATATACATATTTTAATTTCACACTAACTTATCACACATTTCACTAATGGACACAATGAGAAAGACTTTCTTAAAATAATGTTATTTATTATTATAAAAGGTACAAATAGAGATTGGCAGGAAGGTTATGACTTGTTAAATTATAGATGGTCCAGTCTAATGTAGAGAAAAACATACTTTATGGCAATATATCAGATTACAGTTCCTGAGGTTTACAATGTAACCATCATGTAAAAGCAGTCTTCAGTATTACTAGATTAGAGCATTTATAGAGAAGGCCACAGTGGTAGATACTGGGGTTTTCTGGACTTTACAGTTAGGACAACTTGGTGAAAAAATACAAACACACAGATGCAAACAAAAAGTTCTATACATTCTTAAATACCTCAAGCATTAACCCCGACTGGATGCTCTTTATGCATTTCCCATCATCGAACTGCAGAGGCCAGAGGTTTATTCTGTAGCTGTCACTAAGAAACACATAGAGGCCAGTCTGATGATGGCAGCTGAGGTCTCATTCACAAACTGAAGGATAGTGCAAAGGCTTACAAATATAGCTGTAGTTTAAAACTACAGAAAAATGTAGTAGTTTAGTGAATGCTGTCAGAATATGAACATGGTAAATATGTTATTGTGTTTTATGCATATTTTTATGTTAAGTAAAAAAATGTCTATATATGACATGTTATGCCCCCCACCCACAAAAAAGCGATGGCTTCATGAGAACAATCTTATTTCATCTTCTCCAGAAATGCACGCACCTCCAGAGGTTTATAGCCCCATGGCCCCACACTTCCCTGGTGAACAAAGAGAGGCATATTTACTTCTTCAATATGAGAATAAACAAAGGGGCAAAACAAAACAAATGTATTTGTTGGCCATTTAAAATGATCCACATTACTGGCATAACTCTCACAAATATGGCAATATGCCAAGAACTGCAGTGTTTCCCCCACACGCAATGGCGTGAGATTAGATGCACAAGACAATAACTGATAATTATTACTTCTACTCACGCTAATCCGTCAGAGAAACACTGTGGTCAAGTGTGCGTGTGGGAAAGTTCACTTTTCACAATGCTTGGAAAATTGTCAGTCCAAAAGCTTATTGCACAAGTATCTTTATGTGTGGTGCAGGTCTCACCTTATACACGACTTTCCCAGCCTGCAGCACATAAAGCCTCTCAGGCAAAGCCCCATATTTAATGGTGGTGGTATCTGACATTTCATCCACAACCAGTGGGCACAAGGGGTCCTTTTGAAGCAGGATTTGTGCTGCAGACAGCCTGTCTTCTAGGCTCTGATGATTGTTAATGTCGTAATTGTTGGTAAAGGCCCAACCATCTGGAACACAGTATGGACACTGACATGAGAATAAATTCAAATTCCTAAAAGGACGTTTTGAGATTAGATACAAAAAGTCTGTTGCTACTGCTTCGGAATATATCTCTTGAAAGCTTTACATGTTCAAGATCTGATAAATGTAGGAATTGCTCTTGGCAAATGTAATAATTATAACATGATATAAATGTATTCAAGTTGTATTCCCGTTGTAGTGCAGGGTGCAATTTAATCTCATAAATCCACAGAGTCTCACTCACCTGATGAGTGTGCTTCTGCGATGTAGACCACAAGGAAGTCTGCCACCTCGCTGAAGTCCTTGACGAGCTCTTTAAACTCATCAAGTTTGTACATAAACGGGGGTCAGGTGCAGCTGCCAAAGCTCAACACCAGCGGCCTGTTGTCTGCACACAATAGAGTTCATTATTTAAAAGGAGAAGTCAGATACACCTGATTTATTTTCAGTGACAGACCTTTCATGAATTTGTAGATACTAGACTTTTGTCCATCCATGGTGACCACAGGTGAATCCGGCGCTACTCCTCCCTCAAACGCATCTTGCCCCAAAGACAGCCACATGTGCATCGCTGCTGTTTTGATGAAAGAAAGGGACTTGAAAGTCAGACCCCAGTCTTCATATCTGAACTTAGGGTTCTGTGTCATTGTCGTCCTTTCGCCCGCAGAGAGGATGATTTTCTTCGCAAGGTTTGGTGAGATGAAATGCAGAATCCTCAGAGTTACATTAAGGCCTATCATGTAGCAAAACATACATACCGTCGTTACGTACACCGCCAACTTTTGCACAAACATGATGTCTATCTGGCGGCGGTACCGCCGTCCTCAGTTTGTGTCACTACTGAACTGTCATCTGTCTCCAGAAAAACATGTCGCTACCGCCCACTCCAGTGAAGTTTGGTAATAGTTGCGTTCAGGGCCGCTCTGAGAGCTCGTACTCTTTTTATGTTCAGACGGAAACTTGGATCAAATAATTTTTTTTTCTTCTATGAATTTTGTTTTGATTTAGGGCACTTGTTTTATTTATTTGAAAACAACGAGGTTGTAATCTACTTTGTGCTTTGAAACCTGAACACTAATGCATTTTCCAAGTAGCATTAGGCCTTATGTACTCTTCAGTAAGCAAATTAGTAATAATACATTTCAGTAAACGTGTACATTAAATAACCTTGACACCTGTGTTGGTGCTAGCTTAGCATTTAGCTAGCATCATATTCAGCTCATGAACCTTACAATTTATTACAGTAACAACTCTCCACCTTTATTGTTTCTGTTGACTGCACTAGGCGTATTACAGTTGGACTAAAGCCTAGCAACAAGGTTAGCAACCACTGGGTTCAATTCGACATGGGCCTGTTTTTGGCCTGTAGGTGTGACAGATGATAGACTCTGTGACAGATTTCTATTTATTATAAGCAATATCGACTTTGTTAAAAGCTCAGATTTAATTATTTTAATCTTAACAAATGTTTTGTCTTCAACTGAGGCATAGGTCTCTGTTTAGGTTATTAGGGTGGCAAGTGATTTTGGGAGCCTACAGTTTTACCCTCAATTGTGTAATGAAGTTGTAAAAATACTAATCCACACTATGAAAATATGTTGCTTAGTCAGCTGTGCAAAAAACTAAGTTCCAGTCAAATATATTTATCCACATCCAATCCATGTGAGTACCTCTGTTGTTTCTCCCACGCTTTCAACAGCTCCTAAAGGCAGCACCAGATCCAGTTACGTCGCGTCAGATCTACGTTTTTACAGGCATACACATGTTGTACATACTGCTCCTTAAGTCATTCTCCCCTCCTCTTTATTTGTTCTCTCGCCCTCATGTTTGTGTTACAGGATAAAATAAAGAGGAAAGGGTTTATTGTTACTCACTGTCGGTGTCACAGGGTTCATTCACAATTTTCCTTTGAACCACCAGGTGGAGCTGCGACAACCTGTAGCTCTTGAGGAAAATAAACGCAGTGAATTCAAGTAAAACGTGAGGAACTTGTGTTGTCTAAAACAGTTTCAGCAATACTTTTGAACTATAAAATGAAGACCAGGCCAACAGGTATGATGGCCTATTCCGTAAAGGCCAACATTCACTCCTATTGTATCCAACAGGTTCATTTTGTTCATGAATATAATTCTGACTTTTACTTTTCTGTGTAACTGTCCTAAATTACGCCGCAGCTAACTTGATTTCTAATTTCATTTCTTTTCAGCTTACCACGCCTCAGTCAAAGAAGGTCTGGAGATCTGCAGTCAACAGACATTATTTTGCTTGGACTCTTTGCTTGGACACACACGGTTGTGAATTACTTTATAACAGCCACTCGCGTGTTGTTGCAAACTTGGGAAATGCAGTGGGTTCGCCGCCCTGACGGACTCACTGCACATCCTCCCCTGACGCACTGGGCCAGTCTCATTGGTGCTCCGTGAGCCTGTGGGGCTGCAGCGTCACTGGTGCCAATCAGAGAGAGAGGGGGACGCATGGGATGCTGATGACTGGAAGGATGCTGGCGGTCTGGCATACCCATGCGCTTAGCTTGGTTATCATGTCAGAGCACCACCGGACGCTTTGTCTGTGAAAAGACTATTTGTTTGAAGTGGGTGTCAGTTTCATTTTAACGTCCTCTTCCAAAGTGATGAATGTTTGTCAAAATGCACGGGGTTTTCAGTGTAATTTTTCTGTGCAGGTAATGTGAGCTGCCGTGTACGGTGCATAGAAAAGGCGCACATTTCACGCAGCAGGACTCATCAGCGCTGTTCGGGATGGTGAGCCACTGTCAAACCCCAGCTTTTACAGACTTTACCAACTTGACGCTCTCCATGTACAGCAGCAAAGCTGACCTCTGCGCACGGAGATCGGCCGGTGGTGCTTTGATTTGTCGGAGCCCCCTTAACACCCCGACTCGCATGAATGGCCCCAGCCCCAAGCATCTCAGCGCGTCCGAGGAAAAAGCGCATCAGTCAGCCAAAACTCCACGCTCCTGCTTTTCTCTGCTACCGCTTCAAGGTAAGAACCATGTATTCACAGGGCATTAGTACTTTTTATTTGATGCGGCTATAGTACGTAGCACGGATTATTTTTTCCCAATAACTTCTGATTTAAGCAGCCTCTGGCCATAATCTTAAATAGTACTGTTGCCAAACAAATATGAGGATTTGATACAGCTTTATTTCTGCCTTTTTACAGTTACTGCTCTTTTCAATTGCCCCAGATTCTACTAAAATTTATGGCCAATTAATAATAGCAGAATCAAAGAATTTGCAGAAGACTGTGAGAATAGTTCAGCTGCTAAGCAAGTATTCCTCGCCTCTTGATTTTTTTTCAGTCAGAGAGAGGGGCACAATCATAAAACATGGCATATTCAACCTGGTTAAATGCCTCATTTCTGTGCTGTTTAAGTTTTAGCACATGCATTCATCCATGACAAAAATAAGTCATACCCTTTGAAGGAGTGATGCCTATAGATTAAACCCAGTGGAAAGTGTCCTTTGAGTTAGAGAGTGGCTGCACATTTCTGTTTAGACAGACTGTTGTTGTAAGAGGCTTGCGGTAATTACAGACCCATCCTAAATCATGATTAGTCGGAACAGACTTTTATATTAACAATCATCCTTGCAGCAAAAGGAGGATCAACGGTTTTGATTATTGTTTCTGCTTGCTAAACACAAACCATATGTTTGCTGAAAGTGTCTCAACATTTATGAGTCCTCTTAGAGCAGTTGTGCCCCCAGCCCTCCATCTCCAACAGAATGAATCGTCTCATTGTCTTCATCAGGCTTTTGAACTTCCTTCCTGTAAATAGCAGGATCCAAGATATATCATTTGTTGGTATTCAGGGAATATGAAATATGACACAGACATATATGTCTGTCTTGTCCCAGTGATATGAGGCATATGAGTAACAAATGATTTGTTTTTATTTGTTATGCCTTGAGGGTTATGAATTAAATTAGCTGCACAGTTGGAAAGAAAAATGTAACCCGGCATCTACTAAGCGTCACACTCATTATGTCAATATTTTCAGTTATGTTGTACATTGAAATATTTAATTCTTTTTCATTTCTAGCCAAATATTTGCAGTTGGATGCAAATGTAAATTAACAGACATTTTTGTATTTGCCAGTTATTGCTTGTCACTGTAGCTTTGAATATTTTTGAATTTTTTTCTGCGCCACAAATCCCAGTGTCACACTCCGTGTTTAGTTTGAAACCACGTGTGGCAGCTCTCTGTTGGACTGGTCTGTGACTTGTAAAGAAAACACTTGACTTCTTTTGAAAAAAAATATTTATGAAGTCCAGCATCAGACAGGACCGTACTACAGTTTCCTGTGGCCAGAGCGATGCTGCCCTGTCGGTGTGCTTATTTAAGGTGAATGTCAGAGCAGAGTGGTCGCTCACACTGATAAATGCAGGGCCTTGTCTTTTGATTTAACTTTGAAAATGCTGAGCAATGCTTTTGAACATTGTTAGAACATTTCTGTGGCTATTTTGTTTGATTTATGGCAACATAATTGAGACATGTTGTATTTCAGTCTCTAGCACCAACAGGGCATCAGTTTGAAACAAACCAACATGATTCCCTTAAACTATATCCACTCATGAAAGATGCATTTTTGACTTTGGCTTTTTTCTTTGTTTCTTAGGAGCATTCAGACATAAAGCTATAATCTGTTTTGACAAAAAAGAAGTAATTACAGGTTTGATCAGACAAACCATATGGACATTTATAGTAAAACAAAAAAAGTCTCAGTCAGTATATTAGAAGTTAACTGTATAGATTATATATAAGTTATTTAACCATGTTATGAGAACTTGGAGGTCAGTTTATTTTAGCTGTGTTAAACATTAATCAGCCCATCATAAGTATTTGCACATTTTATGAGTCAAACCTCAAGGGATTAGGTAAAAGCACTATTACGTTCTTCTTCAATGTTGGTTTGGCAAATTTGAGTAAAAAAACATTTTTGAGTAATAATGAAACTCTGTCGACAACATTCTGCCAACAACAACTTAAGGATCAAGAATATTTTGTTATTAGCAAATAAAGTTTTTACACAGTAAGTGACGTCCCAACATCCCCGACACACTGACCACAAAAGTTCTATCGGAACAGCTTTTGGGACCAGATGTTGTTCAAGGCTGCTCCAGTTACAGTTGAAATATTTCCCTGTCACTGCTAAAAACGATATTAACTTGTACTGACCTTGATATTCACTCAGAGCTGGGACTCAGTCGTAGGAAAAGATAGTTTTCTAATTTTTAGTTAATTGATCTATTACAGTATGACAAGGATCAGGACATCATTTCCACGTGTTCAGATATTGTATGAGCTCAGTTGTGAGTAATGGCTAGATACTAGGTGCTCCTGAGAAGTCTGTTGCAGGGTGTAATGTTTGCGGCATGTTCCACTGATTCATAAAGCCGAGGCCTGGTGATGATTGTGCAGCGGTGTTCCAGTAAACGTCTGTCTGGTTTAGAGGCTGAGGAAGGATGCTGGGTAATGGAATGAGCCTATTTCCTGACGCAAGAGAGAGCACCTTTGGTCTGGTATTTGGCTGAATCACCTCAAAACTGGACTGCATTCACATGACGTATGGGAAGAAAAGATAAGTGCTGAAGGAACAAGCTGGGTTACAGTCTTATCTGAGGTATTGAAAGTTTGAAAATACTGTAAAAAGAATCATTAAGTCCTGAGACCTGGTCCTTCCCTGAATGTCAATCCGGACGAAAAGTTTCTTGTGTGACAAATGTGGTATGAAAACAGCATTTCACTGTAACCAAAGGCATGCTGACTTTAAAGATCCTCTGCCAAGAAATTCAAACAGTCACAGCAAAAAATATGATGGGGTTTGAGTAAGTGTTGAAATAGCTTTGGAATACCAGAGCAAATGTGCTCGAGGCCTCAGTTTATGAAGTAATAGCTGCGAGTTGGCGAAGACACACTGTGATAAAAATGTATTTTTAGCCTATCCTTGTCTTAAAGTATTTTGACAGTGAGCTAGCCTGTATAATCACTAATATTTATACCAATAAGATAAAGAGACTTGCCTTTTTTCTCTCTTGGCGCGACTGACCACATGTCTATAGAGTCTATATTACTCATGCATTTAGACAGCAGCAACTCCTCTCGCAGACCCTTTGTGTATGACTTAGCACACGGGTGGGTTTTTGATTTACATCTCGGCTGTGCCACTTGCTGTTCTTGGCTTGACTCAGATGTGCTTCATCAAAGAAAAATTTGCTCCACTCCGACTGGAGCAGTTAAGGCAGCCGTCCGCCGCTGTGCTGCCTCTGCCAGAGCTGAAAGCTGACTGGGGACTGCTGCAGCTGATGCAGCTGTCAGCTGGAGGGAGAGGCAGACATGGAGCGACATAGGACAGACATGTGGCCTCTAGGATCAGGGCTTTAATGACATTCCCCAGTAACACCAAAAGCGCAGTTGTGCTAGAGTCAGGGACTTTGAGCAGTGAATATGTGATCAAAAGTGAGTAACATAACAAGCATGTGATGGGCAGTAAAACACAGTAAGGTTTCCCCATAGACACAACATTAATTTAAAGTAAATGTGCAGCATATAAGTTGTTTTTTTACACTGCATTTTTACAAGGCTGGTAATCATACAGCCAATCAGACATTGGCCTCAACTGAGTGGGCAAAAACAAACGGGCAAACATGATGCAAGTGAGTCTGTTATAAAGCCTTCATTAGAGTGAAGGAGAGAGCAGCTAAAAAGCCAAAAAGGTTTATCCTTTCCCTTGTTCACGTCTCTCTGCCAGGAGGCTGCCAATGGGGTAGTGCCCAGTCAGCTCAGCCCACTATTGGCTGGCCCGGTCCCAGAGGACTATGAAAGACATAATAAAGTCTAATAGTGCAGTTTATATATTTTATTAGTGCTTGTTAATAGAATCCCAGTGCTTGGGCAGAATTATTTATTCTCTAGTCCTGTTAAATGGAAACCAGCTGCTGGCCTATGGATATTAACTCATTCATAACTAATAAGTGCACAAACACTACTGCTCTTAGCTTTCTTTAAATGTGTTCTCCTAAAAGTCTTAAAACTTTTGAGAAAGGTGACTTACCCTTGTGCTGTTACTGATGTGCTCATGATTTTGGCAGGTAAATATCTTCTCCATGGCAGACAGAATTCTGCGTACAGAACCGACATACGTATTTTGACAAAAAACAGAGTTATTATGTTTTGTAATTTTATGACTTGAAGTCAAAGCCTGTGAGGGTAAATTCACTCCTGAGTGACACCATACTGGATATCAGTGGTTAGCACAGGTGAACCTGTTCTTTTCTGGTTCTTATGAAGCAAATCTGAAAAGTAAGGGGGGATGGGAGGAAGTAAAAGATTTTGGGAAAGTGGGTTTGGTGCCATATTCAGGTTCATGTTTGGAAGCTCTGTTTGCTGGGAGCCGGGAGAAAAGCCAGGACAACATTGGATGTTAATAAAGTTTGAAGGCTCTTTGCCAGCGCTGTGATCTGCAATCCTTAGAGTTATTTTTACAGACTTCTTACAGAGAATTATATTTGAAAGTGATGGCAATTTTCAGGTGCCTAATATCACCAAGCAGATGGTATATGTGATAAGCAAATGTACATTCAGTCATTTCCCATAATGTGAGTGTGGATTTATTTTCAGTATAAAACTGCTACTGCAGTTCTCAAACAAGAAACTAACGTAGTCATTTTTTTTTGTAGGGTCTTCAAGGATCTTTGACACTTTTTGTGATTTTGGCTTTGATTTTGGCTGGTTACCAGACAGGCAGCTAATCATGTCATATGAAGTCATAGCTCTCATAGTTGCTGTATTGATGACATGGCACAATTTGCCAGAACTGAATGCATCTCCTATTGCTGAAGCTTCCACTGAGGACAATGAATAAATCTGTTGTGTTCTGTCATTTCCTTGACATAAAGAGCCCTATGGCTGTTTGTTTCTGTGCATATATCATAAAAGAACATTGTATTCACTGTCTTGTTGAGGACAGTTGTCTCTGAACTAATTTAATCACCAGGAACAAATGTAAAAACCCCTTTCCTTATTTTAAACTGTGCTGCGCAGGAAGTTTTTTAAATGGATCCATATTACACAGAGTAATTGCTGCAGTATGCCCTCTTCATTAACATGCTTAACATTCCCCAAAAGACCCCAAGCCAGCTTCTATGATACACTGCAATGCTCAAAGAAAATATTGCGCACTTAGGATCCTGTGGTTGTTATTAGTAGTTTGAGCAGCAAGCATTTTACAACAAATAGAGTTTGTATGTTATAGTTGTAAACAACAACAAAAAAAACCCAAAACAAAACAGGTAAATAGTGCAAATTTGGATTGTGAAATCTTTTTTTATATATTTCTAGTTATTGGATAACA
Source organism: Rhyacichthys aspro (assembly GCA_036850595.1). Classification (NCBI taxonomy): domain Eukaryota; kingdom Metazoa; phylum Chordata; class Actinopteri; order Gobiiformes; family Rhyacichthyidae; genus Rhyacichthys; species Rhyacichthys aspro. The sequence continues at coordinate 13,831,766 of CM072151.1, forward strand.
TCATAACCTTCAAAGGCCAGTCTTTCTCTATATGTCATTAATAGTGGTTTTATTACCTTTGGTGTGAAGTGCAGTTGCTCCATATCTAATGAAACCTCTGAAGCACTAGAAACTTGACATTAATGTCTTGGTAGGTGTATGAGAACAGCCATATGTGCATGTGGCTGGTTCAGTGTCTAATGTCATTTTGTCACCATTTACTGTGAGCAATATCTATCCTATTTGACGTGTGCTTTAAGGTGTTTATGTACAAGTTAAGGTCAGGCCAAAAGAAACCGAGAAAACCAAGGCATATGAGTGTCCTACGTGTCCGGTCATTTACTGCCTTTTCCCCAGCTCCGCATTCAGCTTTTACAACAAAGCCAGAACCTATAAAGAGGAGCTTTACTCACCTTAAAGCCGATACGCTGAGAGTTGTGGATTCACAAAGACAACACACATGGGTTCACACGGCTTCAATAACCAATAAAGCTTCCCGTAGCAGGAAATGTCTCTGATATATCATCAGGAGTTTCTGACAAGAATATTCAGGACGAGTACTTGGCTTTTCCCCAGTACACACTCAGGGGAGCTGAGTCACAGATTTAGAAAACAAATGGAGCAGGAGAATAAAATGTCTTCTCTCCTTTTGGTTTGTACATTTTAAAACTAAAGCATACAGCCCATGCTGACTAATAAGATCATCTAAAGCCAGGCACTTTTCACTTTATTTGCAGTGATCTAGACATATGTTTGATTGTATTATATGATTTGGGTAGCATCAGAGCTATGACAGCCAGGTGCTATGCACTTGGCCCACTGCTCTGGAGCGTCAGCCAATTGGAAAATACTTTGCAGAATTTATCTGCACCCTTCTCCCTTGACAAATGATTTTATTGTTCCCATACACTTGGTTCTCATTTAGTCTTTTGGATAATGATAGCTTGTGAGTATGAGGACTATTTTTAGCATTGATAGTGATAGTGTTTATTTTGGAGATAGAAACCTTTAAATGGTGGAGTTTTTTAAACATGTAGGGTTCCTACATTGTGCCTTTTGCTGTATGTTACTGATATGTTTGGGACATAGCATTAGTAACTGTCTTTAAAATAATGTATTTTTTCTATCTGAGGAAAACCTGAGTTAACTTCCCCTCGATGAACTCCAGAGGTTGCTCCTAAACCTTTAATCACATTATTCAGTTTGTCTCATGTAGCGGGACCAGCAGAACTGCTGTGTGGGAGCTGCAGATTGGACAGATACAATGAGACTCGTATTGCGTCCGAGCCATGCACTTTATCTGACCTGAGCTCAGTGAATCAGGACCTCGGCTGCTAATCTTTTACAAATGCTGGGAGTCTCCATGACCGGCACTCACTGAGATGGCTTAGTCAAAACAGCCCCGCTGCTCCTACCTTAATTCATACACTGATTAACTAACAAATACCTGCTGCTTGCTCCACAGCATTACACAGACCAGTGCCTCTGCAGCACACCATGAAGTTTGACAGTGTGTTTGCCGTTCTTTGTAGGAACACAGACCCACTGTGTTACAGGCTGTTCAGGGTTTGTTAGTAAGAAGATACAGAGCATGTTCTGTGCACAAAACGCATAGACACTGTTCACATCCAAGTTAATTGTTCAGTCTTTTATTACAAGCACAATGTTTTTTTAAGAGAAGGTATGAGTGTTCATAGAAACAAACAAACAGTGATACACTAATATGCAGCATTGGTTTTCTTTTCTCTTTGTACATTTGCACTTCCATGTGATCACTATTAATGCCCTGATTGTTAATTTTGTTGGTACAATTGTCTAATCACTTGTTGTACATATTTTTCAGACGCAAGTAAAACAATTTCTCATCAAATGTTCTCATCCTCTAAATTTTGGTACGTTTACATAAGACACAGTCGTGCATAATCCAAATTCAGATGAAATCTAAAGAATAACTCAAGGAATAGTACTTAAAAACACAGTTCAACCAAAGTCAATAGGACTTGTTAGCATGCTCTTGATTGCTTTAGCTGTAAATGTAAATCCAAAGTTTACCACAGTGCTCACTTTTACAAGGCCAGACCTGTCATTTGACTCAAAAATATGACCAATCTGGGCCACTGTAAAGATGCCAGTCGTCTACAAGCCTCGAGAGCTCTGAGGCATGAAGGAGTCCAGCGAGAGGCAAAGCATCAGTATATGTACACTGCAGCTTGCCAAAGTACACTCATTTAACAGCACAAAAAGCCTTGCACCGAGAACCCACATGTTTATCTTAGGGATGATGTAAAATGGCCAGAATTCATATTTCACATTGAATTTTTCTTTAGGATGGCTACTCTCAATTTTAATTTGCTAGGAAACAAACATTTGCATTTCAAAGTTTTTCAAATAAAAATAAATGAAAAGCAAACCCTTTTATAGGTTTGGAGACTATATTGGAAAACAGGTCATGGGCGAGATGAATATTTTTTATGGTTTGTCAAAGAGCTTCATAATGAATGCCAGGTTAGGTGAAAGACTTGACGCATGGCACAGGCCAGGGCCCTTTGAGATCTCTTTCTCTTTCTTCAGCTCTTGAGCTCTCTGTCCAAGAGCAGCACATTTAAGAGGCCAAACTATCCAAAAGTTTATTATTGTCTGATTAGGCGCCTTCTCACCTCAAAGTCATCCAAAAATCTATCAACAGCTGCAACCTTCTACTGCTATCACACAGACATATTTTATCTTATTAAGGTTGCTTTTCTTTTTCATGTTATTTTTTTTTACTTTACTATCATGGGATATTCATACAGTATGTGTCGAAGTATCAGTGTGGATAATTTTGCACATATTGCACTACAAAACCTTTTTTATACCTTTTTGCCTGTTGTAAACGAGATTTAGTTTGATGTAAAAAAGACTTTTTTAATAGTTGCATTTTTATTTTTTGTCCTATTCTGTATTTTAACTAGGTTTTATAATTATTGCTAACGTACTTGTTCATGTGACTCAAAATAGTTTGAAATTGGTCACTGTAAATCAAAATCTATATCTCACTGTGAACGTAAATATCCACTGACTTTCAATGGAGCCCAAAGAGCCAAAATCATAATAAAAAAGGCTTATCACAGTCTTTTAAAAACAAAAGGAAGGAAAAACACACAAGTGCTTTAATGCCAGGACATTTAAAATGCTTATGCTGTGAGAATATATTTGCTCATAAAGCTCTTTGACGGTGGCCTTGCCGTTCCAACTTTCATGGTTGCTGTCTGTGTAAATAACTGAATATTGGCCTTCTACCGCACAAGATTGAATGTGTTTCCATAGTTGCCGTTTGTTACCATTTGTCATTACTTTTACAGGCCCCACTCGCCTCCGTCCCTGAAACTATGTGGGCTCAGACAGGGGTCACACTGTCACCGACACAGTGGGCTTTTCTGTCAGTTCTAGAGAGAAGAGGGGTGCTGACTCCATATTCGGCTCACAGCAGCATTGTGCAGTGATGTATAGTGTCTGATGGACTGTCCATCTCAGGTTACCGGCTGTGTTTGTGAGGGTGGTCCTTTAGACTCGAGCCTTTGGTGAATGAGGACTCCACACACAATAAAAGAGTCCTATTGCTGACTTCCTTAGGTATGTGTGGTTTGAAACTCAACACAGGTTTGCTCAGTGGAAAACCAGGGGCCAGCTCCTATTTATTTTGTATATTTATGAAAACCCTACTGTGGTGCTGTGAGTGAGTGTATTTTTAGACATGAATGGCCTTTGGTGGCTGTAAAATAATCACTCTTCCATTTGTGTTGTTTCTGAATGATGTTTGATGGGTCTTTCCTTTGTTGTTTACTGCGTTGTGCTCTGAAATATGACTGAACCAACGATCAAAGCAAAATCACAACTTTTGACTCTATTTCAGGGCTGCATTGAACCTTAATCATTCCAAATAACTAATGTTTATCATCAACACTATGTTATTAAAAACCTTGAATTGAACTATTACATACATGCTTTAAGAAATATCATTGACCATTCTCTTAATCCTTCTGGTCTAAAACGACAGCAGATGAAAATGTAGGAAGTGAAACAAGATTCCTTTTTCGTTCTCAAAACATCTGGTTTGGCTGTTGTTCCAAACAGCTAACATTTCCTCTGAGAAAAACTAAGAGATTGTGTGTAGGTAACAAAATAATGATTTTCAAATGTTGCCCTGTTCAAATGTGATCTTATTACGAACACTTAAATTCGACCTCTCTGTTGGACCACCGACCATTAAGGGAGTTTTCTGCCAGACGTTATCATAACTATCCATTTATTTCTCCCCCACTGCTGTCTCTAAGCATTAAAATATACAGTAATTGCTGCAAATTGATTGCTTGTTTTACAGAAGTCCCATAAATCTCCACTCCTGTCATATCAGAATCGATGACTGGTGCGTCTGCTACATGAAGATACTCCGATGTTCTGTGGTTGAGTTCGGCCACTGTTATTTCTAAAGAATTTCCTGCCATCTGTGTTCAATCAAATTCTCTAAATTAGACTTGCTTGTAAATATTGGGATCGGGCTGCGGTGGACTTACAGAGTGCCCGTAGTGTTTTGGACCAAACTGTCTGAATATACACTGTCAGAAATATACTAACAACGAATCGTTAACGGGATTAACTGAAAACTCTCGTCCCGTTTTCTGTGCGAACTGAAGTCTGCAGCGACGCAAACTCTCCTCACATTTAACACTTTCTCTGACTCCCTGTGAAAAACTGAAATGTTTTTATTGCCATGTCACTAAACAGAGCAGGCTCTTGTGATCCCAAGTAGCGTTATTGCCTTGGCTCATTCACCTATTAAGGTCTATTAAGGTGTCAGTCAGGGACCCAGACGTGCCGCTCTGTCTGCTCCAGCCAAGTGCATCATGTCTTCTCTGTTGTGCCTCATGATGATGTGGCTTTACTGTCAGGTCGGAGGACATGGTTTGGACGAGGAGTTTGTATAAAACTTTGATTGTGTATGATTAATGCTGGCAGTGTGCAGATTTGTGGGCATGGTCTTATTCTGAAAGTGATTGTCAGGATTCAGTTGTGGCTCACTGCGCCTTTATTGTGGTTTGTCGGCTGTGTACATTTTAGTTTTTGCTAACAAAGAGCGCTTGACTTGATTGCACATCTGTGTATTACCACACCTTTTAAAGTTGACTTTTCAAACCATTACACAATTGTTTTTTTTTTTTCTTTTTCTAAACCATATTTCATGATGCTAAGCTCATTCATTCCTGGCACTGCACAAAGTCTACTTAAATGATTAAATAAACATCACAATCATTCAAAATAAATAGGTATTTACATTTGGGCATGATGTTGCGATTGTGTTTATGTATCAATGACAGTGTACTACCAGCAGGTGGTGTAAGACACAAGTGCAAAGTCTTAATTATGTTAATGAGGATCTTCCTCTTTAAGTGTGTGACAAGAGTGTGTGCTTCTAAATGTGAGGAAAACACATAGGAAACTGAAGTCCTACGGTTGTGCGGTCTCTAACAGATTTTTCTCCTCTGGGATGTACCTGATTGGTGGGTTGGTTTGTGGCACTGTATACTTGGACCAGGGGTGGGGTTGTAATTCACTGCCAAGTATTTGTTTGTGTCTATGTCTGTTACCTCTGCTCCATTTGCGAGTTTCCTGCAGCATTTGCCCTCTTCTTTCATGAAGATACTGACCACTGAATATGATCAGACAGACATTTCACCCCAAAGAGGTTTTTATTTTTGTTACGAGGCTGAGTACTTTTTTTACAGTTCAAATAAAATATGCTGTGCCACCTCAGTCCCACCTCAGTATAAATTTTATTAACTGTCTGCAACTTTCTCACAGTTTATATGCAGTGGTTGTGTCACCATCCGGATGTGAAAAATAAAGACGGAACACTTAAATATATACAAAGCAAATTGATTTTACCCTCATAAAATTTCTCATGTCTGCTGGTACATGTAATCCCGACAAACACGGACATTTCTGTGTGTAATTTCATCGTTTCTCCCGTTCCCTCGCTCCACACCTGCTTTAAGAAGAGCTCCCTCCCGAGACATGTTATTTTTCATTTACTTGTGCCCCCAGGTTTTCAATCATACATCCATCACTAAGCAAACAAATAAGTTCCGGACCTATGCACCAGACACAAATATAGACATGAGTTATGAGATTCAGAGAAGCCGGGAAAGGATTTGGACGCTAATACACAACATCTGTCCCAGACAGGACTGGAGCATCCCAGTCCTGCAGCTTGCTTCTTTTGCACTCTCAAATATGTTTCCTTGTCTCATGTCAAAGAAACTAACGGGGGAAACCATAGCAGGTGGGTGTGGGCAGACAGGAATAAAATGATCATTATTAACTGTTTAAGTGCTGAATGCTAAGATTTATGGAGCCAAAGTGAGGCCGGTTGAGGTGTCACGTCGGATTTCCAGAGGCATCCGTCTTGCGGTTTTGGCAGCTTGTTGTACCTTGGGTTCAGATGTTTGCATCACACTCCTGACATCTCACCCCCTCTTTACAGGCTGCTTTAAGTACAGTACACCTCTGATCGCTCCCCTTTCCTCTCCTTAAACCATCTATCCATCTAAACATCTGCTTTTCATTGAGGCCTGAATGTCTCCAAAGACTTGAACGCATTAAACACTGGCACAAGCACAAGTCTCACTCTGGCACTTAACACAATGCTTAGGTGACTTAAAAGGGAGAGGCGAGAATTATAGAAAATGAAGTGTCACAGAAATAAAAAATCACCTAAGATTACCACCAATTACACTTAATAATGCTCTTCAGCCCATCTGCTGATCAGATGGAGAGCTGTTATTGTCTGTGGATAAATAACGATACCGCGGAGAATGAGAAGTGAGATTCATTGAGACAGACGGCAACACTGACTTTTAACTATGTGTCAGTGTGGTTTGATCTTTTCTGTGCCGTTCTGTATGGTAACACAGTCATAAGCGTATCTTGGGATAATCGCCATGTTGTTTCAAAGGGGTTAAGTTCTACTAGATTGGAGACATGTGTCTGCTCGGCTTTATTAGTCATTTATTAGTCACTGAGGTCAGTGTAGAGTTTTTTAGCCAAGGCACAACATTGAACTTGAACATGACTCTCATCATCAGCCCCTCAGGCAGCTCCAATAGGTGTACGATTACACTGCACCCTAACTGGCCATGATCCCCAATGGGAAAGTCAGCCAACAAGCGAATCAATGTAATCACTGTCACAGCGACCACAACCGTTCACTAAATAGTCGGCTCTGCTCTAATTAACACAATTATCGAGTCTGCCGTTGTTCATTGTTTCTGTCTATTGTCTTATGCTCAGCCTCCATCGTCACTGTAGCGGCATTAATCAGTGGAGGGAGAAGGACTAACGTGCACTTTCCACTCACGGTCATGATGCATCTGAGTTTTATGGCTCTGCACACTGCGTTCCTGAAGGATTTCAACAAGAAGAAAGTATGACAAATGGATGACGTCAGAGGCAGTATATTGCTGGGTGATTGGAACCTTGTTTCCCTTCACAACCTCAGCCAAAAACTAATCATACATGTCCAAAAACAAGTTCTCAAATAACTATGTTTATCCCTTTATAATTGCACTCTTGTTTGAGGAATTAGTTTTGCATTCAAATGCAATAGAGCGTACATAGTGACAAACTACCCTTCTAATCACTATTGCTTATACATCTATTGCGGCTGCTTATAAATTTGCTTCCAGCTTAAACTGTCGATGTCTTATGGATTCAGTTGAAATCCCACTATAGGATTTATGGTTTGTTACTGTGTCCATAGACTCCATGTTCCAACAAACTTATGCGTTAAAACCAAGAGTAGCTGTAACTGAACAGAAAAAAGCAAGCAAAAACATGCATTTTTTCTTTGCATTAATCCTCTCTTCTCCCACAGTATCATTCAACGTATACAAAAAGTAATTACCTTTTAACATCAGTTGACATTATTCAGTATCAGCTCAATTTCATGTGAAGTTAGCTTCTCTTTTTGGGTGTTTGCTAAAAAGAAAGTGCTTCTGTGATTATGAAGCAGAGGAGAACGGAAGCAATCAATCCCATATGAGAACATTTACAGAGAGGAAGATACTGTTGTGCAAACATATTATCAGACACCATGCCATCACATGAAGGTCTGCCGTGTAAGTGTTTTAAGAGGCAGATAACAATAGAGTCCTTATTTAAGTCTGTGTCCGCTGATGGCTCTGTTTACCACAGTGTCTGTCTGTGAGGATGAGCCACACATCTGTATCTGGTCAGCACTCGCCGGTGGCTTTCTGGCACTGTCATCTCTTTGCCCCTGCATCCCTGCTCTGATGCCCTTACAGTGGCATGCATAATTGGAAATGAGCACTTACATCTGTGAATATAAATGCAGCATACCACCCTGCTCGCTCTGAAGTACTTACTGGAAGTGGACACAATAGTTCACTTGTAAACTAAATGCTTACAAATAGCCACCAGGTAGAGAGAAATAACGGCCATCACTGTTGTAGAGTAGTTCAGTCAGTGATGTAGGTGAGCTCTTTTTGACTAGTAGCTACAGATAATTGTTCAGTAGGTTCAGAAGGTTGGGTTTGTTGTCAGTCTTTCATTTTATTGTACATGAATTAGTGCTTTCTTTTATTGACTTAGCTAACTGCAGAACCGCCTAAATTACCCAGTGGGAACTTTTGTCGACAGGTGCTTTGTATTCTTAGTTTGCAACTTTGGAAGTCTGTGACAAACAGTTTGAAGAATGCAAAATCATCCTGCTCCACAATACTCTCTATAAATCATTGTGAATGGCCATCTCATGTTGTTTTTGTCACTATTTCTGGATGTCTTACATTTCCCCTCCGCCTGCCATCGCTCTCTCTGGCCTCTATGTCTTGATCAAACTAAGGCTCTAACACACAATGAAAAGTTCAACGCTAAATTACCATGGCACTCATTCAATATAAACTGAATTTACTGTTGGGTCTCATCCAAGCCACCATATGTTAAGGAGGCTGTTTCCCAGAGCAGAGCATGACTGATTCTGTTAATGTAGCAAAGCTCTAAACCACTCAAGCACAATCTTTGTGCAGCAAAGGGATCAAGGCTTTTAATACTCATTTAACACTTTTACAAGAACATCCTTAATTTGTGTTTCAAAGTGAAAGCTATTAATATTACTCAGGAACAAGCCTTAGTTAATCTTGTATGTATTTATTGGTGGCAATGGAGCTGTTGCCAAGTGAATATTTTGATCATGCTGTGAAACAATGGTTGTATTATTGCTCTGTTATAGTAGGTTGGAGGCATGTAATCAGTGTTCTGGGATTGTCTGTGTCTTCTCTATGTCTTTTTCTCATTTACAGTGTGGATTTTTCCTGGCAAACAGCCATCTAGTATTTCGAAACAGAGCAGTAAGCTTCAATAGAGCATTGTCTTATGACTGGGGAAAGATTTACCTGGGTTACCTCATATGATATGAGCCAGTGAAAAAGACCATGTGCATCATGTCATTCATCAAAAACTAGGTTTGCCAAACATTTTTACGATCTTATTTTATTTGTTTGTTTGCATTTGACTTGCATTTGCACAGTTACGGCTCAATTAAGGGATCACTAAGGTTTTTCATCTTGCATCATGTCATTTCTGGACACACACACACACACGAGATTATTCTTGACCAGAAGCAGGGGAACATACTGAAAATTAGCTGGCCTTCAAACATTCATGCAGGGAAACATTTGTACACCAAGTAGCTTCAGCCAAAAGTCACTTAAACAAAGCAAAACAAAGAAGACAGAGCCCTACCTACATTTGTGTTATTAAAAACAGATCAGAAATGAAAATTATGTTGCACTCTGCTAATGGCTTTGAGCAAAACCAGCAAGAGAACTCTGCACTGTGCCTCGCCCACATTTAGTTACGCCTTTGTGTTTTCTGTGACCTGCAACAACACAACATTGGACACATAAGCTAAAGAGGAGAGGTAAAAAAAAAAAACGGGTCATAAACTGGGAATATAATTGCTCCTGTAACATGTTTCCCCATTTACAGTTACACTTTAATTGTCCCTTTTTCAGTTTGCTCTTTGCCCTGTTTCTGTCCTTGTGTGTCTGCATGCGCCTTTTACTTGTGCTTTTACTTTAGGTTTAGGTGACTTTAACAATAATACATTGTGGTGTGTGATAACATGTGAATAACATCATTAGAAGAAAATTGAATCTCAGAAATTGAGTTAAAGTTGGAGCTGGGGACATGTTTGGGATATCATTTTACACTGAGCAAATCTTTCCTCATCCACCAAGGTCCCCCTCTGTTATTTGCAACTGACTCTTCACAATTCATTGATGCAAGCTTTATTAAATGCTTGGGCCTGAATGATAAAAAACATTTCAACAACCTATTTTCTTTACTTACACAGTGAATGCTGTTAATGCTTTATACATGCACTACTATTAAGCATTTTTTTACAAATATTGATTTGTTATATTTTAATTACTGAAAATTACACAGTCAAAGATAAACATTTGCTCTCTGTTAAGTGTAAAAATGAATAGGATGGTTATTAATATTAAAACTTGTATTCTGAAGTGTTGCCTTACAAAGTGTTGTTGTCCCTCTGTTGCAGTTAACGGTGCGTACGGCTCAGAGAAGGATGCTGCTGGTGCTTTGGGTGATGGGGAGGGCACCTCACTGCAGTGTGGCCAGGATCTATCAGTGGGAGTTCATTCAGGCGGGCTGTACCCCCAGAGCCTTCACTGTGACAGACCCATGCCTGACCTCCTTCTGCAGGACGGTCCACACCAAGACACAAGGTAAACTGTCACATTTAGTGCAGAGCTATTATAATTTAGTTCCTGTTTTTCTTTTAAAGGTTTTCTGTTGGGTATAGTATTACAAACAATATGCAGGTGTAATGTGGATTTCATTATCTTTGCTGTTCTGAAACAGATGTACACATAACAGTATGTAGCTGAAAAGCTTTGCCCACTCTCATAAAACACACCAAAGCAGTCCAGAGGACAGCATTTATGTTCCACTAATGCGGTTCTTCTGTTGTGCAGTCTTTGACTACTGTTGGTCACGTCAGAAGGAATTTCCTGTAAACTTTTTCTTTATGTCCATTCCCTTCCTCTTTTATCCCTTCACTTTCCGTCCTTCAATGAATCTGCTTCCAGAGAGACAGTACTTCTGTCATATTGTCTTAGTATTCTTGCAGCCAATCAGTAAATGGTGCTCTGAAAGGGAGGGAAATGGAGGGTCAAGTCTTTATTTACAGTGAAGACAAAGTCTGCCAGTGGCTTTCTCCAGTCATAGCTAGGTTTAGCCCTGCTTTTTCCCTGGTGTGCTCAGGGAAGAGACAAAGACGTATCCTTCATGAGACAGAGCAGAGAAAAGAGAGCTCTTCTCACATCACTCAGGGGCTTTGGACAAAATCCATAATGAGCCAACTGACAGGAATGATTATGTTGGAGATCACAGCAACGCATGGAGAAATCTGACCTGGGGTCTCCATTCAGCAGGGCAAAGATTCCCACCATAATACACAGTATTGTAAATGGTGACCCCTTCATAGTCTGCAATTATGGCACCAAAACAGGTGACTCGCTATTTTTCCCCCTGTTGGGTTGGGTTTAACCCTTTTGTGTCATCAAAGCCTGTCAGTGGGACACACTAGCCAGTGGCCTCTCAGTCTGACTGGCCATACTCCTCTACTCTCTCCCTATTCTTAGACATAAATGCCCATTCACAACAGCTAGCTACACCAGAAGATCCTGTTTCTTATAATCATTAAAACACTTCTGGATGCTATTTAATGTTACCCATCCAACATAATCAGTGTAATAATAATACATAATTTATCCAACAAATGAATCATCTTTTTGCACTTCAGAATTGGAAAGTTTTAAAGTGTTAGGTTTATAATCACGTGATTTTTTTGTTGAAGGACAGAGGGGAGGAGGGCAGCAGATCTTGCTCCTGGTGGGAAGGACGTAACTGTCCTGTCTGTCATCAGGCTCTGAGCTAATGGTGCTCATGTTGCTCTGTGTCTTTTTCTGAACAGATCGTCCTCAGACTTCTCCAGGACCTTGTCGGTGGCCTCACCCAGCTTGTGCAGTGCCAATGGGGTTCACTCCCCGCTTGCTTACCAAATCAAACAAGAGACTTCAATGGGCTACAAGATCCACAGCATGGGGCTTGGCGGTCATAATACGTCCCAGGCTGGATATCAAAACTTAAAGGAGGACATCATTTTAGGGACTTCAAGGGACAAAATGGCTAGAGGCCCACAAGTTAGCAGTAGTGCTAGCAGCGTATGTACAGTAAACGTCACGGTGTCAGCGGACGCATCACAACCCTTTAATAATGAAGATGGCTCCTCCCCGCTGGCTTTGTCCCCAACAGGCTCCCATCATTCAGCGCGGCTACTCAGTGCTAACAGGCTGAAGAGGCACTGCCTGCCCCTGGCCTCGCAGTCCCCTGCTACTACAGGCAACGGCAGCGCCGTGGTCACAGCATCTCCTTCAGCTGCTGCCACGGTCTTAGACGACAACAATATCATCATCTGCTCGTCCTCACAAATGTCGATGGTCACCTGCAACGGGTTCCACAACAGCCTCTCTCCAAGCCGCAACAGCAACACCGGCTTCTCCTCCTCCTCATCCTCTTCCACATCCCCACCCACTACATCCTGCTCTCGGGAAGCCCCCTACAAGGCCCCTCCTCAGTGCAGCCCCCAGCCTGCACCATTACAGGAGAGGTGCCAACTGTCCTCACCTGCCACCTGCCTGCTGTCCCTGTCCTCTTCCTCTTCCTCAGTGTCGTCGGTGGAGCTCGAGCAGAGCCAGTCGCTGTGTGAGGAGCAGAGCTCCATGCAGCTGGGCCGCGGGGCTGGGGCCGCAGGTGGAGCGGTGGATGGAGGTGCTGATGGGCTGGGGCTACTCATGAGTGGGTCGGTGATGCCCGGCACACTACATTCAGCAGCTGAAAGTGAGGGCCTGTTGGAAGTGTCCCAGAGATCAGGGGCTGCTCTGAAGCAGGAGCCATTGGATGACTTCTCTCCCAGTGAAGATGAACTCTTTCAGCACCACTATCATCACCATCAATTAAGTGGTCGTAGTGGGCACCTTCATCACCACCACCCCCCTCGACCTGCCATGCCTCCACCCTACCACCTGCACCAATACGTGGGGCCCAACCCGGGGGGCCTGATGCACCATCAAAGCCAACAGACAGCACCAGCCTCCTCCATAGGACTTAAAGCAGCCCCTGGAGGCCCTCCTGGGTCCCACAGACCTGCAGAGCGCGAAGACATAGGAGCGGCAGTGCTCAGCGACAAGCAGGTGTGTCGCTGGATTGACTGCAGTGCTGCTTATGAGCAGCAGGAGGAGCTTGTCAGGCACATTGAGAAAGTGCACATTGATCAAAGGAAAGGCGAGGACTTCACCTGTTTCTGGGCCGGTTGCATTCGCCGCTACAAACCTTTTAATGCCCGCTACAAACTGCTCATTCACATGAGGGTCCACTCTGGAGAGAAACCCAACAAGTGTATGGTAAGTCATTAGGAGCCAAGGCCCTAACACCTAACAAACACTAGTTGACAATTTGCATCTAAAACATCTGGAACATCTGGTACAATAAACAGACCTTCCTATTGCCAGATCTTTTTCTTTCAAACTATTAAAGAAAAGTATTAGTTAAGTATTCATGCTTAAAGCAGATCATATTTGCTGCATAATCATAAACATCTGTTAATTTTGTTCATTTCGAGTGTAAATAGATTTATAAAACAATAAACTCAGTGATGAGGATATTAATTCACTCAAAAGATACACGTCTACGTTGTCCAAAGACAGGCTGGCCATGCTTCACTGCTGATTACCTTTCAACAGAATATCTTAATTTGCTTTGCTGTTATAATGGTAGTTCTTGTATTTTTAGTGGAAAAAGTGCTCTGAAGATGTGAGCGGCCTTTAGAGTAGTGCTAGCAGGTCAGGATAAATACGTTTGTGGTTGTATTCTTTACAGGTAAGGCTCCAATTCCCCAAGTCAACATAGTAATCAATGTCAAACTGTCACTCCCCTGCGTCCTTTAGCAAATGGAAAAAGCCCTCTAACCTCAAGAATGATTTAGTCCAAATACACAATTAGTCCACAATTTGTGTAGGGTGAAGCCATGTTTATTTTCATGAGCGCTGTGTTTTTTGAGAAGGGATTCAGATCATGAAAAGCCAACACACACGGTTAAAGTAACCAAACAATGCCTACACTTGATCCTTTTAAATGGGAGCTTTAAATGTTTAGCTGTCCCACAAGTATTAAGTGAATTGGCTTCATATCCAAGCCAAACACGAGGAGAAATGTAGTAGTCTGGAGAACGGAGCCACAAAGGAATAGTCGGCAACGTTCGCTAGTCTTGCTCAATTCACAGTTTTACCAAAAGCTCCTGTCAGAAGCAGTGCACTTCAATTTCAGGAACCAATCCAAATCCTAATTATCACAAAACTGAGTCTGCAATACTCCTGCAGCACCTGTTTTATCTCTGTGTGTTTTTGCTTAAAAGTGAAAGACATAGGCCTTGTTTGGTTTTCTGAATAGGAAAGCTGCTGATAAGATTACTGATGTAGAGGTAGATATGGATAAGATGCTTTGTTTACAGTAGGACAACTGAACGTTGTATTGACCTTCTTGCCTAAACAGCTATACTATAAAACTTCATCTTTCTACTTAGCGATTAATGAACGGTGTTTTTTTGTGCTGTTCAATCATGATGGCAAAAACACTGAAAGGTGTGTTTATCTACACTTGTATGTGGTTTGCTGTAGGTGCATGAATGTGTTATTGTTAGGTTTTGTGTGTTTTGGAGATGTTTACCATATGTGAGCTCTGGAACAATTTGGGCTCAGTGTGGACGCACCACTGGACTCTGTCTGCGGACGGGAGGCCCAGTTAAATTCAGCTCCACTCTCTAACCTCCTATCACCCTGATTTTAGACACACGTACAGAAAATAATAGCAATATTGTTTCCACAAGGCTTACAATAGAAGCTATTGATTCATAGTACTGTATGTTAGGTTGCACAGTTCCTCGTCCGACAGAACATAAACAACAATGTCAAATGTTTTCAGGCTTGAATCAACACTTATAATCAGCAGGGATTGACTTATGTTGCTATGGGAATTCAAAAGATAAACTTGGAAGGATAGAAAAAATAAACCCACTCCATGCATGTATTTGTAGTGACTTTTTTGTTTGATTTTATTATAGTTTTGCATAAGCAATGTATCCCCAATGTGTCGTCATAGAGTGTGTTGCTAAAGAGCTTTGTTCATTTCCAGCTCTGTCTTTTTATTTATTAGTGTTTACCTTTTTTAACTTCTTTATGCCTCTTGTGACTGTTGCACCCTTGTAATAGACAAAGGCATTCAAGAATTTGAGCAATTCTTTTGGAGGAAACCCATGAGACAGAACCAAGTGCTGTAGAATAACCAGGACTAATCCTTTTATTATCTTTCCAGCAGCAGATTCCATTGGCCGCTCATGAAGCATGACTTTCCTTATTCCAAACATAACACATCTTGCCTGTCTCTCACCTCCTCTCTCTACATCTATTGGATACTTTATATCTTTTTCATACAGCTGCACAATATTTGCTTCATGCTGCGTCTTGGCAGGAAAAAGTCATTATCACAACAAAGAAGTTACTCGGACCGCTGCGTGAGCCTGTCACTGGTTAATATTTTAAGAAATACATCACTTTAAAAAGGCAGTTGATTGTACACATGTGAACATTTCGGTTTGAGGTTCCTTAAAAGTTATTTATATGAACGTTTCGTTCCCTTTCCAATTAAAATCGGCCCTGGGCTGTTGTGTAGGGCAGGCAAGCGCTGAGGGACACGGGCGAAAAGGAAACAACATAATCTCTCTGCAATATCCTGTTGTGTTTCATGCCTAATTCACTTGTTGTTTTAGTTTATTACATTTTTTGCTAGTGTCTGCATAAATATTAAAAATATATCCAGCAAGAGTAGCCCTGACATGGTCCCAGACTTTGATATTATTCTGTTTTCTCAGAGGTCGGTCCAGTGGATTTGATGTGTCTGAAGGCAGGGCTGTGTGAGCTATGAAGGTCAGAAAATCTCATGTAGGCTCTGCGTGGAAAGGTTTACATGGTGACTTCAGGCTGCCGTATAGCTGTGTACGCTTTATTGGCTTCTCTGTAAAATGAGTTATTGTTGGCAGCAACATTAGGTCACATGTTGGACAAAAAAATAAAACATAGCTGCCATAAAATTGTGATTAAAGTTCACTTTAATCACATTGTGACTTTAATGTCATTGTGAATTAATTCAGGTTGTGTTAGTTTTGAGTATGTTTTATATGTCTAATGTATTTCTAATTTTATTAGAATTATCAGTATTGGGATAAAAAATGTATTACATTTTTTTTAAACATTTTTGTAGCAAAAGGTTTACAGTTTGTGAATTTACAGAATCAGTATTTAACATTTTTTCTTGATATATTTTTGTTTTAGTTGCCTCTGTTTAGATGCCTACATTTACTGTTACATATATAATCTTAATTGTATCTCATTAAGTATAAGACAGCATGCATTTTTTTGCTATTGAACTTCTTAATAATAATTTTTTTCTTCCATATCACTTGGTGATTAGTTAAAGACACATAAGATAAGAAAGATGAAAAAAAAAAATCATAAAAGGCTTAAAGGATTTACATATTTATCCGTTTAGTGGTTTGGACAAAAGTAATGATGAAGTGCTGCCGTCTTCTTTCACAATAATAAAATGCATGTCAGCATTAGCTGTGGGCCCTGTCCAAACTCACATGCAGCAAACAGACAACACCTAAAGACACACCATCGCTGACACACTCAGTCAAGCCACTTGTTGAAGGAAAGTTGGATGTTGAGTCCTGCTGGAAAAAACATAGATCATGGAATTTCCTCTTTTTTTACCGGTGTGAAACCAGCAAACATATATATTTAGATTTACTAGACTGATTTTTGGAAGAGAGTGGCCAAATCCCTCTACAGCAGACGCTGAGACATAGAGCGCAGACTGGTGCCAAAATGGCGTGTGTTTTTAGAAGTAAATGGAGTCTTTTGTGAGAAATCAGCTCCAATGCAGAGGAGATGAAACAGGGAGTGCCATTAGCTAATTAAAACTGAGGTTCTGCACATGACCCGACTTTTCCTCTCAATGCCGCCTGAAACTGGAGCTGTCTGGGCTCTGTGCGGGCGGCGAGTGACGCTGATATTAATGTGTTAGTACCTGTATGAGCTTCCAACTCTCTGCCTGTCTGAAGCATTTACAAACCACAAACAGAAGGTCCATCACTTCAACACATTGCTACCTGCTGAAGATTTAGTCGATGCTGCCCATTACACTTTAGGCCTCAGTTCAGTTACCCATGTATAATTTCTCCTTTTTATGCTTTTTAAACCTAAACAAATCAAAACAATATATTAAATTAAAGTAACTGCAGGCACCGAGAATTGTACGCATCTAAAGTTGGCTCCAAAATGTTTGTACCTTGTCAGTCATTCATTTAAAGTTCACCAGGTAGCGAAATAGTCTGTATCTCTACAAGCCCATAATCCCATCTTGTGGTCGTCCTGTGTCTTCCCATCGGGGCTGTGTGCTGCTCGGCAGTGCAGTCGTCATGCTAATACTAACACAATGCTATCCATATGTGATATTTGTATGATGAAACTGCTGTTGGACGGGCTCTGCGGCTGTTGTTTTGGCATTCAAATGAAAGCCCTGGATAGATGAGCCTTGCTTGTTTTCCTTGTTGAGCTGGCCTGGCCAACTCCTTGTCAGGCTGTAAAACTTTTCCAGTCAATCTTCTGCAGTAATGTAGTGCAGTACTCTCCAGCCGCTAAACATAACCCCATCTCTCATCTGTCCTTCTGTCCTGCTGCTCCCACGCAACATATAGGCAACTACCTATTCTCTATAACAATTACAGTAGTTGATCCTTTTTGCAGTTTGAATAACCAACACCACTTCAGAACTAACCACAAGGTCAAGTAGCTTCAGCCGACTTGCTTTCAGCCTCATAACCAGGTATCAAAGCGTGCAGGATTTTCTACATGTGATACACTCTAATTTCATTTGTCTGGAATGCGGTATTTTGAGTTTCCCCTATTTCCGCAACATTTAATCACGCTCCGCTATCGGAAACCTGACGACCGAGGGCTGCGACCGCTTATACATTGCACAGAGATTGTGTCATAATTGTTTCCCATCCAAAACCTTAATCAGTTTAACCTCTCTACTGAGCCAGATCAGTTTACAAATACATGGGAGAGATGAAGCGGGGTTTATGTGCGGGGTCTCCATCATGTGCTGGGGGCTGGGGCAGGGATGCAGCCTAGCGCTTGGAGATAAGCCAGGTTAACAGATGAAGGATGCTCAGGAGTGTTTTAGACATTCTTCAATGTATTCCCCATAAACTGCATGTTATTAATAGACTGTATCTGGAAAAGAGAATATTTTATCGTGATCCACCCCAGCAGCATATGCTATAATCCTCATTCACCTCCATTTTTTTTGCTTGTAATAATATCAGTGTCTTGTGAATGTTATTTTCATCTTATAAAGGAAACATAACCATTTTCTTCTGTTTTGTATCCATTTAAAATATAAGTGTGTACTCAGTGTGCCTTGAGCAAATCTCTGAGAGCATCCAGATGTTTGTTTATGTTTGTGCAGAGCTGTCAGAGTAGCAAAGAACCGACTCCTGAACACTGTCCACATCTGACTGCCGTCACATCTTCCACCGAAACGAGCAAACAAGAAGGACATTTATCCAGCACTTCTCCACCTCAACCCCACAAAGAGAGTGTCCCTCCGCCCAGCCAGACCCACACTGCCTCAGAGCAGACCAGGCTCGAGCTGTGGCTAATATATATGAGAAACTGAGCGGCTACTGTGCAAAATAAACACTAAGAGAAGTATGGATAAATTATGTAGCGAAAGACATGTTTACGTTCGGGGTGTCAAGTTTAAATTATGCGCCGCGGTGTTCTGTGGTTCGAGTGCCGGGTTTAATTTGAATGTTTGAGAAAAGAAGTGAAGGCTAGAGAAAACAGAGACGGATCAGACCGAACTAGGCAGCTAAGCTCACTGATGTCACCCCAAAAGACACCACATTTGCCCTGAATTCATCATGAGGCATTATGCACGGAGAGTCATTCAGTATGTACTCAATGTGAGGAGCATTTGAATCATTTACAGAATCTTCTATGAACAAACATCTCCAGTATTAGTTCCACATTGGTCGAGGCGTTCCAACTTTGGACTTGTGTGTTTATGGTGTCAGAACCTTCACTGGGTTTTCAGGTGGCCAATTCAAAGTGAGGCAGTGAAGACTGATCCAGACTCAATGGTCCAAGTAGACCGTGAAGGCGTAGCTGGTGGTGTTAAATGGCACATATGTCTAAACAGTGAGACCAAACCAAAACCACATCTAGTGTAATGATTGATAATGAGAGCAAGCAGGCAAATTAGAGAAAGGCAGACATAGAGGCACAATCAAACGTGGGCTCATTTGAGGACGTTTAAGGACACATTACTCTTATTGTCCTGTTTATGATTGTGTAACCCAGCAGAACTGGCAACACAGAGACTGATATTTAAGCCGGGATTTACCTCTCCCCCGTTGCGTTTTACACCCCAGTGATCTCTTAACTGTCTCCAGAAAAAGCCTGCTAACTTTGTGTTCCCTTTAAAACATCTGTTTCACATTCAGTCTGTTCAGCTTTGGAATCACTTTAACATTGATGTAAAAAGGTTTATGCTGGGCTTAGAAGCAGATTGCTTTAGTTATTCCGGCAGAATTACAGTAGAAGTAAGAAGCCTTTAAGTCGGAGCATATCCCGTTTGTTTTTCTTTGTTCTTCCAGCTTCTCATAACTCAGCAAACTGGCCTGTGTCACAGAGTAGCTATACTTTCATCACCACATCTTCATTAAAGTCCAAAACAAACAAAAAATATACCATTAATGATCACAACAAGATATATATATTTTTTTTTTTCAAATAAAGAGGACATATCACACCTCATTTAAATTATATTTGAAAATTATAACTTTTGAATTTCAGTTCTTTCGTAGATTCGTGGGCACATTCAGTAGTGAAATTTTAATCACAGGATGTAAATAGAGATTTACAAAATGACGTTTATTGATTTATTTATTTGTGGATGATGATGTGGTCTGGGCCTTGATTGGACGCGTTACGGTAAAAGTCCTCCTTGATATTCATGATTGGAAACTGAACCTTGTAACCCACAGAGAGCAAAAGAGCATGCAAACCTGGCACCGAGATGAGCGAACAAATCTTCGGGCACCGTGGCACCTCAGTTTCACCACATTTCTTCAGCAGCTGCTTTTTTACCCAGCAGGCTTTGTGGTCTGGTTCGGCTCCAGAGGCTTGCGTAAATGCACTCTCTTCCCCTTTGCCCGCTCCAATCCTTGTGTTTATTTCAATGCCATCGTGACCTATTGTTTAATTTTACTGGCATGTTTTCTGTCTGAATACTATAGTGCTTCTGGCACGTAGCTATTTAGCTTGGCAACTCTTAAGCCTTCTGCAATGTTTATTTGTTGTCACATCAGAGTTATTGTTATTGGGTCTCCGGTTTATGCTATAGCAGAAGTGAGCCTTTAGACAGCTGTGTCAACTGTTGCTTTTTGTGGACAATGAAGACAAAGCCAAAATACAATACTCACTGATTCTTTAGGGAACACTTGGACTCCACAAACACATTACTCAGTTGCCAAGTGCTACACAAGAATTTAAATTGAAATCTATATTTAAAAAGTACTGTAAGCCGATGATTTGAAACATTTTGTCTGCCTCGTTGGCTCACCTTGTAGAGTGCATTTTACATATTTCACTTACATATTTCCTGCCTGCCTGCTGTTTGACTATATAAAGACAAAATTGCAAAAGTATATACAAAAATCATGATACATTCCCCCTACTCTTCCCTAAAGCAGTACACATTTAAAGTCGTTTGTGGCGAATCTGAATGGTTAATGTCAGGATTTAGGCAAAGCTGCCATTCCAAACCTGTGGCAATGTCTAAAGTGCCAGTCTCTCCATCACAGACGGCCACAATAGTCCAAAGTAAATTGCAGAGAGTGCGTAATAAGGCATATTTTCTTCATGAACAATTTTCAAATTAGTGCATAAGGAAATTACAGTAGACGAGGCTGGATAGTGTAAAAACTAGACACGCTTAAGCTCATGAAAAATTGTGCAAAAGAATCACCCCTCTGTTCAAAATAGGTTTACGGCTGAAGGAGAAACTGATGGATGATTTTTAAAGGTCCAATAAAAAGATCACGTTACAGCTCAGGCCAAGCATCACATTGTTTTGTCATTATTTTAATATGAGTCCAACAAAGAAGCCATAAAGCAGAGCAGTTAAATCTAAATCTATTGTTTTGGTCATTACTGGATCTGTCATCCTTTAATAGCAGCGATATAAAATCCCCATTGAGGTATATAACACCCCATTGTGCAGAGAGGCAGAGGAGCTTATTGCCAATGGGGGGTGACAGCGAGACGAGAGCGCGGAGGCAGGTGAGAGTGAAAGGCGCCGGACAGATTGAAGCCCGGGTGTCAGTGGATGCCGTAGCTCCGAGCCCGTCAAACTGGATCCTGTATTGACTGCCAGTAACATCAGTCCAGGCGCCGGCTCGGGACACAGATCATGTTTAGGTTTTTCATTGCATAACCCACCCCGTCTGTAATTTCATGGCAGGTTCACGTTACTTTGAATGGGTTTATAATTAATGCTGATAGTTACTAATGGTCGTGGCTCTGGAAGCTTTCTATTGACCTCTAATTAGCCATTCTATTAAGATACGCCTAGGCTCGTTAGAATAAACACACGGCCACAAAAAGGGCCAGTTTGGCAGATGATCATTTCAAACAATAAAAATACAGCAACTTGTCTTTACAAAGCTGTTCATTGTTTTTCTACGTCTAAGCGTTATTTAGGGTTATGAAGGCTGGACCCTGTCCCAGCTGCTCAGGGCAGAGCCAGGGTACACTCTGGATTATCAGATCTCAATCACATTTATTCCTATGGGCATTTTAGATCCCCCATTTCACCTTTTATGTCTTTCCACTCCGAACTATTCGTAAACAGGAGAGAACATGCCAACTCCTCAGAAAAGCTGTGGCCTGTCGAACTGTTGTCAGGCCAAGATATATTTTTTGTTCTTTTTATCATGATTATTATGATTTGTTTTAGAAATTGTGTAATCTTTTTGTGAAATGTAAAGTTTTCTTTTTATATTTATAGTAATAGCATAGTATTAATACATTTTGCTGTTACCATAGATACATTTATTCATTGTGCTCGTCTTTTTTTTGTGTGCTGTATTTTTTGTTGACTATGTGGAACGGTTTTTAATTAATGTGTTTTTAATGAAATTTCTGATCTAGTGTCTAGTCCCTTGTTAAGAATACATTATGATGGTGCGTTGGCTGCATTAGATTGCAGGTAGATTATGCTTTCGCTGTCTTTACATCATAACACACATATCATTTTCCAGTGCCCTGTTTGTTTGAGAACGTGACCCTGTTTTGCTTCAACCCCCCCATCCTGGTGAACTGGTAAACCCCAGGCTGGCCGCTCCTAGAGGAAATCACATCTTAGCTCTCTAATCTGATGCAGGGCTGCAGAGCTGGCTGACATTTGAACGAAGGCCTCTGAATCACAGCAGGTTAAGTGCTTCCATGAAGCCTTCTCACTGTGTTGTTGTGCAGTCAGGTTTAGGCAGTGCCAGGCCTTCACCGCAGGAGCACAGGCTCAGATCCATCTCTGCACTTCCTCCTCAATCTCCACACAGCAGTCTGTGAGAGGAACACAACAGCTGGACAGGCTCATTATGCTAGCAGCCTCATTTAGTCATCATACCATTGCTTCCTGATGTGCCATCCACCGTTTTTAATCTGGCCCCGAAACTATTCAGGCATGAGTGCAAAAAGGCTGTTAAGAACAATTTCTTTAGTCATTTACATGAGTACTTCCTCCCACCAATTTATCGGCTGAGCTCTTGCTCTGCTCGCTTGTTCATCGGCATCTGGACAACACTCCCTCCTCTTTAGTCATGTGTATGTGTTTTCATAACTTACCCTTCATAAATCATGCCTTTACCAAAAGTGAGCAAAGGTTTAGCTCATTAAAGTGAGATGCTTTAATGAATCACAGTAAAGTGGGTGTGAATTCATCTCTGTTCCACTGTAATAAAAACACTCACTGCTATCTCTGATTCAAATTAAAGCTCTATTCACGACAGACGAGGTTGGCTGCTAAAAGTGTCTCGCTTCACAGTGGAAATGATATGTGTAAACTATGTAATGTGAATATTTCAGCCAAGCTGTGTTTAATTTGGTATCCTGACAAAGCGCATGAGAAACCTGTCTCTCTGTAGCTGTCTCGTTGAATCATATGGATATAATTTCATCCATTTACGTTTTTCTGCTCTTTGCTGTGGTTGCCACAGGGCATTTTGAAGCAGGCAGATTAAATGCACATGTTGCTCCCATCCGCAGCCTCCACTCCGAACAGTTACTGAAGTGTTGGTGGTTTTCCTCATTGGTCAGAGCATAGAAAGACACCTTGTGATAAACCATACTTATAAAGTTATACAAGCTGCTTTTCAGTGTTGCCACTCTATTATGCATGTTTTCATTTGCCACCAAAACCTCGCTGTTCGTCATGTCTGTCAGGCTTGGCAGTGAAGGAGTCTGGATGTATTAAACTAATCACAACAGAAAACCGACAGAGAACCCTTTTTTATGAGAGCCCTCTGAGCATAAATAATAGTGATTGTAATATTAGTTAACAGCAAAGAGTTTAGTTTCATCTCATTATCATCAGAAACAGAGAGATATAAACTCTGAAGGAGATTTTAGACATTCTCCAACAGCCCCTGAGAAGCTCCACCGACAAGACAAAAAAAATCCTGAGGCTTATTTTGACTCCAGTAGCTGATGACCCAGCGGGGAAAATGTTCTCCCAAAAGAAAACCCTTGAGAAAATATGAACCTTTAATTTCTTTCTGTTCTTCTCATATTGTTTATTAAAGTACTTGATCAGTCTTCTGTCTCGCAGCCATATTTCTCTCGCAAAGCACTATAACGGCTGGTTTGTTTCCACCGCGCACCGCTCCTGCAGGTTGCTAATGAGCCGCTGTATGTGAGGAGAGCTGCACACTGCTGCCTTTTAGCCCTTACACTGTTTGGCCTTTTCGCTGCCAGTCAGGAGTCATTTCCCATGAAGGCCTCAGGCACCACTCCACTCTGCTGCACGCTGCGGCCATAATCTGTCTGTTGTGATCAGCTGCCCGTCCAGTCTGTCAGCCGGCTCTCGCCCCCTTCAGCCGTGTCAAGATCCCGCTGTCATCCTCAATGTTTATAGAGCCACTGACCCCTCCACCGCTCTAAAGAGTCAAACGGTTTGAAATGGAGCTTAAATCCTTTCACGCTGCCAGCGCCTCTCCCTTCGTGTGCTGATCTGCTGGTTTACCTTGCGCTGAGATTTCAGAGAGGAAAACTAAACATGTTTAAAGCAATTAATGTCATTAGCGCCGTCTAAACTGTTTTCAGAGATAATATCAAAGGCAGAATCACTCCTGTGTGGTGTCAGAGCTGTGCCACAGTTATCTGTTTACACCACACTGACTCTTTTTGGTTGGTGAGCTTGATGGTTGACCCTATTTTAGACAGTTATGTTAAGTGCAGCACACAGAGAACACACTGACACATGTAATTTCAAATTAACACTCAGATATTTATATATAGGCTGTGATTCCAGTCTGTAGCTTCTAATAATGAAGCAGACACATAAGATAGATGGGGATGGAGCAATCAACAAAATGTAGAAATTTGTTGAAAAAAAGACTGTGACAATAACTGACTGAAAACAAATTACTCAACGTGCATTACTATTTTTTGTGATGAAAAAATAAATAAATAGAAATATTGACATTTTATGATTTTAATTAATTTTCTCTCTTGCCATCAAATCTAAAAAGGCAATTTAAATTGAGATTTATTCATTTAATTAAATCAAAGCATATGTTTTTTTCTTTGAACACTTTAACACCCACAGATTATGGACTTTACTTGAGTACACAGTGGAGTACAGTGCAGTGGCAGGAGACCATTCCAATTAAACTCTGATTTGTGATTTGACTTTTATTATTTTATTTTATTTTACAGTGTACAAAAAATGTAATTAAAAAACAAAAAATGTATAAAATAAACTGTATTCATGCAAACTGGCTAATCTGAACTCTTTGACTTTGTATTAGGAACAGGTCAGACTTCAGAAAGAGCAAAGCAAAACAGTCACAAAGTTTATTTTTTAATAGGTGTAGCTAGTGATGCTAACTTGTATTTATTTTCTACTGCTTATTCTTAGCTGACAGCTGGGCTAACAATTAGAGATGGACACTGACGGAGAACCACTGACACTCACATTCATCCCTATGGGCATAATCTCACCCCTTTTCTGTCTTTGGTCATCATTCTTTTATTAGTAATAATGAGTCGATATCCTTATTACACCCATGTGGTCCACTCGAATATTACACAAATAATACGTAATGAACTGAATGCCCCAAAACAAGCATGTTTTTGACACACGCTGAACTCCCAAGAAGATGTCATTTGGACCGCAAGTTTGGCCGCTCCTAAATATCCTTCTGTAGCATAAAATCTTTCGAGCAGGCTTCTGGTTAATGTCCGTGCCTCCAGATGGCATCGGCTATTGGTTTCCAGCGCTCAGGAAAACCTCATACTCCGCCGGCTGTGAGTCCAGCTCCAGAGTAATAATATGCTCTATACGATTAACACGGTTCTCTCCACGGACCCCGCACTATAATTTAGCCTCAAATTTGTACTGCGGAAAAGAAAGCAGTGAAAGAGTGATCATTCGTCGAAACGTAAATACACACATTTGGCACATCAATAATAGCTGTGTTTGTTTTCCAAACTGAAAAGCTTGGCGCAGTGTTTGAGCTGTCAGCGTGGCTCAATGCGGATGTTCCTCCTCTCTGAGATTTTTATGATACTTTCCCACCCTGGCTGTTTCTCTCATTTCAATGCAAACTTTGATTTGATTGGCACTGCTCAAGAAAATTATATTTCCGCAGTATAACATTGTGTGACATTTTAAGTTGTTTTCCATGACTGCATGCTGAACCTAGACACTGAAGGTGTGTGTATTGATGGAAGCTTGGATATATTTTTTTTGACTACACATTCCTATCCTCTGCTTCATTGTGTGTTTTAACTGCTCCTCAGATCCTTGGAGGACAATAAATGTTAATAAAGCCTCTGTCTGCGTGTTGGATGCTTCAGTTTCAAATGCCTGAGTCAAAGCTCTTGCAACCTTTATGAGGACCTGTGTGCTGTTTTGCTATAATTGAGCACATTAAGACTGAAAAGTGCCACACACAGACATGTACACAGAGCGGCCTGGTCACTGAACACGGCTCTACAATGACAGGCTTAGGTTTCGTCTATATTAAATGGAGGCTCAGTGAATAGAAGGCCTGGCTGTGCTGCGTGAGTCAATGAAGGAGGATGAGCCGATGAGCATTGAGCCCAGATGAAGCTGAAGGCCCATTAGAAGAATGGTGTCACTCTCTCCTTAGCCGTAACCTGACCTGTTGTTAGGCTTTACTAAAGGTCACTGTACAATGGACAGTGTGGACTGTAGCAGTGAAGCGGTTCTCAGTGGATAAAGTTATTTATTACAAGAAAAGTCATCTTAGTCTTATTAAGGATTTACCAGTGACTGAGCAGTTATATGAGTATGGACAAATCCTTCAGGATGATGAAAGAACTGGGAGATAAATACCATAAAGAGGCTGTGTTTTGTGAAAAAGTCCTTGTTCAATTTTTTTAAATCTTGAATTATTTATAACACAATGACAAAATTGCACTTTTTATCAACAGTGGGTTTAGACTTGAATACCTGACATTAATACATGACATTAATGCAGATTGTGAGCCATTCTCCAATCATTTTTATTACATTTTCATAACATTTCAGCCCAAAACATATGTCCTGCGTACATTTGAAAATATACACAATATATATGTAATTGTTTACAGTGGGACAAACATCTAAAAATTCAAGTTCATGAGGTTGGCACTGTCATTTATTCATTTGAGAGACTGGCTGTCTATAGAAACAGTGCTGTCACGTTGAAGTATCCTTCTAGTCCACAGCAATTCACTTAGTGACTCTTTACACAGCAGCTTTGCGGGGGTCTTTCAGGGCCTGCCTCATCCACCAATCAGCCATGTTTTCTGCTTAAAAGCAGAAGTGGAAATGTGAGAAGCATTATGAATTATTCACATGTTAACAAATCTGTGGTGTTCATTGGCTGAGTGGTTAGGATCAAATGGTTCAAGTCGGCTCGGATATGGCCTTGTTTACAGTCACTTGTCAGTCTAATGCACCATACACAACAGAACACTTATCTGGTGATATGCATTACATGTATTTAGTGCTGCTGTACTGCACACGCTAGTTTCTCTGCTATTTCAGCATCTTGGACGACAAACTTGAGGCAGGTGCAATTGCACTCATGCTGCTGTCTTTCAGAGAAATGTGGTTTTCAACAATATTCCCTGGAAAGTAATTCAGATGCCTCTGAAAAATGAACATATACCAGACATGTTCTTAACCATGTCTCACTGCAAATTTATTTCCCTAGATTTATTTCCTTTTGCCTGACTGTGTGTCTGCGGTCTGTGCTGTCATTTCTTGTCCACAGTTTGAAGGCTGTAACAAGGCGTTTTCCCGTCTGGAGAACCTGAAGATTCACCTGAGGAGCCACACCGGAGAGAAGCCATACCTCTGCCAGCACCCTGGCTGCCAGAAAGCTTTCAGCAACTCAAGCGACCGCGCCAAGCACCAGCGCACTCACCTGGACACGGTCAGCAGTTCAACCACTGCTCTGTCTCACTCTGAACACTTCCGACTTGTCTCACGCTGAAGTAAAACTAGTTGGGTGGTCTGCGGTATTTTTGGTGGCCAGGTTACAAGCTAAAAATGAACAGAATTATTAGATATGTAAAATTAAAATCCTGATGAATTCTATACCTCTAAAATCAGTCATTTTGATCCAGTGTGGATATATGCCCACTCTTTTACTGCGACCTGCATTGCCATCCAAGCCTCCAAACCTCTTTCCATGTCTTGACAGTGTCAGAGTGTCAGTCAGTGCACTGCCAGGCGCACTATGTTGGCCTTGATGCGGCACAGATCATTAACGATCACTTCCATTAGACTACCTCACATGTAAGGCCATAACACACTTGGACTAGAACCTCAGGCTCAGACAGAGCTCTGCCTGTTTTCTGACCCGTGAAAAGGAAGGAAAGGTTGAGTCAGACATTGCTGCCACTCGTCATGTCTCACAAACCAACCAGTACTTCACTTTATCTCCACGCTCATGCCAAAACAATTTGGGAGTTTGTACGTTGTTTTGGTTATTTTATACCGTTAAAATCGTTAGAATGAGGTAATCTCTCATACTTTAGGAAAGCACCTCCTGTCAGAAATTTTATGCTTGAAAATTTTTAAGTCTTACCCAAGCATAAATCTAACCAAAATAATAATAATAAAATAATAATAATAATCTTTTGAAAATTTAAAATAGAATTTAAAAAATAGCTAAGTTATTTTTTTTTTGTTTAATTTTGCAGTGAATATATTGCTTTAATATATTCTCTTATTAGCCAGACAGTGATGCTTTTAGTTCCAGAAATAGTATGTGACTCATAGCTAGGACCCTTGAATATCCACTTGTGTTCGCCTAATACTTAAGGGTTTTCTTCCACCATCCACTCTTTCCACAGCAGAACAAGTGATAGAGCTAATCTGAGCCCAGACTCTTAAGACTGCACATTAACACCAGCTTCACAAGGCTTCACTAAGGCTGGCCTCCTCCCTGCTCTGCCAAAAACACTTGAGAGGAAAATCATTTTCAGACTTTAATGATATTTATTCTACACAGAAGTCGTGGTTGACTTTTTTTCTGCCTGCATTGGGCGCGTTTCTTGACAAAGCAAACACGGTGGAGATGAGTGGCACAGTGAGCGGCTTGGAATAACAATGGTTTATTTACAGAGAAGGCTGAGGTTTGGAGGGAAAGCTAATAAAGACACATATCCTTTTACACTTTAATGGCAACCTGTATTTCCCAAAACTGAAAAAAAACGTACGTATAGGGGGAAAAAACTCAATCTGTGAGCTACATGCTGTATTTGCTTGGCTAATGAGAAGAAAGTGAAATGATGAGGAAACGCCATCCTTTTACAGTTTTCTGTTACATTAATCTGCATGTTCCCTCTCTTTATTAGTGGTCTGTACATCAGAAAACTGTCTGACGTGCAGACTGATGGTATGAACAACCACCACAAAATGAGAATAGCAGTTTAACTCTATTAAACTTTAAATAATTTCCAGAACATTAGCTAAATGCATTTATGTTACACAACCTAAACAAGTATGTATGTACTTTGTCTATATGTTGTTTTTTAAATATGTTTTTATTAAATTTTAAAACGACTCAATTGTCTTTTTAACCTTTTCCTGCCTTTTTCTTCTTCTGCTTTGTTTCCTCTGCTTTTCTCAGCTCAAAGGTAGGAGTTAAACCAATCTTTACTTCTACAAATTTTCTTTTCACTTCATTTCTTGTGCTTCTTAGCTTTTTGTATAACTTTTTCTAAATCAGTTTTAAAGTAAATATTTTTCATGGGTAATTCTTTCTACTTGTAGAAACCATATGCATGTCAGATCCCTGGCTGTACCAAGCGCTACACAGATCCCAGCTCACTACGCAAACATGTGAAGATCCACTCGGCCAAAGAGCAACAGGTGCGTAGAAAGGTAAGATTCAACAAAGCGGCAGAAATATTGTCAAATTATGAATCCAACTGAGAATCCATGAGAATATACTAACTCAGCCTTACCTCATATTTTAGGAATAAGTCTTAAATGTAGCAGGCAGTGCATTCCAAAATATTTTTAGGAAACAAAGAATAAACAAGTTCAGGAAACTGTGGGTTAGGTGTGGTTTCTTGTGATAGATCAGGTTTGGGTACATTTCATCATGTCCACGGTCAACAGCTTGTTCTTTCCTGACTGGATCAGGGTAAATAAGAGAGAAAGGGCTCATTGTTGTGGAAGGGGCTGGATAGTGGCAGGCTGCATGATGTGTTCCTTAACTCCGAGTCGTAAAGGGAAACATGTGTGCTTGTAGCATTGTTAATAAGCTGTAGTGGAGAATTCTCCTGTGGCCAGATGTTATGGACAAATGTCAAACAAAGACTCTTACTCCACTCTTGGAACAGGACCGGAGAAAACTGTTAGGAGTGTCGCTGTGGGGAAAACAGGGCCCCAATTACATGTGATGAATGTTCTGCAGGGCACTCTGTGAGGACATGCACTCTGATGTACTGATATACAGCGTTAAATCAGTTTGCAAATAATGCCAGCTGTAAATAGTGCTGCACATAAGCATAATAAAATATTCACTTTCAAATGACAAGTGAACAGATAATGTCATCAGATCAGTCAGAGCATGACTATGAGTAAGATAAACACAATTTGAACCAAGCTACTTTCCAAACACAAAATTACAGTCAGGAATAGATTTTCATAGAATTATTTGGAATTTATTTGTGAATAAATTTTGGAAGGTTTGGCCCACTGTTAGAATAAATTATGTGAATGTTATCAACTTGTTGCACATAACTGGAGCACATTGCCAGTGTTTGTCTGGTCCAAATCACTCACAGCAGCCGATGTCAGCACTAATATGCATTACATATGTACAGCAACAGTGGATATACATGTACTGAACACACTGTATGATGAAGGATCCCAGACTGGGAGCAAACTCTAAAAGGTAAATCTGCTGAAGGAATAAAAGCCATCATAGTTAATGCTGTTGAGCCGTGTGCCTGAGGATGTATATGCAGCTACAGCAGTGGTCAGCTCTTCCTATGGTCCTTACCACAGATGTCCTATTTCTTCCGTTTTCTTCTACATCTTTGAACCTTGATCTAAAACATGTCTCCATTGTTTGCCTTAATACTGCTGCTGGCAGCTGGCACTAAGAAAAAAACAGAAGCATTCTCCCATTGGCTTGAAGTTGGCACACTGATCACACTTCTTAATGTCATGGCCAAAAGATGACTCAAAAGTGAGTCATTAACTATTTTTCCCTGGTTCCTTCTGTATGATAATGAATTCTGATTTGGACAGATACTGTTTTAAATTAAAATTACAATCATGTTATGGCAAATGAAGAAAACAAAAACATAAACTGGCTCATGCCTAGAAATGTGCGTTTTGTTCTTTGGTTTTGCAATATGCCAAACCAGATGGAGCTGTCTTTAACGAATAAACACACAGTCTTGCTTCTAGTTATTTATGTGATTTCTGTTTGGTCGCCAGCTTCGGCCGTGCCCTCACCTGGAGCAGGACGTCCTGAGTGACTGTTTGTCCATGCAGCACCTTCAGGGCTCCACTTCTTCACAGCACCTCTTTAACGGAAAAGACGGCCGTTCCCCTGGACTGGGCCAGGACATCTTCTCAGGTGCTCACAACATTCATTTCCAATGTCTACACTGATCTGTAATGTGAGTGAGAAGTTGTGAACCCTGGCTTCTGACCAAAAGGTTTAAGAGTTAGTGTTATCAGGTTATTTCTCAGACAATTGTTTCAAATTACACAGCTATGATCCTCTATATACAAAAGTGACGCTGGTAAGAGATTGCGAAAAGAGATGAAAGAAAAATGAGCAAATTTTGTCCTCTAATTACATTTGAAGGAATATAAGAAAGCTTGGAAGATCAATGAAAACACCTATTACCTGTCTTTATTATGAAATGTAAATCATCGTCCTGTACAGCTGAACACTGAAGACTGGCCATGCCCCAAAATATCATGGGAGAGAAAATATTGGTTTCTTCAACAGAATAACAGGACTGTAACTGAGGTTGAACCGCCAGAACACCTGGTGAAGCAATCTCCAAGTCACTGGGTGTAATCAAGAGCCATGCCATCACTCCTGCAGATGTATTATAGTCATTTTGTGCTTTTAGCCCATTGTAATCATCATACTTTTGGCCAAGCCTAAACAAATAACCCTGCCATGATTTATTTTACTGCTTATACACATTTTACTAGCACAGCTATTTATGCTGAGAAAGAATTGTGACTGACAACTTTGTGCTTGTGTATGTTTGGTTTGTGTTTTATGGCTATTTCATGTTGTCAACTTGTCATCTTGTCATGCAAAGACTGCAAAAACCATTAGCTGTTGCGATAATGTGACAACATTTATTCAACACATGTGGCCTTTAAACTACTGTTCCTCAAACTGATGAATTTGACCGTCACTGAGTCAACGCCAAAGTGGTTTATAAACGACAATGATAAATCCTTTTTTAAGACAAAGGACACTGCAGTTCTCTTTGCTTCTGCACACATCTGTCCTTGTGTTTGTGCCTCCGCTGTTTCCCGGCTCCCTGTTGCTCTTCATTATTGTTGCTGGAAATGACAACCACCGCTGACCGTGAATGCAGGGCTTGTCTTCGAACGCCGGACCAGGCCTTGCAGTTTTGGCTTTTCCTCCTGCGCTTGCTCTCCTTTCTAAATGGTTTAAATGGTTTAAAGCCCGAGGAGTTGGCTCCAAACGGATACCAAGGCATTTAAGGAGGCTGTGTTATTCAAGGCCTACACCAACGGGGAGATGTTGCAGGTTGGCATTTGGGCTCCCCATTTGCATGAATCTTGCTTTGTGTTTGAGCCAATAGGATGCACGGAAGAGGTGGGGTGAAATGGGTATTCCATTATTCCATTATTAACACTTAGCAGAAAGTGAGTCATACTTCCAGGCAGAGTTTAACTTGTTTTGCTGTTTGCTTTTTCACATGACTGCAGCGAGACTTATGAGAAGCCCCTCTCTGTTTTATGGAGCATTATTAGAGTGTTCCCCAATTAACCAGAGGAAGAACTCATCGTAGTTTTAGTGCGGAGGTTTATTTCTGCCTGCTGTTAGGGTGACTGCTCCATATTTCTCTCCATCTTCTTCTCACACAGATGAACTCAACTTGAGTGGTTTCTGATCCGATCCTGAATATCCTCAGAGCATAATCCTTACAGGAGTTCTCTCCTCGCTTTCTCCTGTTGCAAGGAACCACCGATGAAATTGAGGCAATCATGGCCATTATTTGTCGACTGTTTTCCTGGTCTAGTAGCAGATGTTGAGGGCTAAAGGGGAAAACATTTAAGGCTAGTGATTGATGATTTGCGGGTAATGAATCAAGCTTGTAACCATTTCAGAGCGCTGTCAGATTGGGCTTTGGCATGCTTCCACTTGAGAACAGCTGTGCCTGGAAACGGCAAAACCGGGAGCTCCGATCTTCTCCCGTTCTTTCATCTCCTTCTGCCTCCTCGAGATGGTAACTGCCGCAGACAGTTAGCTCTGGGAAAGAAATTAGCTGAAAGAATACCTGCGCAGGAGTACAGTTCAATTTTGACTGTGCACTGTTTATAATGTTGTCTAAGATCTATTGCCACTGCAGTCGATGGTTTAGTCTCTGTGGTGTTTTAAATTGTCGTCAAAAAATATTCTTCTATTTTGGAGCTCGATACCATAAAGCAGAGCAGCCTGGGATTGATTGCACTCACACATATCAACCTTGTTTTATGGAATTGGAATCTACACGGGACAAATGACAAAGATGCATGCATGTTGTATAACTAAACCCATTAGCGCACACACACACAGAGGCCATGCACTAGCCTTATTGCTCCTAAACGCTCTACTGTTCAAAGTCACTGCTGAAACATATGTAACATTTTACTTCATTATGGTGTAATAAGAACAAACAGCTGTAAGGACAACCCAGGCCAATCCCCATGGCAGTACAAACAATGTACCCGAAATTACAAACAGCACAAACACAGGGCTTTTTACTTTACACAGCTCTCTGATTGGATGAAGGATGTCAAAACAAAATCCCGTTGCCCTGAAATGGATTTTAATTTGCTCAAAGAGACGATGGAGCGCAGGCCCCCGAAGTTTGTGTGACACGTTTACTAAATTAGCTTTGTTTGGCTTTCAGGCATGTACACTGGCTCCAGCACCCCCCATCACAGCGCCCCCGCCGAGCTCCTCTCCCCCGCCCCCAACGCCGCCGCGGAGCTGCCGCCGCGCCAGCACAGACTGGACCGGGACCTGGGCAGCCCTCACCTGTCACCACTGGCCACCATAGAGTGCACGAGAGACGGGTGAGTTATCCACACATACGCTATCAGATACAAGTTTTGGACACAGGTACTCCACACGGGCACTGCAGCAAATGTGTAGTTTCTGATAGCAACCGAATACTGCCTTTGGTAATTGTGCACTATACCCTACCTCCCTACCTCCCTACCTCCTCCCCTATCATCTTGATCTGCAGCAGAATCAAACGGGGAAGCACACGGATCATGTAATGCTGGCTTGAACCCTGCTGACTAACTCTTTTGGCTTTCTCACTGGAGGAACACTCTGTTACAAACTCTAAGAGGTCTCCGAGGGGAAACAGGGATGTGCTGGGTCACGCTGGGGTCGCCGTGACACACAATCAACGCTATTTCTGGCAGTCGCATCTGTATTCATAAGGTCCCCTGTCTCCTCTGGATCCAGCAAAGTCATCCCAATGACCACACCGTTTCGTTGTCGTGACTCATGCTTAAAGAAGTGTGAAAGCATCATCTTCCATTGTTTGTTATTCCGAATAATTAGTATTACGGATTATGATTATGATGCTGTTCTTTGTTTACCCTTAGAGATTCAACTTACACAACACGGCCGAACAACTGACACTGAGATATTCAAATGATAGCAGAGTTTTGTATTTGTGCGTTGTTAGTGGAGATCTTTTGGGAAATTGTTTAATAAGCAAGCAATAAAACTTATAGGGAGTGTTCATATGTGTGGCAGAAAAGATCATCACAACAATAATACACGTATATACATTTGAAAGAAGTGTTGATATTGAAAACAAGGACAGACAACTCTTTTCATGTAACCCCGAGTGTGTGAGCACCGTGTTTCCTATTAGTGCTTGTGATTTCCCCCGAGAGCCGTCCGAGAGACTTATAGAGCCCAAGTGTCGTCAGGAGGCACAGCGTGTACTGCACTAAACAATGTGCCGAAAACCAGAGAGGTAGTAAAGAAAAACAGCCTTTTACAGTTTAATAACATTGAGAAAGAGTGGAATCAAGCGTCGTAAAGCCCACCTTACAGAGGCGATCGTGTTACGCTAACATGCTGTTAACTCTGTAGAGGTTTATGTGAGTATGTGCAGAATATGACCATGACAACAAATTTAGGCAGTGCTTGTGTTTGTGATCGTGTGTGGGAGAGTGTGTGAGTGAGAGAAGTTTACATGTACTAATTCAGGAAACACACATGATTGCATGAGATTGGTGTGTCAGGCACAGCAAGCCGGTCAACTTCCAGCACAAACAGAGCAGTGCGCCCAAAAGCTTTAGATGTTAACGTCCAAGGGCCACTCGGAGATGTCAGGCCGGCCTGCGAGCATCTGGAAGGCAATGTGTTGCTTCAAGCCTTGAAAGCTGGAGGAAAATGCTGTTGAAATTACGCTGCGGTTTTTGTGCCTCTTTCTCGGCGGCATTCACAATTACAAGTGCGAGTAGGGGAATGGAAAGTGAAAAGGACCTGAGCTGGCCATGCTGTAACAGCCAGCATATAGGCAGGGTGACATATTGGAAGTGAGACATAGGTTTGTTCCTTTTGGCCCTTGATGAGGAACATCTGAACCATTTTATAAGCGTACATGCATTTGTATGTGTAAATCTGGATCAACGCATGCATGTGGTTAGGAGCCCGAAACCCATTTCTCCTTCAAAAATGTAACTTAAGAAACCATTAAACCAAATCAGAAGTGTCCCTTGTTGCTATGCATATATCTTTAAGGCTCTCACTTACATCCTCTACACATGTGATGTGATGACAAGTCACATTAAGTGCATTAAAACTGCAGCCATTTCCAAATGTACTGATTTCGATCTAGTTGTTTTACAAGAAACACACGTTCAGTATCATTAGGTCACTCAAAACATAATGATTTCCCCTAAAATCCACCCCTCACTCTAAACTGCCCTCACAAATAAGAGTCACCATGGCTCAGAGTCCCCACCAGGACACAGGAACAAGGCACACACACTGTCCTGCCCGGTGTGTTGAGCTGGAATGTAACTGAATGAACTGGGCATGAAACGTCTACTTACATCTGCCTAAAGATGGAGCATTTGATTTACATGTTTAAAGCCTTAAGTATACAGGCTGCTGCCAAAGTCAATATCAGCGCCGCACTTGTTTTTCCCAAACGGTTTAGCGGGACATTAAACATTTTGACAAAATTATCAAACTAACCTGCCTCTAGTGTGGCAGCCTCTGACCTCATTGCTAAATGTGTTTTCTCTGGCTCAAATGGGCCATTTAGACTCTTTTGACTTTGTAAATACCAGTGTCATTTTTCTGAAGCGAATATTAAAATATGCCAGATAAAATACATTTGCTGATCAGTATGGCACGTTTGTGCGTAGGGCCTCTCATAGAGGAGGCTGTTCCACCAGGGCGGCCTGTGTTCACAGAGACACTGATTGTAAATGTTGTCATTCACTGCTTCAGCCATCTGTGGTTATATAATTGCAGCTGCCTTTACTTGCATATTGATATTAGAGCCCCTCTGTAAATATTAGTCTGAGGTGGTTTGATACCTCTGCAGTGATTGACACAAGCTAACCGAATTAGAGTGGCAGCACAGAACTGCATTAAGAGATCCCTCTCTAAAGTGAGACGTTCACTGCACTTAACCCCACTATGTCCTACTGCCAGTTATTATCATTTCAGTCAGCCAGAAAAACAAAAACATTTTTGTGGTATTTAGTTTAGAGACCATGTAGACACTTAATGCTGAGTCTTCAAACATAAACAGTTAACACAAAGAAATTATTGATTAAAATAAATGAAATGGATGAAGGATTTAGAGTCAGAAAAACGAAGAATTTTTATGAAGGTCGGATCATTCCTGTTCAGGACACTTATCTTTCTGGGACTGACAGAAACCTTTCCAGGGGCCAAAATATTGATGCTGAGGATGCTGTTGTCTGTCTCTCAAGCGCAGCATTAGCTTGCTAAGTAGAACCAGAAGTGTTCCCACCGATCTGCGCCAAACAAGCCCCTGTCATCCATCAGAGGGGCTTAACGGTGGGCTACACTGTGAGCATATGAGAGGGGAGGCAGAACATAGGGACTGTGAAGGACAGGGTCTGATCCTGCTTCCCTTGTGGGACGGTTAGGTGAAGGTGAAGGAAGACGGACGAGGAGCAGAGCACGAATGCTCATTATTCTTCAGACTTCTTTCCATCTCACTGTGCCTCTAGGAAAAAAACAGGAGATAACCTTTTTATATCAATATATTTGATGTGATAACATTCCTTAACACAAGTCAAATATCCAGACTTTTGGCTTTGGGGCAGAAGTGTTTCTGAGGCTGCAGGTTAGTCATGGATTTAAACACTGAATTTCACAGAATGATGTCAACTCTCCCATATTACTCACAAAAAAATGACCGAGCCAGTAACAACAGCTAGTAACAAAAATGTGCCTACTACATATTTACACATGGACAAAGAATGAATAAACCATTCAGGGCTTTGAAAATCCTCACATTAACATCTCCTCTGACACGTTCTTAATCCAACAGAAGACAAAGGTTACCTCATTCCACTGTAGCAGAAAGCACACAAGGGTATTGTATATCTCTCCATACGCTCACACTAACCCCACGACCTGCACATATTCATTTAAATCACTCCATCAATAAGACGGCCTCACCTTAAAATCCCCTCAAACTCAACCTTGAGGAATCATCAGGTCACATCTCGCTGCAGAGGACAGGGGTGGGTGGGCTCGATGGAAAAGTGGAGTAGTGCAGGATCGTCAGTAAAGATGAATATCAGGGGAGAGATTAATGTGGCATATGAAAGATTCTCCTCATACCATGGGCCTGAGGAGCTAGTGAGCAAGAGACCTGTGTGAGCACGGCTGGCAGTGATTATCTATGATTCACTTTAGCTGCACATAGAGGCAGCTTGTAAAAATATGAACAGTATAACTGTTTCCTGAGTTTGTGCTGACAGCAGCTCCTGGGGAATTGCTGCTCTCTGCGGGAACACATGGCCATGCGCTGGACATGTGCCAAGCCATAGATTAGCCATGCTCGCTAAGAACTCCGTGCTCCAGAGGTGGACATGCGTACGCTGCCAAGGAGCTTCCTCACAGAGCGGAGACACACATTGGGTCAAGTGTAGTGCAGAGGTGTGCAGTGTGAAACCTGGTTAGACATTTACAAAGACACAGAAGAAATCCCTCTCAGTCTCACAACAGTTCATTTAAATATGTGAGGACTTTTCAAAAATGAACCGAATGAAGTATTAGGTTTAGTTCTAGTAGATTTTTTTGTGTTCATTACATTATTCAAAATTATTTGTTGGAAGATTTAATAATTTTGTGTTTATACAGTAATATACATAGGTCACATCATACTGTGTACCATAAAATAAACTTCTCATTCTGCACTTAGTTCTATATTATGATTTTTTTTGGTGTTCATTATGTTATTCAAATTGTTGGAATTTAATAATTTTGTGTTTATACAGTAAACATCACATCATACTATGGACCATAAAATAAACTACTCATTCTGCACTGAAAGGAAAGCTTTGTAGCTACAACTCTTGGGTTATGTTAATTGTCCACCTCTGTTCATCATCCTGCCAAGTCCCACACAAGGCCGCTGCCATCCGTTGTGTACTGTGTGGGACGTCCCATACATGGTGCAGTGGGTCAAACAGTAGGCTCCAGCCAGGCCAGCAGCAAGCAGTCAACTGAGGGCTCGGCTGCCTCCAGGAGCTCTCTGTCATCACAGTCATATAGGGCTTACTGCAAACCATATGGTCCCAGGGCACAGTTACACAGCAGTAGTTTATGTGTTGGCATTCCTCATTTGCAGTCATGAGAGGGCACTAAGTAGTTGTTGAATATTTTGGTAGCTGATTGGCTAGTTAAAAGGCACATCTGTTGGCTATCAGTAGAGACTTGGACAACATTGCTATTTGATAATGTGTAGTGCATAACATGAATTTATTTAATCATTTTGAGCATGTTGTTAGCATTTAACATTTAACATTTAAGTGTCTCGATAAATCCCATACGGTGCTTACTGTTTCTGGGTTAGTTTATTAAAGAGATCACTCAAAGCTAAAACTATTTTTTTTTTGGTCCTACAGTAAAGTTGTTGCAAACTGCCATCAACGCAGAGTTCGATCATTTATTAAATAATAATATTTTAAGATGTCTTCAGTAATGTGTCTTTGACTTATTTAGCTGCGACACTAAACCGCTGTGATGTTAATATACTGTTGACTTTGATTGAGAGTATGTTGAATGCTGTCCTCAATTAAAACAAAGCTTTAAGCTCTATTTAAATGTTACACTGTTCTGACACAGTGTGTAGTTGAGAGATTATGTTCCTGAAAGCAATTTGCCACAACAGTATCAAATAACTAATACAACTGATGGCTGGAATAAACCCATATTTAAAAAGAGATAAATACAAGAAGATATGTAAACCCTCTGTGCCAAATATGTTCTCTCTCTGAGGGGTTCAGGATGTGAACATGGTTGTGTTTTCTTCTCTGTGTGCCACAAAGCATGATCTTACTTTACTGTGTTGATGCCTTGTGTGCACAAAAGGCTTGGTTCCACTTGAATGCCACTCTGGTGTTTGTTGACTTAAGATCATAATATGTGGTAGGAGGACGATTATATGTGGGGAGCCGAAGTTTCCACACACCGAGATGGGTTTTTTTTGTGTGTGTCTAAGATCACTAGCTGCTCGGCTGGGCCTGTTGGATCATGTGGTTAGCGGGTCGCATGGAGCTTCAACTTTGATTTAGATCTTGTGAGGCATAAAGCATGTTATTGAGTTTCTAAAGCAACTGACCGTGTGTGTGTCTTTCACAGGGTGTCGGGTCCTCTCCTGTCTCCAGGGATCAAGGGCACTGGGACGCCTCCTTCTCCGCTCGAGAAACAGAATGTGCACCCACACCACAAGCCCTACACACACTATCACCACCTTCAGTCTGCCAGCGACGGTAAGACACACTGAACAATAACATTTGACTGAATACATTTCACTTTATTTCAGGAAATGTGTTTGAGGGGCTAGACAGAATATTTTTATTGGTGTTTAATTTAATATCCTGAACTTTCCCTGGGACAGGTGATTTTTTACACATTTGCATTCTGTTGCCCAACTTTGTTTAACTTCGCATAGACTTTAAAGTGTCAGATCACTTACATATTCCGGTTCTTAGCAGCACCGGGTCACACCACAGACCCGGTGCTGCTAAGGCACACTAGAGCCACATGAAAGGCTGGAGGAGAGGAAGTTGTCCTGTAGAGCAATGATACTGCCCCGTGGCTCTGTCAGAGCATTTTCAGGACAGAGAGATCTGTGTCATTCAGACAGAAAGAGGGAAACCGCATGCCGGAAGCCTTTTCCTTGCACTGAATTAGTCAAAATGCTGGCTCATGTTTTCAGCTGTGTCTCAGTGCACTAACATGGCAGACTCAGCTGTCACTCCAGAGTCTTTTCCTAATATCTTGAACAGTGCTTTCTCTGTAAAGATCCACACATGGACGTCTCTGTAACCGCTATGTGGTTGGAGAGTTGCGCAAAAGCACTGCAGGAAAAGCTGCTCTAAAATTATGGGGACTCTTGTGGTCGATACTGAGTACAAACTGGGACAAAGGGGACAAATGTTATGCTCAGGATGGTTTTGCTGAGGAAGCACAGGCACAAATACTGCATTATGTTTTAAAATCCATTTCATGTTCCAAGCGGAAGAAGATTTCTGGGCCTTTAAACAATCCACTATAGATACTGATAGCAGATGATTATCTCCTCGTTTCCTAGATTACCAGGGTAGCTTCCAGAGCTGCTTCCATTTTGGAGACTCCTACAGGATGGATCAGTCGGTTGGTGGCATCCACGTCCCAGGAGATTCCCACTACACTCACCATCAGCACAATGGCTTCAACATGTCTGCGAGCAATACTGGCTCTGCAGGTGAGCTGCAGCTGGCAATTAAGAATGAAGATCATTAAAGGTCAAGTGGAGAATACTCAGAGTAATGTGGTCTGTGTTCATACACATGTGTTCCAGGCTTCAGCATGAGCCAAGAGCTCCCAGGAGGTACAGGGTGCCAGTTCTCATCCGTCCCAGACGAGAGCCTCTTCTTCCAGGTGGGCAGCTTCGACCGCAGCCTGAGCCACATTCCCTCGGTCTACACAGAGACATAAGGCACACTGTAGCATCAACTCAGCTCTGGCATCTTATTCCTTCACTAGGAGCCCACCTTTAAGACAAATTATCTCCGCCTTCCGTCAGAATAACAGACATTTCTTTCCTATTTGTGAGAGATAAATAAAGTGATATAAACTCCAGCTGGTTTCAAGTTCAACTGAGAACAGAGGAAATGGAAACAGTTCAAATGTAAAAGAAATAAATCATGTGAATATAATAAGTGAAAGATAACAACTACCAATTATAAAACTGAATTTAAGCCCTCCAAGACTTTTTATTGGCCAAATGTATGAAATTATATCTGAGTCATTCATACTGATGCTAAGATTTAAAACGTTCAGCCCTTGTTTTTACCCTCTGATCCTCAGTGGTCATTTGCAGATCTTTTATTTGTAAATGCCTCCTTGAGTGGCATCTACTCTCCAGTTAACATCATATCCATCACTATCCTAGACTGAAGTGTAGAAAATATATATTTGCTGTGCTGTTTTAGCATTGAAAAAAAATGTTTCTCTCATTTGTGTTTTTTGACTTTAGATGTTTTTTTTGCTGGGGTTGTTTTTTTTTGGAGGCTTTGGCGCTATTAATTCTGCAATGGTGCAGCAAAAAAAATCATCTTTATTATTATTAAATGTATAATATGTACAGTTTGTTTACAACAACTCTTTGAATGTTTCTCAGTGCAAGAAATAAATGAATTGTCCTGAAATTACTCTTTATTTATAAAACACAGCATTACACACTAGAGCTTATGTAAATGATTGTCGAAACACAACTTTGTCAAGAGAAAGATTTCACATCATAGACATGCTGTGCCCCCTAATGGACTCAGGTGAGTACTGGGATATAATCCTCAGTACAAAAACCTTCAAGGGGACACAATATGCAAATCATTATGTAAGCCCTTTCATAAAACCTCAGCTTCTTTCACTGCATTTATTTCTGTTTCTTCTTGTTGAGGTAGCTCTGGTAATAGAAGTTACTAAAGAGGATAATAAGAGTGATGCAGTATCCAAACACTACAATGTTCATACTGTCTGGAAAGTCACACTCGGTGAACAGGTTGTAGCCTGTGTGCACGAGGAACATCACAAACTGCACCTGTAAGGGGCACAAAAAGACTTCATGCATTATCTTCCAATGTTTTACATGTTTTTGTGTTAAAATAAGGATAGATGTGCCTGACCAGCTGCAGGGAGGTCAGGTATCTCTTCCACCACAGGTACTTCTGCATGTGAGGGCCAATAGCAGCCAGACCATAGTATGAATACATCACAATGTGAACAAAAGTGTTGACAAGACCGATAAAGAATGCTGCAAGATGTGGAGAAAACAGTATGTTATAACAATTTTCATGTGAGGTTTATCAAAGTAGTATTTTGTAGTAAAATGATAGTAAACACTTACACTGTCCTCCTGCCACGTACTTGACTCCTGCCCACCAGTTAAAGATCATAGTGCCATGGTGGTACACATGAAGAAACGTCAGCTGGCTATTCTTCTTCCTCAGAATAAAAAAGATCTGCAGACATCACGCCTCATGAGTTTACATTTGTGTGTTTTGTTATTTATTTCATTTATTTTACAAAAAACAATATGTACCGTGTCGCTGAGCTCTATGACTTTAGAGAAGAAAAACCACCAGCACACTCTGGCCATCTGAAGTGACAAAGAATGTGGAATTACTCAATTAAATAAATAAAAAAATGAAAAGAAGAATATACAAGGCTCGCTTACTCTCATTGCGAGTGGACTTGTGCTATAATCGACAGGCTGGCACAGCAGGCTGTAGCTCGAGAGCCATGATGACACCAAAAACTGTGTAATTAAGCGGAAAATAACACCATGAACATTCTTGGATTTTTTTAAATACAGCCGGTTGTACAACAGTACCACACCTCGTAAAACATGTACGCAGACAGGCCGACCATTGCAAAATTGTAGACGATGAGAACGAGCTGGAGGTCAACAGGCTCCTTGTGTCTCATGAGGCGTGGGCCGACCCACACCAGACAGAGGTACAGCGTGAAGATGAGAGCCACTGGGACGGGGGAGTACACCAGCAGCCAGGGGTCCGTCCTTTGGTCTGCAACAATGGAAAGATTCATATTGTGATACAAACGTAGGCATTTTTTCTGTACAAACAAACTGAAATACCTGTGTGTCCATTAATGCAGGTGAAAAACATGACTTTGAATAAAATGTTTGATCACAGTTTGGCCTCTTTGGTGGATGCCAATGCAAATATTCCTGACATTAGTTGGTATGACTGTTTGTTTCCTGTCTGTGAATTACTGCCAATGTGTATTTGTTTAGTGACATGCTTGTTTGTTGTTTCTCAAAAGTCTGATTTGGTGCACGAGAGCATTTCGTTTGTTTGTAGCAGTGCCACGTATTTTGTCCCTAGATATCCATCACTCAAGAGGAGCAACAACCAAATATACTTGAGTTACAGGCTCCAATAAGCAATAGGAGATGAATCAAAGACTGTGATTTGCTTTGGATCCATATGAAGATGCACTTATAATGTACTGATTGGGTAAAGCAGCCAAAATGTATATAGATTGAAGGTGTTTGTTAGTTTATGGAGGCAGATCATGTGATGCACAAAGCACTCAGTTGTGGGGTCACACAGTTGTGCACATCTGCAGCTCTCCACTCCCACACAGTGGACACATGTGTTACTCAGCAAATAAAACCATATTTATATCAGTAAGGATCTGCTACGTTTAAACGAACAGACACACGTTTAAGAGTTAAGTTACAGACAATAAAATATACCTCCATTCTCCAAAATGCCCTGGTACCAAGACAGGAAACTTTGCCACACGGAAGTCATCCCTGAAGGAAACACATG
Organism: Rhyacichthys aspro; assembly: GCA_036850595.1. Lineage (NCBI taxonomy): Eukaryota > Metazoa > Chordata > Actinopteri > Gobiiformes > Rhyacichthyidae > Rhyacichthys > Rhyacichthys aspro. The sequence continues at coordinate 13,876,124 of CM072151.1, forward strand.
GAAGTCTGAAGACAAATGAATAGAAAAATCCTGCAAAATCTGCAACGAAATGTCGACTCACTGTTTAATCGTCAAAGTTAGAGTCCAGCAACCTTCGGACCCACAGTTATTAAGCACCAAATCAAAAGGTCAACCCTGAGAGATAAGTCCGGCGTCGTGGTTATTACAGCTTTGAGGCGTTGGTTATGACTCACTCTTCTTTCCAAATATCAGTTTAAGTTACCGTTTAAGTTTAATTGCGAACATCTTGCATCATTAACTCGCCAATTAAGACAAGAAAGCAGCATGAAAACCAGAGGAATCACTTTTGGATCCGAAGAAAAGTTGGTGCTAGAATCCGCCGTGCGGTTCTCCTTGTAGCCACCAGGGGGCAACAGTCCAGTTAATCTGTTAATAATCTATTAAGAGCTGAAACGAGATTTACAAAATAAAAAGTTACAGTACTAAATGAGTCAAAGAGGGAAGAATTATATATATATAAAAAAATGAAAACATGGCAATTAGTTTAGAAAAGATTGATTTTGGAAGTCAACACATGTATGTGTAACACTAGACACAAACAGAGTGGGCTCATGTTTGTCTTGTCTGGAACTGTCTGCGCTCTGTAAAACAAACACAGGCCTACTCTTTACTTCACTTTTCAGATCACACTTTATTGTGGAGTATAAACACTTTATTAGACTGATAACACTGATAAAAGTCCATGCATTCATTATCAAATCTTAAAAAAAAAACTAAAAAGAAATAAAAGCCACTTAGTTCATGTGACAATATAAGAGTAGATAACATTTCTTGGTAATAAAAACGTTTGATAAAAAAATACTTTGTTAAATGATTCTTATACATTTCCAGTGATGTAAACCAAGCTCATGTTTATTGAGCTTCTTCTTTAAGAGTCTTAAAGAAAGACGTCACAGAGAGCTGCCTTCTGTCAGGTTTAACAGAACCCAGCTGATTCTTTTTGGATTTCACATTATTCTTCATGTCTGATGTTTTTTTTCTTTTTTCTTCCTGTGCGGCACAACCAAGGAAAACACACACATAATATTAGGTTTAAAAAAAGAACATTTGAGCATCTTTTTATATTGTTGATCTTACTTTTGAGGTTTGCTGTTTATTACTGTCCACAGAATCATAAAGCTTCAAAATCTGCAAAAGAAGAAACATTTGGTTATTTCATATTTTGTTGGTCCAATATGAATTTTTAAACATAAAACTTTTGCCACTTGGTCTGACCATATTATGGCAATAAAAGTCAAACCTTTTTCACTCCTGTGGACACGGCTGCTTCCAGTAGAACTGATCTCGTGAGCCACTGAGCGTTTTCATTTTGCTGCAGCGGTGAGCCCTGATCCTTTAAACACACACTGTATACGATGTATGTCTGGTGGATGTGTGAGAAGATGTGTACAACCTGCAGATGTCAATACGTCATATAAGTATTAGCTTTGCAACAATGTGCGTGGCCGTAACAGTGGCAGACATGAGCCTCACCTCTCCGACAAAATGGAAGAGGTTTTCAGGGAAGTCAGTTCCCAGTATCCTGCAGATCTCAGTGCTCAATACCTTCTTCTGCTTCACTTCAGAGCTTTCCATGTCCAGTAATACACTTGGAAATTGCCACAAACCTGCCAGCAAACCTGTCATTGCACAACATACAGAGGAATGAAGAGAATTTTTTAAGAACAAGACTAGCAACATTTACAGTACTGTGTGAAAGTTTAAGACAGGTGTGAGGATATGCAGTAAAGTAAGAATGCTGTCAACAATATAAAGTTTAAATGTTTTTTTAATTTTTTTTTATCAATTTACAAAATGGTGTGACTTTGCCTCAAAATTCTGGCAGTTCCACTGTCTCAGTTTTTAAAGGATCTGGGCAGATTCAGTTCAAACATTTGGAAAATCCCAGACAAAACCAGACCATCTAATGTAAGAAGATACTAGGCTAAACCAAACCATGTAATCCCAGACAGGACCAGGCCAGACTCCATGATGTTGGGATCAGGGTTACCTTATCACGTCAGGGGGGGACTCCATTGATTTGGGATCTAAAAATGGAAGGTTTGCTTCTCTTCAGTCACTTTTCCAAATAATGATTTGACTTGATTTTTGAATTGCCTTCTTTCACTTTGCATTTTGACAAAGTAATAAAAATCATCACATTTTATAGTTTACTTTTTATATCCACACCTGCATAAAATCTGTGCACAGTACTGTATGTCAATGCGCTATTTATTTTGTGCAGCTTGAGGCTTAATGTAACAACAGAAATGAACTGGACCTCCTCTGACCTTTGTTGGGTCTCTGTGTGAGCAGGTACTCATCCTCTCCGTCCTCTCTGCGTCTGATCACCAAACAGCTGAGAGTCCTCTCCACTCGAGGAGGCTTCTTTGCTGGTTTTCTGGGAAAGTTCAGAACCCCTAGCTCATGGTCCCACGGCTCAGAGGGACAAAGTGAACATGTGTCACTGTTTACTACGCAAAAAAGAGAGAAGAGAAAGAAGATTTTATGATGCATTCATGTGGTCCTTGGGAACTTGGAGCATTAGAGTTAGGAAGTCGTTCTTTTGACTTTGGTTTGTTCACATGATTTCAGCTCGGAAAGTTGGAACATTCTAAACCATAAAAACAAGATGGACGTGAAGTCAAAAGTGTGCTAATATTATTTATAAATTAGCTAATTCAGTCAAAGTAGCAATTATTAACCTATTAGTAGCTGTTCAAGAAAAGGTAGTCTATTCAAAACATAAGAAGTTAACAAAAGAAACCTGTAAATACTGGATGTAAATAAATAAATAACTTAGTATATAGTCTAAATAAGCCTATGTGGACAAAAAACTGTTGCACTGTCAAATTATCAAGTTATTAATGTGCCAAACACATACTTATATTACTAAAATATCTTAAATGTTTGCTTTGTGGTGTTGATGATGAAAATAACGTCAACATGGAATCTCGGGCAACTCCGACTCACCTGAATTTCCGAGCTGTTGTTCTGACTTGAGCAGGCGTTCATGTGCATTTTTCAACTTGCGAAAACGTTTTCCCCAAGTTTCCGAGGACCCCATGAATGCACCATTAACACAAAAGCCAAAGCAAAAAGTACGATCAAGTTAGTACTTACCACACTCTTCTATATCAGACAGAGGTGGAGGTCTCTTGCTTGACTTTCCAAGGAGCTTCTTGGCGTTTTGTTCTTGTTTAGAATTAACCTAAGCATTTGAACATAATATGACCAGTTGTAGCGATAAAAGACTCTTAAACACTGAAATAAATCACTCAATGCAAACGCACACAGATAACACAAGCGCAAATGTTTGTACCTTTTGAAATGAGCGGCAGTGAGACTGTACGGGACACTGGCTGCAGAGGGGAGCTTTAGGAGCGCAGATACGGGCCCCTAGCTCCATCATGGCCTGATTGAAGTCTCCAGGTCTGCTCGGGTCCACCAACATACTAACAAGATCCCTACAGACAAACAAATTTTCAATACAAAATGAAAAACTGCTTAATAAAAAGTAGACAAATTTGTGCAGGCGGAGGAAATGTTCAGGTAAAGTTACAATATTTTTGTTATCCTTTCAGTCTCACCATAAAGCTTCTGTTACTGCAGGACTAGTGCTGTCGGCTCCAATAGCTCTGAGGCGACATAACACCCGAATCACATTGCCATCCACAGCTCCTGTAACCTAGTCAAAAACAGCTTATCTAAAAAAAAAAACCTAAAAAGTACTATTAGTTTAACCTGTGTCCTTATGAACCAACCTGCCCAAGTGCAATGGAGCCTACAGCAGCAGCGGTGTAGCGCCCAACTCCAGGTAGATGTCTCAGAAGAGTGTCAACAGTCCGAGGCATCTTTCCATTTAACTCAGAAACCACCTAAACCGGAAATTTGGTGTTTACTTTATAAAAACAACAAAACTGATGCTTGATTTTGCCAGTTATCACATACCTTCTGAGCTCCTTCATGTAGCCTTTTCCCTCGTGAATAGTAGCCAAGACCTGCCCACATCTGGTTCACTTCCTAAGATTAAAAAAAAAAAAAGAAGAAAAAAAAAAAGTGGTTTGAGAATTACTGTATATTTTCTTAAGTTTCAGCTATTGTATCACCTCGAGTGTGGCGGCAGCAAGATCCTGCACCGTGGGCCATCGCTGGAAGAAAAGTAATCAACAATCAAAGATAAAAGTTAAAAAAAAAAAAGCTTTGGTTGTATAATCCAAAGTAGAGGATCCTACTTTTATCCATTTGTTGTAGTAGTCGATAACAGTTGCCACTTGAGTCTGCTGCAGCATGATTTCTGAAACCCACACTGAAAAACAATAACAACGTTCAAAAAAAAAAATCAGCTGGAGATAAATGCACATAAAAGCACCTGCCTGCATATGTTCTGATGTTGATGTCTGCTTCTGTCACAGCCTGTGGGGAAAATAATGGAACAATTTATTTGCTTATATCAGCAGCGCACAACAAATTTTTTTTTTAATCAATGCTGCATGAAAAATAGCACACCAGCGTCCTCCATGGCAGTTCCCTTTTCTCCTTGTCGTACCAACTGAGGAGCTGAGAGCGCAGCAGGACCACCTCTGCAGCATCAGGGAAGCTGTGGTATGAAGACAATGAGGAAAGTTCCTCTGGAAAATCAGATATTAAGACAAGAATTAGGCTTTATATTGCTTGTAGAAATTAGATGCCCTTAGTTATTGCTTTATTTTACAATCATTAAAACGTAACTTTCTGAGGACAGTCTTTATCTGTACATGTTGTGGTTGAGTTGTTAGTTAAGACTAACACAGAATGAGTAACTACTTAATGGAATAGTCCAGTATTTGGCAAAAGGGGGACTATATATCAGTAAGTAAATGTCAGCACAGCCAGTTTGGAGAAGCAAGCAGGATCAATGATATTAGGTTTTCGTTATATATGGTTTCTACTGAAAATAGTGACAACAAACAAACTAAGCTTGTCAAAAACTAGAATAAGTGACATTTTCCAGTGCATTTTTCATCACATCACTGATTTATTTTATTATACAACCTCAGTACTTAGCACTCGAACCAAAATTTAGAATATCTCTCTCGTCAAAGAATATTGTAGTAATATCATCTAAGAACCACATATTTAAAATGACACTTAAGAAGTTCAGTATTTTAACTGTTGATCTTTAAAATCAACGTTTCATCGGGGAATAAATTAGTTATCCAAAGGTAACAGAATCACTTTTATAAAATACAGAACTTTCCCTTTAAATCTAATTTCTTTCAGCGAAAAACAAGGGACCGTTAACGCATCGGTAATAACATTATAAGGTGCATTTAGGAATGACAGGATTGCGTTGTACCACTCGTAATATAAAAAGTGCACTCTACCTTCTTTGACATTTGTCTTGGGTCTTTTCCTATTTGGTTTAGCCTTTTCTGCCATTTTAACACCCACTCTTTTACCTTTAGTCACTGCAGCACGTACCTTGCTCATAACGCTATGTTTTTAGCTCCCGCCACATTGGGGACAGGCGCATGAGTCTTATCCAATCAGCAGCAAGTACAAACGGAAATCGGAAAACGTCTTTACGGAAGCAACGCTTTTCAAAATAAAAGAAACCTACTCTGCTACTACCATAGAATGTATAAATAATGGAAGCAATGTCTCCATTTGGTCTAATTCGCCCAATTGACCGCCAATGAACGGCGCTTCCATCTGGGATATTTTGACTCCTTATTTAGAGGATATTACTAAAATGGGCAGAGGGCAGCGTCTAAACTGGGCGGGCTTTTCAAATGCGCGGTCATCTCAGAGCCGACCGGAGCTGAACAAGCTAACGGCTAACTACATGCTAACGCAGCAGGGGTTGTGATCAAAACAGCGGTCTGTCCTATGACCAGAGTGTCAGCGCTCCTCCAGTGGTCCGTGAGCGCTCATACCGCTCATATGAACGCTCCTACTGCTGATATCACCGCTCCTTCATTCATGAACGCGAATTTGTTCAATATAGAATCTCAAGGAGGACTCAGTTGTTCTGTGTCCACGTTGTGTTGGCCATTCAACCCCAGAAACAGGGTATCACTTCATACTGTGGGTAAGCTCCTTATCACTTTGGGTGTTGTGTGCTTGCTGTATTGAAAATTGTGTATACCTGTTAACTGACAAAGGACATTTTTATGTCTGCAAAGGTTTTTGATGGCTCAAAAAAAGGAGATCAAAATATACGATTCCATGGCAAAATACACTACAATTTCAAAAGAGGACATGGTCAAAGTATGGTATTAAACTTTTTTTTTTAAATATATTGTTGTATATATTACAAAACTACCTTGTAAGTGTATGATGCTGACAAATATTTGCTTATTTGGTTAATAATAATTGGAAGAGTGGTCCTTAAATTACCCACCTCAGTGGAGACAGAAGGACGGAGTAAACTGTGGTGTGTTTGTACAGTAAGTACTCTTAATGATTTAGAATTGTCTGTATATGGGATAATATCACACTTTCTTATTACCCTTTACAGGCAACAGCACTGTATCTACAAGGTGTTGAAATGACCAACGAGCCTCTTAACACAATACAACTAAGACATCTTAGAGTCCACCATGCCAAGTTTGATTGCAGATGCCATTCCAGAGGTAACATACAGTAAATGAAGTCCTAGTCTGTATTAGTAACACAATGGTAATATACGGCATCCTAAAAACATACCTTTCAGTCATTGCACCATCTTTAGCTAAACTCTGCATATTGTTAGAAATAAAAATAATAATAAAACCTTTTCTTGAATCATGCATGGCTGAAGATATACATGCAGGCATTTTCTATGACAGGAATGGACGAGGGCAAAGAAGGTACATAATATTTTTCTGATTTAAAATAAAAATGTTAAACACCATTTAAAGGTCCCATATTATGCTAAATCGGCTTTTCTGAGCTTTTAACCATGTTCTAATGTTTCTACCTCAAACACATACCCAAAGTTGTGTTTTGTTTCATTCACGCATGTTTGAGTAATTTATTAAGTTTGAGCTACAGTCCTTTCAACGAGCTGTTTCACGCAATGATGTCTATATGTGAAATAAACCACTCCTCCCCAGGAAGTGCTCCTCCACACTCCTCCTGCCCCTCTCTCCTGCACTGTCAACAAGTGCCCTGCTCTGCAGCTCAGACACAGAGAAGCATCGCTGCTACTGTGTTAGCTTACTTACAGTCAGCAACATGTATTACTAACAAGTATTACTGCATAGCTCTACATATTGCTAGGCTACTTTATTATAGTTCTTTCAATATACTGCACAACAGCTACCTTAGGAGTCTCCAGGCAGCATACATTCTCAACTTCAGTAGACATTGTACGGTCATTTCCACATGTGCACCTATAAACAGAAGCAGTTAACACGCGCTATGCTACGGGCTACACCATAGAAACATACACAATAAATAGTTTCTCATTTACCAAGCAGAAACGTCTTGTAGAAGTCTTCGGACTCAGAGTCAGACTCTGGGTCGAAGATATACGGCTCAGTTACTCTCAAAGCCATTGCTGAAAAAGTTATTACTATGATGTACTGTGTTTACTTCAGTCTGTTTCCAGCGCAGCGCTAGCGTGACGTCATGAGTGGGCGGAGCCAACACGGGAGAGCTGAGCCTTAAAGTGACAGCACCAAATCAGACCGTTCACTTTGGACTCATGATGAGAGCTCATCCAAACCGCTTGTATAAGATAATTATTGTGTGTTTCATGTTGCAAAACGTGATATGGTAACCTAAATGTATCCAAAATACACTGTATAATGTTTATAATATAGGACCTTTAATCAATACATTATAGAGCAGTTGTCTTACTTGTACTTAAAGCAATAAAGTATGGTGTATGTTGTATCAACAATATTTTCAAGGAATATCTGGACTTTATTATTGATGTCATGATGCCAGAAGTATGTTTAGATTCCTTTCCAGAAGCACATACACATGTATTCATTAGTCTTGTTACTTTGTTTACAGATTCTTGTCTAAACAATTTCTTTATTGCATAAGGTTACAATCGACATCCTTATGAGGTTCGAAGGCTTCACAAGGTTCCTGGCAGAACTAAATCTTAGCCGAATTATTGACAAGGTCCAGCTGGACATTTCTGTGCCATAAAAAATAAGTATGTTCATTGTTCACTGTTCTGTTTACTTATGTTTTGTTTTAATAAAATAAATGTGAATTTTTTGTGTATTGTTTTGACTTAGAGATTGTTTTCTAGCTACGGCTTTGCTGCAAGTTGCTGAATTAGGGTCTTGAAGTTGCTGTTCAGTTGGGGTCAGTAAAAGTTGTGACTCCACAATTCAAATTTGTAAATTTGCATTATTTTTTCTGATTTTTTGGTATCAATTGGGTTAAATGTCCACTCAATGACACTAAAGACTAGGTAATAATACAGTTTCAATTCAGCCTGATGTCTGTCCAACAACTTAAGTTACATTTGCTTGAAAAACCATTTGAATACATTTTTCTTCTAAGAGTTGCTTTAATGAACAATACTTTTTCACTCTTACTTGCGTAATAATATTTTGAAGTAACAGTACTTTTACTTGAGTAAATGTTTGGAAATCGCGGCGGGAGCGGAGGTAGTAGCGGTAGGAGCGTTCGTATGAGCGACCAACCCAGTCTCACCACAAAATGTAAAATAGTCCTCATGGTAAAATTTCACAAAACGTGCCCGAAATTTGTGACACTGTCACGTTTTTTGTTCCATTCTTTTCTATTGATGTCACAAGGGGAAAACATGGCCGACTTACGAAGATTTTTGGAGATAAAAGGCAATTTTATTGCCTATTTTGAGCAATAAAATCACATTTGGTTAAATTTCTAGCGAGAAGTGTGGTCTTAAATCTTATCATCATCAACTATTTAATTCATATACACTTTTATTTATGAGTTTAAACGAAGACCTTGTCCCGACATTGTTAAAATTATTATACTGTCACGTTTTGTTTCACTGGTTATCTCTATGTTTTTCAGCGTAAAATCTAAGAATTATCTCGCGTTCTTATTCATTTATTTTAATAATAAAATAATAAAAATACATCCAGGTGCTGAAATAAGTTTCTTTTTTATAGACTTGATCAGTACAAAGATGCCAGCTGCGCTTACGTGGGCTCTTTAGGAACTAGTTTCATACATAATTTTATTATTTTGCATACATTAATTAAAATAATATTTAGTTAACAAGAGCAGTGGTGAGAAAATGACATTCATTGTTGCCTTTATTTGTGATTATGGGCTTCAACCTTTTACATTTATTAGTTACATGAATTTAATGCATGAAACATTTTACGTTTTTAGTCTTGTCAGCTACTTATTTTATTGTCCATAAAAACATATTGTACAATACAAGAGACAACTAAACAAAACATTATGTGTAAATGTGATTTTATTGGGTTACGCGTTCTGGACAGCTCCCCTCACGTTTACTGCGGGCCTGGGGGCGTCCAGTCTCGCACAGTGCTGTGCAGTGTCTCACACAAGACAGGAGCCATGGAGGAAGAGTTAAAATGTCCGGTGTGCGGTTCTCTGTTCAAGGAGCCCATTTTGCTGCCGTGTTCACACAACGTGTGCCTGGAGCATCACGGTTTAGAGCAGAGCCTCGGGCAGCTCGCACTACGACTACTTGGACATGGACAAGATGAGTCTGTACAGCCAGACGGACAGCGGCTACGGTCCCTACACGTCCTGCCAGCTCAAGTCTCCCAACGGCGTGAGGGTCGGCTGTGTCACCGGAGCGTGAGTCTGGAAGAACGGGGGCTGAGGGGCTTCTCGAGGAACCGGCTGCTGGAGGCAACAGTAGCGCGGTACTAGCAGAACCGAGGTGGAGCCGGTTCCTCATCCACGGCCGTGAAGTGACAGCTGTGCGACTGCAACCCAGTGGACGTGACCGTGATGTGTGAGCAGTGTTTTACTGTAACGCGTGCCGACAGCGGTAACACCCCTCCCGCGGACCCTTCTGTTACAGCCAAAGAATTTGAAATGGACTTTGCAGGAAACACAGGCTGCTACTCGGCCTTTGTGGTCTGGTCCGGATCAGCCATGAGGATGTTTGTGGATGCCTTCAGCAAACAGGTAGGAAGAAGACGCTGGGGTAAAGTTAGTACAGACTAAAATAAATCTGGACAGTCCACTAAGATGAGCTGTTGTGTTTCACAGATGTAAAGAGAGCCTGTCCACTGCAGCAGAGTGTGTTAAAAAGGCCAAGGAGCAGCAGATGAGAGATCGCGGGGCCCCCACCCCCAAACGAAAGAGAAGGGGGGGAAAAGAAAAAAAAAAAGGGAGGAAGAAAAAAAAAAAAAAAAAAAAGAAAAAAAAAAAAAAAAAAAAAAAAGGGGGGGGGGGGGGGGGGGGGACCCCCCCCGGGGGGGGGGGGGGGAGAAAAAAAAAGGGGAAAAAAAAAAAAGGGAAAGGGGGGGGGGGAAAATAAAAATTAAAAAAAAAAAAAAAAAAAAAAAAAAGAAAAAAGGGGGGGGGGGAAAAAACCCGGGGGGGGGTTTTTTCGGGGGGGGGGGGGGGGGGGGGGAACCACCCCTTGGAGCAGTACACAGGGGAAGACTGCTGGGTGAACCTGAGCTACACCATTGTGGCCTTCACAAAGCAGTTGATGAGCTTCTTGGAAGAGGGCCTGAAGCTGTACTTCCCTGAGCTGCACGTGGTTCTGCTGGAGATGACCCTGGTCGCTGTGCAGCCTGTGGACTACAGTCTCCGCTGTGAGCAAGACCCGGTGAAGTTTCATAGTGCTGCCTGTGGTTAGAGCTCAGGTTTGAGGAGAGCGTAGGCAAACCGGCTAGACCTGAGGAAGAGGACCAGACCGGTCAGGATCAACCCTGAGAGTAGCACATCTCTGGTCTGAGACTCATGAGAACTAACAATTCACAAAGAGCGTGAGACTGTACTAAAGGAAAGTGACTCCCAAAAACACAAAACAAAAGAACCCCCTTCACTGATCTGTCATTTCAAATGTTTCCAGATGATGTTAGCATGTTTTGGATAAACAACCTCTTGGTATTAATGTTATTTTTACACTGCCATGTGGTAAATGACACTATTGTAAATTAATGTTTGCACCAAAAGATTTTTTGTTTTTACTTTCAAATGTCATATACAATCAAAACTTGATTTATTTGACCAATTTTAGCAGAATTGTCCACAAAAGCAAATGTGTGTGAGAGCTTTTTAATGCTGGATGAGAGTTTGGTGTTGATATTAGTCTGTTGTATTCAAGCAAACTGAGACTGAAAAAAGGGACGACTGAAGTTTGAAAGTCAAAATGGCTGATTTGTTTGTTGTAAATAAAGGTAATGAATTGCTACCATTAAAGGTGTCCATAGAGAAATAGCCTTTTTCTTTGTACAACACATTTTAACAAGGTGTCACTATAAACCAGTATAGACAGAAAAATAACCTCCAAGAAAGAAACATATTTGCAAAGTTTTGCAACAATACAACTTCTTCATTAAACTTATTATGTATTAACATTTTGTGGTGGTCCATGGGGGGTGCAACTGAATGAACCCATTAGGCGCCGAGGGGTTTTTTCACCTCTCCAACTGCACTCTTAAGCACCCTCCCTGTTTATGTGACAAGCCCCGGTCCGGCTCGTGCTCCTGGTTCTCTGAACACATCAGAGGGCCACGCCTAGACCCGTTCCACATCCAGGCCCTCCGCTGGTTCTATACACACACGTAAAACTTTGTGCCCTTGGTACTCCGTGACAGAACTTAGAGCAGGAGCCCACAACACCTGCTCCTTCACCCAAGCTTAAGCCCCCCACCACTCCACCCTTTGAGCCCTTCTTCTTCCCCCTCCATCTCTCTTTTTCTACGGTTGTGTGTTTGGTTGATTCTACCTGGATATGAGTTCTTTCTACGGGGACATGGTAACCCATGCATAATTCAGGCCATCTTTCGGGAAATTTCACAGGCGCTTATGCGCTTGTTTCGTGTGGACACAAACTCAGAGACAGGTTTCAAGTTTGATAAAGGACCTCACAGGCGCTCCATCCTGTTAAGCCCGGGTCAGAACAGGGTAGGAGACATTGAACCCCCTGCCTCTCCCGGTGGGGAGGAGAGTTGGGTACCCAGAGGCGCGCGGTGGGACCCCCACACCGTGCTGCGTAAAGCTGACAAACAGCCGGGAGGCACGGGCCCCCACGAGACTGGCGCGTGCGCCGCCCCGTGTACCGTCGGGCTAAGCGCGGGCCCCCAGTGGCAGAGAGCTCTCCCGGCGGTCAGTTTCCCGGCGCAGGCTAAGTTCATCAGTCAACATGACTTAACCTTTGAGACAAGCATATGAGACACATTACTATAGCAGGATTAAGCAGGAAGCCCGTGTGGCTGAGCGGGGCATCACCGCTCAGCTGTTTTCACCATACTGCCTCGGGCCCAGGGCAGCAGGCTTGAGTCGAGTCCCCGGGCAGGGTGGCTCTTAGTCAGGCTTTGAGAAAAGTGTCTTCCGGACAATTACCTCCACTCTGTGGCTTGGCCCCACCCAGGGTCGCCAGCCAGGTGGAGGGGCTCCGTCGTATGGCACTTTGGACAGGCGGGGCGTCTGGGTCTCGCTTCCCACGGATCCGGCCGGGAGAGGCCGCCCTCCCGGACCGCAGAGGCGAACTCCCAGTGCGCAGGACACAAACTCAGAGACAGGTTTCAAGTTTGATAAAGGACCTCACAGGCGCTCCATCCTGTTAAGCCCGGCAGGCTCACCGGCCGGGGCAGAACAGGGTAGGAGACATTGAACCCCGCTCTCTCCCGGTGGGGAGAGGAGAGTTAGGTACCCAGGCGCGCGGTGGGACCCCACACCGTGCTGCGTAAAGCTGACAAACAGCCGGGAGGAACGGCCCCCCCACAAGACTGGCGCGTGCGCCGCCCCGTGCATGCCCTCGGAGGAAAGCGCGCGGGCCCGCCCAGTGGCAGAGAGCTCTCCCCGGCGGTCAGTTTCCCGGCCCAGGCTAAGTTCATCAGTCAACATGACTTAACCTTTGAGACAAGCATATGTCATAGTACTATAGCTGGATCAAGCAGGAAGCCCGTGTGGCTGAGCGGGCGCCACCGCTCAGCTGGTTTCACCATACTGCCCGGGCCCAGGGCAGCAGGCTTGAGTCGAGTCCCCCGGGCAGGGTGGCTCTTAGTCAGGCTTTGAGAAAAGTGTCTTCCGGACAATTCCTCCCACTCTGTGGCTTGGCCCCCCACCCAGGGGCCGCCAGCCAGGTGGAGGGGCTCCGTCGTATGGCATCTGGGACAGACGGGGCGTCTGGGTCTCGCTTCCCACGGGTCCGGCCGGGGAGAGGCCGCCCTCCCCCGGACCGCAGAGGCGAACTCGCAGTGCGCAGGAACCATCCACTCTGGACCGGAGCCGGAACCAGGCAGAGGCCCTGCGAAGGCGAGTCACGTAAGCCCATCGACCAGGCAGGCAGGCGGAGGGGCTCCGTCATGTGACACCTGGGAAAGACAGGGTATCTGGGTCTTGCTACCCATTCTGCCCCCCATTTCTGATATAAACCCTTTTATTTTATCATGAACACAGTCGCGTTCATGTTTCAGTTTTTCAATTTTGTACACCTGGTTTTTATTAAGAACACACTTGCGTTCTCTTTACAATTTTTAAATTTTAAAAACCAAGGCATTTTTAGTAAGTTTGCTTTCCTGTTTTTCCCAGATTCCATTTTAGAGGCCCCCCTCCCTGGCAAAACGGTGCCCAGGACACAAACTCAGAGACAGGTTTCAAGTATGATAAAGGACCTCACAGGCGCTCCATCCTGTTAAGCCCGGCAGGCTCACCGGCCGGGGCAGAACAGGGTAGGAGACATTGAACCCCCCTGCCTCTCCCCGGTGGGGGGAGGAGAGTTGGGTACCCAGAGGTGCGCGGTGGGACCCCCACACCGTGCTGCGTAAAAGCTGACAAACAGCCGGGAGGAACGGCCCCCCCACGAGACTGGCGCGTGCATGCCCCCGGCGCTAAGCGCGCGGGCCCGCCCAGTGGCAGAGAGCTCTCCCCGGCAGTCAGTTTCCCGGCCCAGGCTAAGGTCATGAGCCCCCCCCCTCCGGGGGGGGGGCATTCCCCCCACTCTGCAGCTTGGCCCCCCACCCAGGGGCCGCCAGCCAGGTGGAGGGGCTCCGTCGTATGGCATCTGGGACAGACGGGGCGTCTGGGTCTCGCTTCGCACGGGTCCGGCCGGGGAGAGGCCGCCCTCCCCCGGACCGCAGAGGCGAACTCGCAGTGCGCAGGAACCGACCACCCTGGACCGGAGCCGGAACCAGGCAGAGGCCCTGCGAGGGCGAGTCACGTAAGCCCATCGACCAGTGATCGAGATCGGCTACACAGGAACCGTGATTTGGACCTATCTCTGTTTCCGAAAACCAGGTTTCTGAAATCCTGCCGGCAGGTCGAGCGCTGTGTCGGGGGAAAGTGCAACTGGCCGCGCAGCGTGAAAAGGCGTCAGCCCGGGACTCCCGGGCTGGGAGCTTATCAACGCTGCGCGGCAAAACACTTAGTCGTTTTTTTGCAGCGCTGAAAAAATGACTAAGTGTTTTGCAGCGCTGAAAAAAAGACTAAGTGTTTTGCCGCGCA